>CAWUFW010000213.1:0-340000 GCA_963921515.1 Calotriton arnoldi | reverse complement strand
CACTACATAAATCGCGGGTGCGATTTAAACCTGCACAGCTGTCTCTTTCTCGACGTTAGCCAGTGAACAAGGGGGACTGCTCCTGAAACGCGTATGGCACACAAGATGAAGCTGCGAGGGCCTCGCTGAGCATGCTGCTGTCTATCAGGAATAAAAGGTTGAATTACGCTGTGTGTGGTGCCTTCTCACTTCGGGTTCTTTCGATTGGCATATATGTGGTCTGCCCTGGCCACGAAGGCTACCCCACTGCATACTCCAGCAGGTCCATTCGCCTGTGAATTACAAGAGCGCAAATGGAACGGCGTTTTCCGTCTGGTGGGACATGAAAATAGCAGCAGCCCAGCCGGGCTTCAAACAGCGACCCAGAGGGAACTAAAAGCATTAAGGGAAGTGAACAGCAGCATCCAATTTGGATACAAGAACTTACCTGCCTACAACGACCAGAATACCTTGCCAGGACACGCCCATTTGGGGCTGGTTTCACTACATAAATCGCGGGTGCGATTTAAACCTGCACAGCTGTCTCTTTCTCGACGTTAGCCAGTGAACAAGGGGGACTGCTCCTGAAACGCGTATGGCACACAAGATGAAGCTGCGAGGGCCTCGCTGAGCATGCTGCTGTCTATCAGGAATAAAAGGTTGAATTACGCTGTGTGTGGTGCCTTCTCACTTCGGGTTCTTTCGATTGGCATATAGTGGTCTGCCCTGGCCACGAAGGCTACCCCACTGCATACTCCAGCAGGTCCATTCGCCTGTGAATTACAAGAGCGCAAATGGAACGGCGTTTTCCGTCTGGTGGGACATGAAAATAGCAGCAGCCCAGCCGGGCTTCAAACAGCGACCCAGAGGGAACTAAAAGCATTAAGGGAAGTGAACAGCAGCATCCAATTTGGATACAAGAACTTACCTGCCTACAACGACCAGAATACCTTGCCAGGACACGCCCATTTGGGGCTGGTTTCACTACATAAATCGCGGGTGCGATTTAAACCTGCACAGCTGTCTCTTTCTCGACGTTAGCCAGTGAACAAGGGGGACTGCTCCTGAAACGCGTATGGCACACAAGATGAAGCTGCGAGGGCCTCGCTGAGCATGCTGCTGTCTATCAGGAATAAAAGGTTGAATTACGCTGTGTGTGGTGCCTTCTCACTTCGGGTTCTTTCGATTGGCATATATGTGGTCTGCCCTGGCCACGAAGGCTACCCCACTGCATACTCCAGCAGGTCCATTCGCCTGTGAATTACAAGAGCGCAAATGGAACGGCGTTTTCCGTCTGGTGGGACATGAAAATAGCAGCAGCCCAGCCGGGCTTCAAACAGCGACCCAGAGGGAACTAAAAGCATTAAGGGAAGTGAACAGCAGCATCCAATTTGGATACAAGAACTTACCTGCCTACAACGACCAGAATACCTTTGCCAGGACACGCCCATTTGGGGCTGGTTTCACTACATAAATCGCGGGTGCGATTTAAACCTGCACAGCTGTCTCTTTCTCGACGTTAGCCAGTGAACAAGGGGGACTGCTCCTGAAACGCGTATGGCACACAAGATGAAGCTGCGAGGGCCTCGCTGAGCATGCTGCTGTCTATCAGGAATAAAAGGTTGAATTACGCTGTGTGTGGTGCCTTCTCACTTCGGGTTCTTTCGATTGGCATATATGTGGTCTGCCCTGGCCACGAAGGCTACCCCACTGCATACTCCAGCAGGTCCATTCGCCTGTGAATTACAAGAGCGCAAATGGAACGGCGTTTTCCGTCTGGTGGGACATGAAAATAGCAGCAGCCCAGCCGGGCTTCAAACAGCGACCCAGAGGGAACTAAAAGCATTAAGGGAAGTGAACAGCAGCATCCAATTTGGATACAAGAACTTACCTGCCTACAACGACCAGAATACCTTGCCAGGACACGCCCATTTGGGGCTGGTTTCACCACATAAATCGCGGGTGCGATTTAAACCTGCACAGCTGTCTCTTTCTCGACGTTAGCCAGTGAACAAGGGGACTGCTCCTGAAACGCGTATGGCACACAAGATGAAGCTGCGAGGGCCTCGCTGAGCATGCTGCTGTCTATCAGGAATAAAAGGTTGAATTACGCTGTGTGTGGTGCCTTCTCACTTCGGGTTCTTTCGATTGGCATATATATATATATATATATATATATATATATATATATATATACATACATACATACATACATACATACATACACACTAAATTACCCAGTAGTGGTCGCCACTAGTTAGGTCAGTGTTTCCAGGTTTTTTTATGTTACTAATAACTTTGGCACCTTTTGATGAATCTCCACAAAACTATCTAAAAAAAAAAAAAAGTGCTCTTTTTTGCTTAGTTTGTGCCTAGAACGTTTCGGGGTGATCCGTCAAGCGGGGGCCAAGAAAAAAGGGAGCCCAAAAAAGCTAAATCCCATTGCATTTTCTATAGACTTCTTTAAGAAATGCTACCACAAAACCTGCTAACGGAATTACACCACATTTGGCAGGAAGCTAGATCTTGGTCCGCAGATTGTGGTTTTTGTGATGTGGTGTAAATCGGTTCAGTAGTTTTTGAGAAATTAAGGATCAAAAATATTTGTGTATCTGGACGTTTGGGTTCAAGAGACTCTCACTTAAACCCAATTAAAAAAAATAGAGTGCTCTGATTGGCCCAGTGACCTTTTTTCCCCTTCGGTCATTTCGGTCCCGTGGAAGTGAGCACTCTAATTGCCATTACAGGACTTAGGGACTGGGTCCCCTGCCCTGAATTAAAAAAAATATAGGAGGGTGCAGGGTAGGGATACCCTGCCCCCTAGGCCCCATGGAGGATACCCAGAGGGACCTCCCCTGGGGCCAAATTGGGGGCTGAAGGGGCGGGGGAGTGGCAATTTTTGCCACAATTCCGTGGGCCTCCTGCGGGATAGAAACAAAAAAAATGCAAAATGGCGGCCCGGAGCCACATTCTTCAATTAAGGGGGAGAGGTCACGCGGCCCCCCCTCCCCAGGCCGTTTTCAGCCCCGGGGGCACCATCACCCAGGGCCCAATTTCTTTCATATGGGGAGAGGGGGTCACACGACCCCCCTTCCTGAGCCGCATTCGGCGCATCTCCTGGAGTCAGGTTTGAATAATTAGGAGAGGGGGCACACGGCCCCCTCACTCCCCGGGCCCAGGGACCCCATCGACCAGGGCTTATTTTAAATAATTAGGGGAGGAGGCATGCGAGTGAAAAGTGGGTACCTTGACCTCTACACACATAGTAAATTTATTTTATCTAGTTCATCCGTTTACTTGCTCATTCTCTATTTTGCGAACTAGATCTGCTGTCATGTATGGTGGATATTTCTTTTTAGTTGCTAGAGGAGTAGATGATGCAGATAAACACAAGCGCCTTTGCAGCTCGAGCTCCAAATGACACCCACATAGATCTCGATTCACCAAAATGTCAGGGTTAGTGAAAATTACATCACATCCTTTCATTCACAAGTCCTCACAGGAAGTAACATCATGAGACCTTTCGCCCAATGTTGTCTTATTAGGGAACGTAACATGACATTTTACCCTGATGACACCAAAGAAGTGACATCTCTGAAGGTATAAACCATGCAATAAGTGGAAGGTTGATAACCAGAAACAACAGTTACAAAAGCAGATAAATCTCTATTTTAGTTGCCAACTAAATATCACCTAGGATTCTACCAAGGTAGACCAGGGGAATAGGCATCACCTCCTCAGCTACACCAGCACATGCCAAAGTTGGTGGTCATATGCAAACCACATGACTACAACTTTACTTAGATCTTATAGAACCTATAGATCCGATAGAAGTACCATCACAACCTGCATAATGTTTAAACATGGCTCCAAATGATCCACTAAAGCCTTGATAAAAGTCCCAGGCTTGACCGCCACTAAGGGGGCAAAAAACATGCTGACTTTCTCTGCATCTACATTGCCCTTTGTCTACCTAAACCAAATAAAATCACAGCTTTAATCACTTTATTGAACTAATTGTCATCAATTGGAAAGCTATTCACGTACCAGTTTTTCACCTATTGATGTAATACAAAGCTTTTCAGAGCTGGGCTGCCTCTGTGCAGCTAGATCTTGTTTTTGGTGAAGTCTTGTTCACTAATGGGTCTTCGGGCCCCTTTATGGACGGACATTTTGAAGACCTACATTAGGCCCAAAGCATGCCCAAGGGAATAGGTAGAAATAGATAGTAATTCCCCAGAAGCAAGTTCATTTAGAATACTCGATGGAACCCATTGTGTGTGCATTAGGTAACAGATGTGTATTTATTGACGCACAAGTGGCCCCATCCAACCCCTGAATGGAAAGCGGCCCTGGCAAAAAACTGAGTCCAATTTCAGTCAGAGATCTGTTCCCCTACAGATATGCAGAATCAGTTCTGTATGCCCACATGCACTGTCCAAAACTTTATTGTACGTCATTTTAAAAACCTTTAACACAAATTTAATATGGAAATAATATGTTGGTCAAAACTGCCAAAGGACATGTCACTTGTTATTACAGACTATCACCATTCATTTTTTTAATAACATATGGACATCATTTTGCCATGAATAAATAGAGATTATTTTAGCAGATTACAGAAGCGTCCTGGGAGGAGGGTGGATGGGTGGGGGCTCAGTAGGCACATGCTTTTTCTTCCTTTCTCCCACACACTTATGTATTAGATTGAGCTGCAGATACATGAACAGCCCTTTGTTTAACACCCATTGATTCAGTGCACATTCCACTCCTGTGTGAGGTCAAGTGGACATTCCCTCATTTTAATGGGGTTGTGCCCCTTGCAAATGAGAGAAAAAATTACCCATCTGCCTAGACCATACTGATAATGCTGCCACAGAAACAAATGGCTCTCGTAAGGTGCACAGATGGTGCCAAGTGGGAAGTGTGGAAGTGTCACATAACTAGTCACATTACTTGTCATATGTGTCATAACTTGTGCATTCCCTTGGGGCATGCTTTAGGGGTTATGGAAGGTTCCTGTGCACCCCAGGCACACCATCCAAAAGCAGGCCAGACTGCAAGCAGTTAAAGGTGGATAAGCAGTTTGAAACCAGTGTTCTGTCTTTCACTACTGCACTCTCTCCAGAGCTGCTTCAAACTATCAGTTCACAACGGTGCCTTATTTTTGTAGTCTGGTTCATGCTTCTGGTAGCCCTGGAAATGTCCAACTAAGGTGCGCACTGGTGTAGGCTGGGACTTTGCCTCTGTTTTCATAAGGTTGTGCAGAATACACAGCCATCATCTAATAGTAGAGGAAGATACAAATGTATTACTGTGCCAAAATACAAGCTCATGTTTATGCCACGTTTTGTGGCCCTTCTGTATCTGCTCTAGTTTTCTTCCTCTAAAGTTTCCTCCTCTCAAATCACATTGTTTTGTTTTAATACCCCTTTGATCTGTCTCTCATCTTGCTTTGTTCTCCTGCTCTCTACTGATATTTTGCTTTAATCTCCGGTCTGTACCCTCCATCTGGGCATCTTTCTTCCATCCCTTTTCTACATTACCTGCTCCTTTGCCACCTGCCTCCCTCTTTACATCTTTCTCAACTATCTCATCTAATCTGTATTTCTCAGCTGTCTTTTCTTCTATGACAAGTGGCAATTTCTCAAATGTATCTGTATTTTTCCTTTTTTATCACCCTTCTCTCAGCTACCTCCTTAGTTGTAGCTGTGTTTACCACATTTTGTCTCATCTGTCTCCCGCTCAATCTCAGTTGTCTCTTACTTTTCTGCTTCTTTATCACCCACTCTCACGCCAGTTTCCATCCTCAGTCTCACTTCCTCAGCCACCTTTTTCACCTTTGCCTGTATATCACATCTTCCCTAACCTCTGTTGTCTTTGTAGCCTATCAACCCTCTGCTTCTCACCTGTCTGACCTGTCTCTTTCAGCCATCTTTCCCCACTTTCAACAGTTTGCATCACCTTTCTTTCTTCTCAGCAGTCACTGTCTTTATCATTTTCCTCTCACCAGTCTCTCCCTCTCTTCCAGCTTTTCTTTCTCATTTATGTACATATTTATGAATGCACCAACGACTTCCACTCTCTCAGCTTTCTACTGTTTCTATTTGTTACTGCTTTCTCTGTCTCTCCCTTTCTTTCACCTGTCTCTTTGACACCTGTATCTCACATGTCCATCATCCCTACCTCTCAGACGGTTCTGTATGAGCTGCCCACCTCTTAATTACCCTTTACTATTACTAGTCTCTTTTCCCGTCTTACAGCTTTCCCCTGTCTCTCAACAATGTCTTTCACACCTTTCCCTCACCTGCCACCCTTCTCTTAGATGTCTTTCTCACCTGTCTTTGGGCCTGTCTCACACCTTTCTCATGTCCTCATCCATCTCTTTTTCATTTCTCGGTCTCTCGCCTTCTTTCCACCGGTGCCCTTCCCCATCTTTTTCTTTCAGCTGCTTCTTTATACTGTATCTCTTTATCAACTCTCCCTAGATTGTTTCCCCTCCACTCACTCAGCGGTCTCTTTATCACTTATTTTTCACCTACCTATTACCTCACCTGTCACCGCTTACATTCTATCCAGTCTTTCCCTTTATTACCCCCTCTCTCACCTGTGTCCTCTTTCTTTCGCTGTCTCTGAGCGTGCTCACACAATTTGCCCTTTATCACCTCGTATATCCATGTCCTATTTTCCCTCTGTCTCTTTGAATGCTCTTTTCACCTGTCTCTCACCCCTTCTCTCGGATGTCTTTTTCACCTACCGTCCATCTCTGCTGTGTCCTTATAGTCTCTCGTATTCGCCCTTCTCACACTTTCCTCCCTCTCTATTTATTTATTGTGTCTATCAATTGGACCTTTCCCAGCTGTCTGCTTGTCCCATCTCACATACCTTTCCCTCTGTCTTGCCTGTCTCTTTATTTGCCTCCGTCTGTGTCTTCTCTTACGTCTCTCCCCCTCACACCTGGCTTATTATCTCTCCAACATCTACCTATCCATCCTTTTGTCTCTTTAAGCTGTTTATTTATTTTTCTTTCTCTCTGTCTCTCAAACACACACACACCTATCTATTGTGTTTTCTTTCTCACTTGAGGTCTCTCTGGTGTCCCCGTTTGTCTTTTTTCTTTCTTCTGTCTGTCCTATTTCCACTGCCTCTGATATGTCTAGAGACGGTGAGAGTCGTTTTGCCTCTTTCCCAGCAATAATAAATCAAATATGTTGCAAGTTTGATATATTTTCAGTTTGAACACACCCTGCTGTATTCTTCCTCACAATGCATGTTGAAAAGCGATCCTGACACTGCCTTAGTGATTTCTTAGGTCAGATGTCACAAGCTTAGTGCCTGGGGTTGCAAGGGGAAACGCAGAGGCCGCAAATGCGACCACTTGCAACCCCTAAATGACGTCCAAGGATACTCAACCACCCAGCAGCAAGTTCATTGGTCCATTATTAGGGGGAAACATCTGAAGACAGAATGATTATGAAAATGAAAGCCGATGTGTTGCGCCCTATCCAATGGCATAATGGCGGAACTAAATGAGGATGCATAAAAAGTCAAATGTTACTCATCTACTCAAAACATAATTCCTTAGTCTCCGGGTTTAATATCTAGGCTTCACAGCCTGCCACTAGGTCGTACTACAAATTATATAAATTGTATATTCCTTCGGTAATGCACTTCTGTCTCTTCTGGTTGCAGTAGTGTTTAGGAGGAGTGATCAGAAGGCATGTATTTTTCAGTTGAGATGTCTTATGACTGTATGAGCATCTGATCACTCTTCTTTTGTAACAAAGTATTCTACACCAAAAGACCAGTGGCAATGGCATTGTTAATGTTTTTACAGACCGCTATATATGTTCCCTTACCTCCCAAACATTGCCAGAAGATCTTCATTATCAAAATGTACCTATTGACTGACTGCCTTCTGTGAAGCCCTCTTCAGAGCCTCAAAATCAAACAATCTGTGTCTCTTCTACATAAGCATATCCTGTATAGGAGGTTCCCAGTAACCAAAAAGGTTACTGGCTCAAACAGAGAGTCCAAAGGAAGAACTTTGGCCTATTTTTGATTTCAGAATAGCTAAATTTACCGTCGGTTATATCAGGGGGACTGGATGTGTGGGATAGAAATTCAGGATGCCTACTTCCAGTATAAAGTCCTACCATTTGATGATGGTCTTGTTAATCTAGTGAGCGCTTTAGACTTATAAGTATTCCCTAGAAGAGAAGGAAAGGTTACCTGTAATCCGAGTTCTGTTCCAGTGGAATCAGCATCATCAACAACCCTCCCTCCTCCCCCGACAAGAAGGAATACAATGTTTTCTTCCATTCACTCAGGATCCTCTTGTTTCTGTAAAAATTGAACTGAACTGATGCCTGTTGGGCATGATGGGATACAGAGGTTACGGGGGGGGGCCTTAAAGGTACAGTGCCAGTTTTTGTTGGCATTTGCATTGTAGCCTGTCTGCTGATATTACGTTTCATTTCCTTTCCTTTTATGTATTTAGTGACTTTTATAAAATGGTGTAGTTTTTAAAAATGAACATTAAATGAAATGTGCTGATTTGTAGCCTGTTTAGAGGTTCCAAACATAATTTCTTTCATTATTGTGGCTCTACTTTCTACAGAGCTGTGTTGCATTGGTGTACATGTTTAGATGTATTTTTGTTGACATACTCTGGGATCCCGTGTGTGAACAGCACTATTCAGTGGTTATGACTAGTATGATAATTTCCCTGGAAGAGAACTAGCATTACATGATCACACTGTGGTAAAAATCTTTTTTGATGTACATGAGATTAACTACTCAGTCCACTGACATCATCAACAGGCTGTATTTCAAGAACACTGGCTCATCCGAGATGCTGGAAGAGCATTCGTACAAAAGACAGATTGCTTAAGTTGACTAATTAGTTTTAAAGCCCAGCTCATCATTTGAGGTATATCATACTTTGACAGTAATTGTAGGGACACTGGTGTTGATCCAATCTGCACTTTCCCCTCACTCTTCCACACAAGTCTTTTTTCTCACTGGCACTATGTGAAGCTTTGGTATTTACAGCATTCTCAACTACTGCGGCAGAGATATTCAAACTATCAAGGCATTATGCCCAGGTGTACCCTCCAGAGGAGAGGAGGAACTAAGATTTATTTCAAGGGTAGATTACCTTAGTAGGTAAGAAGCAAGTCAGAACACTTGCAATTGAGCCTTCGAATTCTGTAACATGCATTGTTTTTCATACCATGAGGAGTTAAAACTTGTCTTAATTCATCATTTTATCTAATTAAAGAAGCAGGATACAAGCTCTGCTTTAAAGGCTCCCCTACAAAATATCTACTATTGATTGATTGTGGCAGTGCAAAAATGTGGTGACTACTGTCAAGTCTTCATCAGTCCCACATCATGCCACAGGCTTACACTGCCTCTTTCAGGTTTTTATCCCAACAGGTGTAGAACTGATCAAATTTACCAACATTTTGCAGAGAAAATAACACAGCTGCTTCCAGTAGTAGAGAAAGAAACCTGTAAATTGCGAGTAAGAGATTTTTGTTCACCCACTTTGAACAGGCAGCTTAACTCTCCAGTTGAGCCCGCGACTTCCTCTTAAAGCAATTGAGCAGTATATGTGTAGATTCACTTTCAATGCTATTGTAGTCGGCTTTATCTAAATCTTAATATTTGTTTTCTGTGAATTTTAAGGATATCCCAATGCTATAGAAAACACAAGTGTTGCCAGCAATAGCTGCTCGTGCTCTGACCGTTCGTGTTTTCCCCCTGTTCTAACATTAACATTTTCTAACATTAAAGTTTTGCAGAGAACACATAATTTTGCAACGTGGCATGATGGCATACTTTTGGGAAATTCGCATAACTGTTGTAACACAAAATTCTCGAAATTATACTAGTATAATTTTAATTTTGTCTGAGTCTCCACAAGATAAACTAGGTTGCATTCACTGCTTGAACCAAAAGTCCTTGTACGGTTTCTCTTTTCACTGTTGCAGTGTTACTGGACTTCTTAGAAAGCATTGTTCGTTCACCCTAGAGACAGATCATTGCCTTCTTTTTAAACAAAAATGAAGAAAATAACAGCCTGCAGATAGGCTAATGTATTGTACAAACTGTTTTTTGCTGAAAAGATTCTCTTGTAGAAGTGTTTTGCCATCTTGCATGTGGGTGAGGCTACTTCAGTAAAGATTCCCCTGATGAAGAACAAGATTTACAAATAAATTTAGTATCTGAAAGTTTTTCTTTCCCCTTGGCCAAATGTGAGTTACTAGAACAAGTGGATTCCATTGTGAAACGCAACTCTCAAATCCAAATATTTGTCTCTTTTTCCAGTGCACGAAAAAGCAAATTTTCAGTGTTGAAGATGCAATAAGGTGTTCTCTGTGTGAGGGAACAGTAGGTAGTCCACAAACTTCAAAATAGAAGACCTAACAGGACATAACTGCAGCATCTACATGCTGGTTCACATAAGCAAATGCACTTTATAGCTTGAAGTAATAACCCTTCTGCCATTAAGCAGTGGAGTCTGCAAGTACTGAACGAGAATACCACATTTTGATAAGCTTTATTTGCTGTCTGCAGTTTTGTTTATCCGTTTAAAGATTGTTTTTTCTTTCTCAGCTTGACAATTTCATTTCAAATTTTTTAAGAAGTGGCCACCTTAGTTTCAAAAGTGTGCAACAAACCCAAAATTACTTGGACATTCAATGCTATTAAAAATTAGTATGTGTGTGTAAGGGAACAGATGTTTGTATTAAAAGGAGAAGGGATCTACTGCAGCTACCTTTGCTGACGTTTGGATCACAGAAGAGAAAGATGACACAAATATTTTTGCTAATTTTATGTTTCATTTTCTGATTTTACATTCACGAAGGTAGCTTGCTAGGACACTTTTGCATGTTAGTGGCGAAGGAGCAAAATAAAAATGTTGTTGCTGGCACAGTATCTGCGCTTCAGGAATACCAGAGAATTGTTTTTCATTTCTCTGTAAGCCGAAGTATAAATCAGGACCATTGTTCTATCCTCTGCACGTTGTTGTGTGCAGCGATGGACTCACTCTGCCCTCTAGGTGCAACTTCCTGCCCCCAAGCACCGCCCTTGTAATATCCATGCAGTAGTTCTATTCAAGAAATCCTAAGCACTTACCCAGCTGCTCTTACAATAAACTTGATCTGTTTTGCCTAGTATGGCCAAGTTGCTATGCACTCATTGTAGTATGCTATGTATATCATTTCACATGTCACACATTTATTTACTCTCTGTACACCGTTTTCCCTGCAGTGACTGCCCACCTCTCCCTCTCTGTCCTACGTGCCCTGCAGCCTGTCGCTATTTACCTCTTTTTCTTTCTTCTCTAGCTGCTGTACTGAAATATGAGAACAATGTAATGAACATCCGGCAGTTCAACTGCTCCCCACATCCTTACTGGCTCCCCAACTTCATGGATGTCTTCACGTGGTCTTTGCCTTTTGTAGGGGAAAAAGGTAAAATTATTCATAAGCAATGCTACATGGCTGACAATTCAGTGCTAGAAATTGATTGCTAAAGTTGCTCCTGACTTAGAAGTTTGTATGTGTATTTCTTGATGCCTTATCCCTCTGTGATGTTTGTATCTAGATGTTTCCATTTGTGGATCCTCTTGCGTTCATTCATGAGACCATGCTGCATATCCAGACACCAAATTTAGCAGCTTGAAGTTTTACGATATGCGTTGAGACTTTTCCTTTCTCTTATGTACATTCACAGTGCACTATGCCCATCTTGGACTCTTTGGGCTCCCATGCTGCTTAGGCACTTCATTCTCTGTTTGCGTACCCATGAGGAGTTTGCTTCCTTCACCTGTATGTATAACTTAATTGCACTACTCTTTTCAAGACTCCTATAAATATCCTGTGGATTCAACACCTCTGCTGTAGTTTCAGGGTACCACTGTGTGTTCCGCCCAACACTGATAAATGTTGCGGAATTCTCCTTTGCTAAGCCAATCCAAAGAATCAAAGGGCACTCTACCCCTGTTTGCCTTGAGTATTCAAAGAATGCATGCCACCCACTGATTTGTCTCTTAATTTTCTCCTCGGTCAGGAAGGATCCTGGGTGCTGTGTTTTGTGCCTTGAGTTTTCCTCTTACAAGTTGATGTTTTCTTTCATCTTTTTCAAGGGCTCCTCTCTCCAATTTTTTTTATATAAGGTAATCGAAGGTTTACTTGCAGATTTGTGAGACAACAGGTCCCTTCTTTTAAGCTGCAGTGTAAAAGGTATCCGGTTCTGGTGATCTTTTTATCTACTGCCTTAACATGATAACCCCGCATGCAAGGCCAGTCAAAGTAGAAGTCCATAGTCATCTGAGAACATTTTTTGCTGAAATTAATGAGGTCGCCCTTCATTCTGAGAGTAGACAATAGAAACATAAACCTTCTGTCTCTTCTAGGTCTGATGTCAGATTGTCCAACCCCGATGATTTTTACTCTCAGGAATGTGACTAGGTTGGATTCTCTTGCTCTTTAATTAGCTTCACATGACAATAGTACATCTCACTATGTAGACCGTACTCAACAGTCCACCTATTCTCCTTTTCTTTTCCTTTTCTAGAGGCTAGTTCTAGGGGCTCCAGGTACTATGAGCACAGTAGGAGGTTTGGGGTCATGGAGCATTTGAAGTTACTGAAGCACACAGCCCTGAGGGGTACAAAGCTGATTCAGGTGCCAAAGTAGTCCCTGTTACCTTAAGCAAGGATCCACTGTTCTCTTTTTAAAACAAACATTTTTCTTCTACTTATCTATTGGAGACATGTAAAAAGAACAACAGTAACTCTATTTGCCTTCTCAAGAAGTATTTACACAATGAAATGTTGCCGTATTGTAACACTGGAGGAGGTGTCTGGTTTTATCATTTAAATTTAAGAAATGTATTGCACAAATGATGGTGATGTCCAATAATATGTTATTGTTGACAAAAAAGTTTAGATTGAGCCCATTAGAGTTACTGTTGTTCTTTTTACATATAACAAGCCCAAATCTCTAGAGTAGTTTCGGCGACCACCATGTTTAGTGGTGTCTGTTGGAGATGAGCACAGCAAGGAAGAAGGTTACCTAGTGGTTCCTAGCCACAGCCATGACACCTAGGTTGGTTTTGTGGACAGCTGTTTAAGCCTACATTAACAACATTCAACTGCGCCTGAAGGTGTCTGCCAATAAAAGTCCTTTCATCCCTTGATACAGGCATTGAAAAACATTAAATAATGGACGATGCACAGCTGCTTGCAGCTTATTGCTGCAGTAATGGAGATTACAATCTTCAAAAAGGAAAGTTAATGTACAATGTTTCTACCAGGATTCCACACCTCGTGGTTGAGCCTTGTGCCCATTAAAAAGGTAATAACACTGATGGTAACATGAAACTTGCCATGTGAATTGGAGTCTTATTTAAGAACAGTATTGGATCTTTCATAGATTCACATACTTGAATCATTCCCCGTCGTCGGGTCCCACTGTACTAGAATAAAGAAGTATAACTGACATAGGCTATAATTGTAAATGGCACTATGTC
The DNA here is from genome assembly GCA_963921515.1 of Calotriton arnoldi. Lineage (NCBI taxonomy): Eukaryota > Metazoa > Chordata > Amphibia > Caudata > Salamandridae > Calotriton > Calotriton arnoldi. The sequence goes on along the minus strand of CAWUFW010000213.1, from coordinate 326,473 downwards.
ATGCAATTAATAGCCTATCTATGTCCTTTTTAAAAAAGGACTAAACTTTGACTATGACCAGTCAGGTCATAGCACCCTCTAGAACCTTCTCAAGAGAGGCTGACTTCCTCAGATTTTCACCACATGTTGTGTGTGAAGGAAGTCTTCCCTGAGCGCTGCTCAGTTTTTCTCATCTGAAAGCTGTTTTCAACTACTACTCTACTATGTCCGACAGAAAAGGCCTCTTCGGTCCATGTAAGACCTGTGACAAGAAGAGAGTGCATGTGGATGACCCACACAAGGACTGCATTTGTTTTCATCCTAAACATGAGGTAAGAGTGCAAGATTTGTTGCACTTTCTTCTCAAAAACTCTTGAGGAACAGAGAAGTTAGGCTACTACTGTGGATTCTGAAGACGAAAGCTCAGAAATCATCTTCTGAGGAGGATAGTGACACCTCTTCTAGGTCTCACAAAAGGGATAGATCCCATGATGAAGCGCCAGAGGAGTCCAGAAAATCTGTGAAGACTTCTCACCAGCCTCACAGCTCCAAGAAAAAGGAGAGACAAAAACATTTCTCCTCAGATTCATCCTTACCTGGCTCTTCAAAGCCATCTGCCAAGGATAGAAATCACCCTCATGCCTCATCTGCTGAGCCGTCCATGGGGCAGAAATCCTCTTAAATATCCTTCTCTACTATGCATTCACCATTGGCACCTAGATTATCGATGACCACCAGTACCACTATCTCGTCGTCAAGACCGTCGACAGTGAAAACTACGATGACAGCTGCCATCAGCGCTCCCATCTTATCGATGAAGATTCAGGCGTTGACTAAGTCCCTGCCGACGCCGGTCCTGTCTACCACAACACCAAAGAAGGACACCTACATCCCTCCGACAACAGCACTGAAGATGCCACCGTCTGACGATTAGGATTTCTAAGGTCTTTAGAACATTTCTGCGTCCTGAAATCACCTAAACCAGCAAAGTCTCTACTCCACCTCCAAGTCATCTGTTGAACATTGAGGAGTCTGATGATGACGGCGGCCTGTTTGGTCCAGCTCACAGTCTGTCAGAACTGAATGTTAAATGTCAGGAGGAAGATGAGGATTATGAGGAGGAAGGGCATTACTACCAACATTACTACCCTCAACCTCCAAGATATTATGAACCCTGATATCATTCCTATCCTCTACCTCAACGAGATACTGCACACCTTTCTGCTTCCTTGATACAGGACCTTCAAGCCATGCTTACTGATTATCGGAGGCGTTTTCCGCAACCCCCTGATCAGCAGCCTGGTGCACCACCCCAACCTGTCACCCCTCTTCCTCCAGCACCTCTCCCTCCGCCAGCAACCCCTAGAATGACGTCTGCCTCCCATGTGGCAGCGGCACCAAGAGATGATCCATCATCATCTGATGATGAAAGAGAAGAGAGTGAGATTCCTGACACACAGCCGCCTTTGGATGAATGGGATGATTGTCATACCAGCACTGTCCCCACCTCCACACCAACCTTTCGATTCGCCTCAAGAAGATATAGGAGGGTTCCACAATCTGATGGACAGAGCGGCAACCAGATTTCATCTCCCTGTTTTGGTGAAGCAGTCTGACTGCTTTCTATATGATTTTAAAAAGCAGGCAAGAAAATCTGTGTGCTCTATACCAATTGTAGATATCTGGCAGGAAGAGTCAAGGTGATGAACCCTGCCACGGAAGCACCTGTCCTCCCTTGCATTGACAAAAGTACAGGGCCCCTGAGGATTCCCTGGCATGTTTGACAGGACATCCCAAACCAGACTCAGTGATATGTCAAGTGGCACAGCAGAGGTCTAAGAATCCATCTACTCCTATTACAGCCACACCTGACAAGGACAGACGCCGTTTAGACAATATCGGCAAGAGGTTATCCACCATGTCTGCTGTTACAGTGCGTGCAGCCAACACCTTGGCGATTCTCTGCCGTTATGACCGCCAAATGTGGTCTGATGTCGGATCCATCATCGACCTCATCCCAGAGGATAGACAGTTGGAAACCAGGAAGATCACATTAGAGGGCAAGCACACTTCGTCTGAAATAATAGATTGTGCCATGGACATCGCCTCCTCAGGCTTCTGACATGGCATATGACGGGGACACATTATTTGGCAAACACATTGATTTGCTTGCCGTTAAAACGGACATTGATACTGCCAAATCCCTAAGCACCCTCCAGTATCGCATGGTGCCTTTTCGAGGAGCACTTGGGCGCGGCTTCTCTTCTTACAGGGGTGGATTCCAGTGCTCCCAGCAGTATTAGTCTTACCAGCCCCAATACAGGCAGGGGTATGAGCAACATTCCTACCTGCAATCCTCTACGGTGGGTTTCTCTAAACAAGGGCCTTGCAGAAGACCACCTTCTCAGAGCCACGACACAGGCTGCAAACAGTGACTTTCTCCAGGGGTCAGCTACACCATTTTCTTATCCCGTAGGTGCGACGATATCCAATTACCTCCATCAATGGCAAACCATCACTTCAGACAGATGGGTATTGGGCCTTGTCAACTTTGGCCATACTCTGAAGTTTACGGAGAAACCGCCAACCAATCCACTAAGGGTAGCGCATCCCCCTCCTCTTCACTTACTGTGGAAGGAAGCCTTCTTAATGTTTGCCAAATTAGCAATAGAGAAAGTCCCGGGTGTCCAAAAAGAGAAAGGATTCTACTCCCTTTTTTCCTTATTCGCAAGAAATCAGGAGAGTGAAGACCTATCCTAGATCTCAGGAAGTTCAAGAAATACCTCTACAAACAATCTTTCTGGATGATAACTTTCTCCGACATTCTTCATTGTCTAAGCCGAGATTTCATGACATCTGTAGACCTGGAAGACGCTTACTTTCATATCTCCAAACTCCGCAAATATCTCAGTTTCACCGTAGCTGGTACCCATTACCAATTCAAGGTCCTTCCCTTCGGCCTCAAGATCGCCCCTCGTATATTCACCAAGTGCATGGCCCTCATAGCAGCAGCACTCCGGAAGCAAGGTCATCAGGTATTCCCTTAACTAGATGACTGGTTGCTAAAAGTTTCAACTCCAGGCCAAGCTAATTTAGTGACAAAGGCTTTTTCTCAAACGGGGCCTCACGGTAAATTGGTGAAAGTCCTCCACTAGTCCCAGTCAAACTATAGCATTTCTTGGAGCCGAGCTGGACAAGATACAAAATAATGCCTTCCTCTCCCAGGACAGACCAGGGAGGCTAGCGCACATTTCTCAAAAAATTGCAAGTAAACAGTACATTTCTTTGAGACTGTTCAAGTCGCTCCTAGGCATGATCTCTTCTGCTATAAACTTGCTACTGTTGCCGCGCCTCAAGATGAGACCATTACAAGAGGAGCTGCAACTCCAATGGATACAGTTGTAAGAGTCCTTTGAGGACTTGATTTCTACTACCCCACGAATGGTACCCACGCTGGCATGGTGGTCTCAAGGCATAACGTTCCAGCCACTAGTATCAAATTTCATCATCACCATGGATGCTTCCATGGAGGGCTGGGACCTTCATATCCAAGGAAGGTGGTCAACAAGCCAAAAGTCTCCACGTCAACAGTTTGGATCTCAAGGCCATTTTCCTCACCCTACAAGTTTCTTCCCAAGGATTGCAAAATCCTCCGTGCTGGTCTGTACCGACAATACAACCAGCATGTATTACATCAACAAACCGGGTGGAACTCTGTCTTTAACGCAGGTGTCTCCAACCAGTCGATCGTGAGCTACCAGTAGCTCGTTGATACCTTCAGAGTAGCTCATAGGCTTAAGTTCAAGTAGAGGGTCACATTTCCCTTTATAAGTTAAGGGAAGGCCTGTTTATTTTACATTATTATCTCCAGGCTGCAGATAGCAGGGCCTTATAATGAGCAGTGCTGGAGTCAGATTTATGACCCATGGCACAGAGGTCAAGAACTGAAGCACTGAGGTATTTAACTACTAAATAAGTCCTTGTCAACTCAATATTGGGAGTGTGAGAACAAAATGATGTTTCTGAATGCTTTGAAATGGTAGAAAATCAAAATGACAAGTTACCTTAATGATTAAGTCAAGTTTTCATTTTAATTTTCTCCTATTTCAAAGTATCACATTTACAAACAGCAGGCCTCTTGCTCCCAGTCACTACCATATTTATAACTGAAAAATACAGTCCTCTTTTATTAAATTGGAGAAATTCTATGAAACATGAAGTCTTAATATTTTTTTCCGCTTTCAAGTTATGCCAATTATGTCTTAATGTTTTATGAAGCATGTTTCTTCACTTTAAATTCCTCCCATTTAAACAAATAGTTGTATTAATCTGTTGTAAATATGGCACCTTGTCTACAGATCACTGGGAGCATACAATAAACATTTCATTAAAATGTTTGAATGGCCGCACTTTAATCGCGCTGCTGTAGTGGTCGGCGTTTAAGCCCCTAAATCAGTTATTATCCGATCCCCGGTGAATCATCCAGGGCACCGGGATTGCGCCGGAGTGCAGCGGAGACTGAGAGCGGCGTAATTTGAGCGCACCAGGGCTCCGGGAGCGGAGAAGCGAAGCCTCGGTGCGGGTGACCGCGAAGCGACAAGATGGCGGCTATCAGCGGCCGTTGAGCGGGGGCCCTAGATCTCTCTCTCCTGGCACACGTCGCAGCACTCTGGTGCGGAGGTCGGCTGATCCCCTGAGGCGGCATTGATATTGACTCGAGCGAGGGGGAGAGCAGTACGGAGTCTGACCCCGGGCCGCCGCGCTGCATGGGAGGCTGCCGCGGCGTGGTGCAGTAACAGACCGGGCTGAAACGTGTCCTCGGACGCCCGGACGGTGACAGCGGCCAAGGAGGGCGTGGAGAGTGGAAGCGCCCTAGCGATTGGACTTGATTCCTCTGAGCCCTAGTGCCTCCCGCGAGGGTGGCCGCGTGCATCCCCCTCGTCCCCAGACGTGCACGGGACGGGACTGCGCACAGAGACTGGGCAGAGACGGGAGGCCGTTGGGGCCTTGGACTCTCCGAGGCGCCGCACGGGGCAGCTGAGTGCCCGATCCTGGGATAAGGAGTGACACGGGCGGGTGGACTGCTGCAGGTCGATGAAACTGCGACCTGGGACTTGGTCCGACCCCCCGCTGTCTGGTGAAGAGGAAGACTCCTCCGTTAGAGCTGCAGGAAGCTGGCATAGGACTGGTCTGGCAGGGCAAGCTCCGGTGAGTCCCGCACCTTTTTGGTCCAGGTGTACAGGCCGGTGTGCGGAGCCCGGTGCCTGGTGTGTGAGCTGGATCGCTGAGCTTCGCAGTGGCAATCAGATCCCGGCGAGACCAGCTCTTGGCGGAGGCCTTTGGGACTACACGGTGCTGTGAGCGACTGGACATCTCAGCTGTTGGTTTTGGAGCGGCAGGATAGCTGGTGTCGCCACTTGAATTCCGTCATGGGCCGAAATAAAGGGACGGGACCCGGCCAGTCTAACCACATAGACAAATACACCATGGCAGTTGGAAGGGACGAAGGTGCGACGGGGGGCGGAGCGCAGGAGGACCCAGAAGACACCGGCCCGACCCCTCGTTAAAGGACATTATGAGGGCTATTAGAGATTTTCGGGGCACCTTGGAGCCTAAACTTGACTCTGTCACCGAAGAAGTAAATCTCCTACGCGCAGACTTTCGGAAGATGTCTGAAAAGGTCTCCACTGCAGAGGCGGACATCGGGAGCCTACACTCCAAAACTAAGCGCCTGGAAGAACAAGTGGCCAACCTTACCAAAAACCAGGCTGACATCTACGCCCGTCTGGAGGATCAGGAAGGGAGGGCCCGGTGCAACAATCTCTGAGTAGTGGGGGTGCCTCAGGGCCTGGAGGGCCCGTCGGTGGATTGCTTCATCGAGGACTTTATATTAAACCATCTTCGGCCCAAACGCCTATCCGACTTCTTTTCTGTGTAACGAGCTCACAGGGCGCTGGGAGGTAGGTCCAAGCCTGGGGCTCCTCCCCGCACTATCATCGCACGTATCCTAAACTACAGGGACAGGGATGCGATCCTGCAGGTGGCGAGCACACATGGAGATCTTCGGCTAGACAACGCCATCATCCGATTTTTTCCAGACTTCACGCTCCACGTCCAGAAGCAGCGCCGTTCCTTCGATGGTGTGAAGAGGGCCCTCAGGGACCAAGGGGTCAAATATATGATGCTGTTCCCGGCCAGACTCAAGATCCTGGATGAGGGGAAGGCATACTTCTTTGACACACCGTCGGATGCAAGCGACTGGCTGGAGGGATGGCGTACTGTGAGCCGTAGGGGCAGACAGCAGCGCCCCGGTCCAGGGCAGAATGGCGAAGAGGCTGTGGGTGGGAGTGGGCGACCCCCCCCCCCCGGCAGCCCAGCGCAAGACCAACGGACAGATAAGTGACACTGGGACTCTATAAGTTTTCTTGGGTTGTGGCCAGTCCTCGGATGAGCATCTTCGGGGGGCATTGCCACCCGGAGTGGGGAATGGGGGTAGTGACACTTTCCGGCCACGGAGACTGAGGCCCTCTCTTTGACTTGGCTGTTGCGCGACCCAGTTGCCTTGCTGGTCCAGTGTTTGACAGGGGCTTGTAGACAGACCGTATGGCTCGCATATGAAACTGTCCTTTGTTGATGGGTTGTGGCGGCATGCGCGCTTCTCATTGTTGTTTGCGCGCTCCAGGCTCCTCATTGTAAACTGGGTGTTCTGGGTGGCCTGTTTCCGGGGAGTAGCCTAAAACTGTGCAGGCTGGGCAGCTGCATTTTGTTAATGGATTTGTGAATCTTCCTGCTGACTGCGAGTTCACGGTTCCTCACAAATGTTTTTTCTAGAACTGTTGGGGCGACAGGCACTCTGCAAGTTTGAATGGTGGGAGGTTGGGGTCTCACCTAGCAGGGCGGCAGGGAGGGGGTTGTTGGGTTGTTGGTTTATTATAGTGGGGGGGGGGTTGGGTTGTTCGCTCGAGACCACGCTAATCATCAACATACGGGGAATAATCTGAGGGACGCAATGGGACTAAGGGCCTATCCTGAGGTATTGCACACTCACAATGTCAGGGGGTGATCCAGCTAAAATACAGGTGTGGACCTGGAATGTAGATGGGCTTGGAAATAAAATTAAATGCACGTTGGTATTGCAATATCTGAAGAGGCATTCCCCAGATGTGGTTCTGATTCAGGAGTCACACCTCCGGGGGAATAGGTGTAGAGCCCTAGATCGGTTTGGCTATAAAATGGCGGCGCACTCGGGATTTACCTCTGGGTCCCGCGGGGTGGGAATCCTGATACGCAACACCCTACCCATAGTTATCTCTGGCACGTGGGTGGATGGAGCGGGCTGCTTTGCAGCGGTGGCGGGCCGATGGGAGGGTCGTTTAGTGATCTTCTGTTCTTGCTATTTACCCACGGGCCTCCACTCCAAGTTCCATCCCAAGTTGAGCTCTTTCCTGACTGATCTCCCTTCGGGAGTTCTCCTAGTTGGCGGGGATATGAACGCAGCCATGAATTCAGAATTAGACAGGTCCAGTCCCCAGGCGAGTCGGCAGGGGGTACGGGGTTTGTCGGAATTCGCCACGGCTCTGGGACTGTGCGACATTTGGCGGACACATAACCCCTCCCTTAGACAGTACACTTTTTACTCAGCCCGACATGGGTCCTCCTCTAGGATTGACTACTTCTTTACCCGCATTGACCAAATGGGAGATTTTGTTGGGACTAAGCATATGGCCTGGGGTATTTCTGATCATTCCCCAGTCTGCACTAACATTAGAGGTCCGGCTGTGAATAGTGCGACTTTCCTGAGGCTAGATCCTTGGCGCCTGTGTGATCCGGCAATAGGGGGTAAGCTCCGAGAGGGCTCGAAATTGTACTTTGAGGAGAACCAAGGGACTGTGGACTCTCATATCATCCTCTGGGAGGCCTATAAGACGGTGCTGAGGGGGTTGGCTCAGGCGTTGATCGGGGCGCAGAAGAAGGAAGAGTCCCTTCTGATTTGTACGATAGAGCAAGAGATTGAACAGTTTGAAAGAGAGGGTGCAACTGCCCCCTCGGGAGACTTAGGCCACAGATTGCTACTGAAACAAAGAGAGCTCAGGGCATTGGCAGAGGGTGAGGCACGGGCCTATGCTCTAGCAACGCAACACCGGATTTATGATGTTGGGGATAAGGCCCTGAAACTCCTGGCGTGGTTGGAGCGCCGAGATAGGGATCGCTCGTCGGTGTCTGAGATTCGGGACGCATCTGGCTCTGTCTACTCGACTAGCACGGACGTGGCAGAGGCCTTCGCGGCACACTTTGAGCGGGTCTATTCCCCAGGCTGTACTAGAACCGAAAACGACTGTGAGGAATTTTTACGTGACTTCGCATTACCCACGCTACCCGCGGAAACGAGTGATTGGCTCGAGGCAGATTTTACAATAGAGGAGCTTAGTACTGCCCTCAACTCCTTGCAGTCAGGGAAGGCCGCTGGGGCCAATGGCCTGCCAATAGAGATTTACAAAAGGCAATCTACCATCATAGTAGCCCCTCTTCTTAAGATGTTCCAAGAGGCACGCGAGATCGGGGTGCTCCCCCCTGATCAGAGAGAAGCCATGATAGTGGTGATCCACAAGGCTGGGAAGCCGGCGGACCAATGTACCTCTTACCACCCAATATCCCTAATCAATGCGGAGGGCAAGGTTCTGGCCAAAGTCCTGGCGGATAGGCTGATTTCCGTCATCACGGAATTGGTGCATGTTGACCAATCCGGGTTCATGCCTCGTAGAAGCGCCCGACACAATCTGCGACGACTATATGGTGTACTGTACATGACTGAGGACGTTGGTGATGCCCAGACGGCATTTATGGCACTGGACGCCTCAATGGCCTTCGATAGCATCGAGTGGCCATACCTGTTTATGGTGCTCCGGAGGCTGGGTTTTGGACCGGTCTTCTGTAGCTGGGTGCGCCTCCTCTACGAACAACCAACAGCCCGAGTGCGGGTTAATGGGGCAGTGTCGAGGGCCTTCTCATTGCGGAGGGGTACCAGGCAGGGTTGCCCCCTGTCTCCCCTCCTCTTCGCTCTCGCGCTTGAGCCATTGGCTCATTGGATCAGGAGAGACTCCACGATCTGGGGACTAGCGGCAGTGGAGGGGTGGGAAGAGCGTATCTCCCTATACGCCGATGATATCGTCCTGTACATGGCACGACCCTATCATTCGATAGCCCGAGTACCTCACATTTTTTAGCTGTTTGGCAGCTATTAGGGATACACCATAAATTGGTCGAAGTCTGTGATTTTCCCACTGTCGGGGGGGGGGGGGGCCCCCACGGGTCCCGTCGCGGTGTTTGGCCCCAGTGGTCATCGAGGGGTTTAAATACTTAGGCATCTACGTTACGCGTGATAAGAGTTCTTCGATCGGAATCTTGAACCCCAACTGAGCCGCCTGAGCACCGATGTCGGCCACTGGCGCACCCTTCCACTCTCTCTCATGGGTAGGGCGGCGCTGTTTAAAATGCTTACGCTGCCAAGACTCCTATATATCCTGCAGAACACACCCTACCCTGTCCCCCCCCCCCCGAGTGTTTTTAAACGTATATCTCAGTCGGTGCAGACCTTGCTGTGGGATGGGGGGTCCCCTAGGATTGCGATGCATAAGCTACATCGGGGAGTGTACGATGGAGGACTAGCGCTCCAGGACGTCAAACTCTACTACTGGGCCTCGCAGCTCCAGGTGAAGCAATCACTTTCTCAACCCTCCATGGTCACCCTAGGCGTTCCTCAGGGCTCAGCACTATCACCCATCCTTTTTAATCTACTCATGGAACCCCTGGCAAACGCGCTGAACCCTGCGAACATTCTATATCACCTGTATGCGGACGACACACAACTGTATATGAAAATCTCCTCTCCAGATGACTTCATCTCCCTCAACGCTATTCTACATAACACTCAAAGTTGGCTCACTGGCAACCACCTCATGCTGAACAAAAAAAAAACGGAATTCCTTCTCATCTCACCTCCCAATCACACACCCAAGATAGACTTATGGCTGAAGCATCTAACTGCCTTTGACTGCGCTCCCCTCATCATTGACTCTGCGAAATCCTTGGGAGTCACCCTAGACAACCACTTAAATATGCAGGCGCAAATCAATAATGTCACCAAGGGAGCTAACCATCAGATGAGTATTCTAAGGAAACTTAAACCCTTCCTCCCACAGACCGACTTAAAAATGGCGGTACAAGCCCTAGTGTTATCAAGATTGGACTATGGAAGCACCACTCTATGCGGTCTTCCCAAATACAAGCTGGCCCCGCTGAGGGCATCACTTAACGCTGCGGCCAGACTGGTCTCGGGAACTAAAAGAAATAACCACATTTCTCCGACCTTAAAAGCTCTGAACTGGCTACCATACGAGGCTAGAATACAACTAAAGATCGCCTGCATGACCCATAAAGCCCTGCATAGCAATACCCCCAGTTACTTAGCACAAAAGCTAGAGCGGTCGGGAGGATGCAGACAATCGCGAAGTGCGAGTTCACTACTACTAAAACCACAATCCTTCCACAAAAAGAGAACTGGTTGCAGATCATTTTCAGGTATCGCTCCGAAGAGTTGGAACTCCTTACCTCCAGATGTACACATAATCTCTTCCTTTACCTCCTTCAAAAAAGAAGTAAAAATGCTTCTAATGAACAAATTCACATCCTAAGACTTTAATTCTTTGATGACTATTAGCCACCTATGCTATCCATATACCACTGTCTACCTCTTTTGTATTGAATGTAGATTTGCGAATGTATGTATATATTACCCCAATCATCTATTGTCTATAAACAGTGTATTGTAAAGCGCTCTGATACCCTCGTGGGTCATGTTCGCGCTATATAAAACTTTATAAATAAAATAAATAAGGTGATCAACGATTGGGTGTACACCGATGGCAATGAGCTAGCCTACAGGGTCGATAGGATGGTCATGCCCGAGGGCAACTGTGAATCTCTTTTATATGCCCGGAAGCCGCAGGCAACGTGGCCTGAACACACTAGGGTAGTCCTGCAGTGCTGGAGAGAGGCCAACAAACTCTTAGGTTGGATGGGGTGATAACTGGGAGATCGCCATTGTGGCTAGGTGAGCACCTGCGGTAGGTAACCACTCTGGCGGGCTTTAAGGGGTGGAGGCTGATCGGAATCGAGTACTTAGGAGATGTATGGAAAGGGGATTCCCCCGCTCTTTCGAATACCTCCAAAAGGAATACGATTTACACCATTCACAAAGATACCAATATCTGCGACTTGTACATGCCTTACGATCCCATATACAAAATGGCACCACTGTTCAGGAATTCTCCCCACTGGAAGATAGGTTGCTGCTCGATCCTATAGCAGAAAAGCCCACGTCAACAATTTATCGTAAATTAATAAACATGCCTAACCCCCTGATCACTCTTAGGGCAACTTGGTCCAAAGATTTGGGAAGCCTCGAAGACGAAGACTGCCAGGATGCACTGCAGATCCTAGAGAGATTGCCATCCGCTCTCGGTTCAGACTGGTGCAGTTAAAAATTGTCCATCGCACCTACTACCCCCGCACACATCTCTATGCATGGGGTAGGAGTCCTTCGGCGCTCTGCGTCAGGGGTTGCGGGCAAGAGGGCAGCTTCTTTCATATCCTATGGGAGTGCCCGGAGATCACCACATATTGGTCGCGAGTCACCGACATTATGTCTAGGGTGGTCGGTGAGATGGTTCCGATGGAGCCAAAGTGGCCATTGCTGATGATCAAGGGGGACAATGACTGGTCCAGATACGTAGCGCTCTGGTTGGCCCTCGCAGCGGGGGTGGCGAAACAGAATATTGCTAGGGGGCGCAGGCACCCCCGAGATGGGAGGATTGGCAGCACGACCTCAATTGGTGCCAAAGGGCCGAGGAAACAGTATACAGAAGCAGGGGGTGCACGAAAAAGTGGAAGAAAGTATGGGCACCCTGGCGCACGTACAGAGAGACTGGAGTATTCATGGAAGGGTAGGAAAGTGGGTGACGGTTTATTGTCATTGTTGTTCCCTATTGATGATCACAATGTTAATTTTTTGCAAATGTGCCCCGATGTACGATACTGTAATTGTGTGATGCTGTATGGTCTTACAAGCATTGTTAATAAAAAGATATTTAAAAAAAAAAAATGTTTGAATGATCAGCCAAAATATTACAAGTAATATAAACACTGCAGTGAGCCACATAATGATTTGTGGCAAATGAAACAATGTACAATAGTGTCAGTAAGGTACTTACACAGCAAAAGTCATTATGCGCAGATGAACAGTCATAGGATTTCTAATGTATTGTGTCATCATACGACTGTGGCCGTTAAAGAAACATCGGAACACCATCTGAAATAGATTGGTGGCATGTAACGCTAACCATTGTTTACGTGCTTATGGTAATGACGTATACACCTGTACGGACATATTGGTCACAAGTACCTAGTAAAAGTGGTCACATCAGGAGTTTAAGCGGAGGTCATCCTTGCAAAAAAATGAATGTAATAATGCCAAGTTTTAAATAAAACGGTGATATCAGTAATACCATGTCCAGTGGTCTCAATGCATATAATATGATGACAGTAAGAATTCCTCAGTGTAAACTGCAAGTGATTAACGCCTCCTCATATTTATGTTTCATTTTTGGTGAGGCATAAATGCTTGGAAAATCACCAGGCAAATGATACTGAATGGTCGTACTTTTGACCACCATCCCCCATACTCATGTGTTATAACTTAAACCAAAATTGGCAACTATAGCACAATGTACAATTACCTAGGTGTGCGTGCACAGAATAGAACTGATCTAGCACAAGTGGGCAAATGCAACCCCGACTGGCTCCCAAGATAAGCACGTGCACTTAAATAAATCGTGACATATCTGCAGGCTGTAATGACTGACACTATCAATATATCAATCCACCCATGCCTACAAATGCATCCACAACACCGGACCCCAATACCTCAACGAGAGAATCTCCCTCCACGTACCCAAGAGAAACCTCTGATCCTCCGACCTCGTCGAAATCCCGCGCATCCGCAGAGCCAGAACAGGTGGAAGAACCTTCTCACAGCCAAGACCTGGAACGAGCTCCCGCTCAACATCAGACACGCCCCCTCCCTGAACATCTTCAGGAAGACGCTCATGACCTGGCTCTTCGACTGAACAAAGTTGCTTAATTCCCCCCCCCCCCAGCGCCTTGAGACCCTCACGGGTGAGTAGCGCGCTTACAATTCCCCTGATTTATTGATTGATATAAAGAGATTATATACACACACGTATAAACACACGTGTGTAGCAGCTTCAAAGGGTGTTAAGCCTTCAAAATAAGTCTAGTAGTGCTGAGTTTAGTCAAGTCAACCTGTGAGCAACAATAAGACCAGATTAAAAATAACAAGTGACCAACTGATGAGATAGAAATGATCTATCAACCAAGGTATTGTATTGATCTTACTACATTTCAGCACATTACAATATGATAACAACTTGTGTATTCTTTTACCAGTGGTGACAAAAGAATAGTTGTTGCATTCCAAAGGGTACTTTGTTTCTCAAGTGTAACAGCAGCAGGCAAGATCATAAAAGAAATCCACTCAAGTGAATTACTAACCTAGACAAAAATGATAGAACACAATAATTTATGTAGTCCGCAGAACAGCTAATAGTGTTATACTGTAGACAATAGAAATGACAGGTGATGATCATTTTGACAATAGTACAACATTCAAAGGGACCAGTGTTCATGCAGGGAAAGCTGAATGTCCAGAAATGTACGTTGACTGTAATACTATCTGTAGGAATAATAAATACACATTCAGATTCTGTATGTACCTGGCATGTGTGTGTTGTCCCAGCTTCTCTAGTTGAGAAGAAGTGACAGTTTCACTAGCAGAAGTCGTGTCATTGCTGAGAAGCATTTTCCAAACCTCTGAAATCCTGTGCCCATTTCCTGCAAAAGCTCACTAGGTAATGGAATGGGGCACCAGTTGGAAGTAGCTGTTGCTGGAGCATTACAGCTGTAGTTTTAATCGTTGCTAATTGGGATAAGGTATTTAAGTCTAATGCCCTGATCAAGACAAGCGATGACGGTGATCTTGTTTCATGTGTTATGTGAAAGTGAGCAAGAAGAAATTCACAACCAGTCTAACAGAAATTCTGAAATTAACTTTTTTGAAAATTCTAAACTCATTTCTGTCAAATGTGAGATCTTAATGCAGCGAAGATGGGAATGTCTCAGCTAATGGACACTCTTGCAGAAGCACCTACACAAATGACTGCCTGTGTCCCAAGAAGTGCTTTCAGAGAGCGATAACTATATCGATATGAGGATCTAAAATTATGCTTCGTTCTCCTTCACCATTGTTTTTGCTCACAGAATTTTATTTATATATAAGCTTCTCCATCGTTTTATGTTCACATTCATAACCTTTTGAAATAATTCCAATGGGTTGAGCCCTTTCTGCATGCTGTTCTTTATCCTGTTATCCCGGACTACCACAAAAAGTTTTTCATATAATCATAGAGCTAAACTCTGCCAGGTTACCAGTTCTGGATCACACCACTCCAACTTTCCCCACTGCCTCGTCTTTGTTTTCCACTTTGCAGTACCCACCACCCTTAATCTTCATTTAATTTTTATCTATTCTTTGTGCTCCAGTTGCTGTCCATATTCTTAGAGCTGGCCCTCCTTTTGCTCTTCCTGCAGCTCCTATGTGCAGTCATGTCCCCAAGACAACTGTGCATTATTTCATTGCTTATGAGCTTTTATTTTTTTTAAAGTACTTTTATTTTTAAAAAGTAGTTTTTTAAACTTTTTGTGCCTACAAATTATTGGTCTGTTTAAATTCTTCTTTTAGGAATGTTGAAACTTATTGAGTCTTTTTATAATAACCTTGGACGTAATCTACTGGTTCTCAGACTTACTCTAAATCCTTTGCAAACCAATTGTTTTCTTTTAAAATTGTGTTTACGGATTTAATTTCAGTTAGTTGTCTGCAGGCTTTTCACTGCATTACAAACCTTTATGGCTAAGAGCCCATGTGGTAATCCTGTGCACCGGCACAGCCCTGTCGCTTCTTCTTTGTGGCCATACAAGGAGCCCCCTTTTTTGTTCTGGGCTATTTTCTCTAAAAGAAATCTTCAATATTCTCAGTCAATACTAGAAATATTCTTCAGGATGAAAGTGAAAATAAGCTGTTCTATTGTGTCTCTTTGCTTTTCCAAAAGCTACACAATGACAGTGTCTCCTCTCTGGAGCACTATTCTGTGAAGAACTCTTGTACAAATGGAGGAGAGATGCCTTCATTGTTATTTGAACCATTTAGAAAATGAACCCCCAAGAGCAAGATCCTTTGGGACACACTGAGTGAGCAAGAATGGAAGGTGGCATAAACTCAGCCTCCCACAACAAAAATCTAAGGAGGACATACCTTTACTCTCGCGTTCCTCAGAGCGAGTTGGTCGTGCTGTCACCAATAGAAACCCTCGTTTTTTTGTTAGTTTGGATATATAATATCCAACAACAATACATACATCGAAATTGCATATTAGAATAAAATGTGATTATAAAAAGAAAATATATAAACATAAAAAACATTGTTAAAATACAATTTAAATATGTCTTCAGGTAGCTAAAAATGAAGCATAAATATTAATTTTTCAGATAATTCAAGCGTGCAAAGTTTTCTCAATTTTCAGTAGGCTCGTTCTTATAAACCAAGTTGCTTGCAGAAATTTTGACACTGCATACACAACAAGGGGACTGGTATCTGCCTTACATATCCTCAGTGCTTCCCAGTAATGCCTGATTCCCAGATTTAAACAAAGTGGTTTAATCTAGGTTTCTTATATTCAAGAGAGAAGAATGGCACGTGCTCGTTCTTCTCATGACCAATATTACAAACACTGCATAATCCAGGCCTCGTGTTGGATTTCAACCATTTGCTCATAAGAGTTGACAATAAGAGCATGCCCAATCTAAATTGCACATACAATTTTTTTCAAGTAGGCCGATTTAAGATGCTCTAAAAATTATTCGAATTTATAGTCAGATTTTATATTTAATAAAAGAGTTAGTGAAGTTCCATAAGGAGGTGAAATTCCTTAGGTTTTCCTGGGCATAATGGCAGAATCTTTCCTTCATGGTGGAGGGAGCATTAAATGTGATGGATGCTGCATTTAACCGTATTCATCCACCTCCAAGTTAAATAGGAATGTTTTAACGTACCTAATCCAAGGTACGCTTGTCGCTTGCTGTCTGTTTACAACATCACTAAGTCCAGTTCTGAAGTGCTCTAGCTCTTTGGTGGCCCAGTAAAAGATGGGCTTGAGTTTAGCAAGCTCTGTTATTTGGCTCCGGCCTAGATATAACACAGAGGTAACATCGGAGTGCTCCTGCGGCAGCCTGAGCAAAGATCTTCTAAAATAATTATCGGCTGATACGACGGTTCCGGCCTCTCGGTACCCTCACAATTTGGCTCCGTAGAGAGCCACGTTGACTGCCTATGCTCGGTAGATCACCAGGGCGAGCTGGTGAAACTGAGTGTATCAAAGCTCTCCTAGCACATGTAATGATTGCGGCTGCCCTATGGTTTAACAGCAATTTGCTCATTGCTATTTGATCACACCAGGCATCGTTGTCAGACAGTCTGATACTCAGAGAAACAAATTCCTCTACTCTGTCAACCACACTACCACTAAGGGTTAACTTGCGTATGGTGACCTTTTTGCATTAAATACCATAAATGTAGTTTTTTATAGGTTGATCTTTAACCCGTGGTAACGGCAAAATAGTCCAAATCTTTGAATTAAAACCTGAAGCTCCTTTTTTTAAATTTTGATAATCCCCGTAAGTTTTCCATCTGGGCTACAGCAGACCTGTGCAAAATTCTTAGTGTATAAGTGCCTGATGATAGTTAATGGGTCGGGGGGAATCTTTAGATCAAGAAGACCTGCCAGTGCTTGCACCTTGGTACCTTGTCAAAAGCTGCCCATAAGTCTACGAACACTACGCGCAAATTGCCCCTATTCATATACACAACCTTCCATCAGATGAGCAAAAATTGAAAGACCTGATTGTTCGGGCCTATCTTCGGTCTAAATCTTACCTGAAATTGACTTAAAATCTGGTTTTCGGTCATCCAGGTCGTGACCGTTTTAAGAACTTGTTTACAAAATCTTTTTGGGAGGTTGTCAATCAAGCTAAACGAGCGGTAGTTGCTTGGTTCATTGGGCGATCTGTTTTTGAATATAGGAATTGTCTCCACACCCTTCCATGTGTCAGGCATTGGGCACTTTCTAAAACTGCATTTGATAGAGCGATTATATATGGGCCCACACGTCGTGTTCAATGTGGAAAAGGTCAGCTGGGATTTTATCCAGTCCTGAGGCCTTCCCTGGTTTCTGAGCTTTAATAGCTGTAGCTGAGCTAGTTGTCTCAGCGAAAGAGAAAGTAAAAGTACAATCGGGGGCTGAAAATGCTATGAGGTGGATACAATGTTTGACTTGTCAATCATATCTGCATAATATAAGGCACTAAAATGTGTTACTTACTCGTCCGCTAAACTATAAACCTCTGGTTTAATATGTTCTGACAGTCCCTCATGGGTCAGTAGATGCCAAAGGTATTTGGAATCTTTTCTGTTGGCAGCATCAAGGAGCAGGGTTGAGTGGCCATTACATGCACTAAGACCAATAAAATTAATTGATGTCATCAATTTGTAAAGCAGCCTAGGAAAGAACTTTAACTGGTCTTACATCAGTGGCTGGAATACTCGAGAGTGAATCCTCTTTATCTATATCACTATCAAGTGTAGAGGGCTCAAAGCAGACATTGAAATCGCTACCTAAAATAGCAGTGCAATCATTGCTGTTCGATTTTAGAGGCTATTGAGATCATTTAAAACCATGGATTCTGTTGTCTTATTAGAAAACTTGTTGCACACATTAATTAACAATACCGGTTTAACATTTTGATGAAATAACTTAACAGCAAGTAAGTCATGACCTGTTGGAAATTTCCTTCATTGAACATTGTAGCAATGTTTTGCCCATGTGCATAGACCACCAGCAGCAGCCCAGCCAGCAACAGAATTTTTTGCCAAAGAATTGAAGCTCCTGAAGCCTGGTCTAAATACACTAGTAGTCAACCAATATAATAAAATATCTCAGCAGCTTTTATAAAAGAGCCCTAGTCTTTGTCTAATGTTTGCTTTCAAGCAGACAGTATTCCAAGAAATTAAGTTTATGGGGCTGGGAGCCTTTAATAAAGCTGGAGTTTCTGAAATGTGTGGCCGTGACAATGCTGTCAGGGGTGGACCTGTCCTGTTCCTGCTAGATCAAGTCGGGAAGAAAGGATCCAATAGCAAGGTCATTAGAGAATCGGGTGATGCAAGATCGTTTCTCAAGTAGCTTCCTTATTAATAAAGATTTGGGTCCTCTCAGGCGAGAGTCAGTGCAACCTGTTTGGCATTTGAGCTACCCCAATAGTGTCTTTACCCACAGATTTCCCTGTATCATTGACATCAGTTCCCACATTTTCTTTCCTCATCAAATCTGTGAAGGTCACCTGTTTGAATTGTGTTTCAGATTCAGGTGGAGGGTTGAATCTAAGCCCAAGTGATATTAGCCCCCTTGCAATGTAAACATTAACTAGAGTTATTTTAATGAGGTCCTATCTGCCACTTTGGTTATCACTTTGCTCCAACTAGATCTCTGCGAA
This sequence comes from Calotriton arnoldi, assembly GCA_963921515.1. NCBI lineage: Eukaryota > Metazoa > Chordata > Amphibia > Caudata > Salamandridae > Calotriton > Calotriton arnoldi. The sequence goes on along the minus strand of CAWUFW010000213.1, from coordinate 307,756 downwards.
TGAGAGAGAAACAATGTTGCATGCTCCTAATCCAATGAATTACCTTGTTTAATAGGTATTCTGGATCTTCATTAGCGCCTTATTTCAGTTTGAGTATTTTAATCATGAGAACATTTCTCTCTTCAAGGGGACAAGGCAAGTTGACAGACTTGTGAAAGGGCCATCTGCTGATGACGCTTGGGGTATTAAGATCAAAGAAAGGTAATCTGGGGGCTGTAGAATTCTCCCTGTGAAGGCCGGTATTGCATGACTCTGCCACCTGGATGGACGCCATCCCCTTGGTAGCTCTTTCATTCGGATTGTCTCAGTTGCTGGATATGTTCAGATGAAGCGTATGATAAGTTTTCGCACGATCAATGGCATCCAATGGGATATTTTCAGTCAAATGCGGTCTACCTCGATTTGGCACTGAGGGGTTAAAACTAATAGTGCTTTTCTGTGGTACTCATTGAGTGGCAGGTGGCTTCTCTTGAAATTGTGGCTAAATAAGTCCATTACGTTTGAGACCAATAATTTTTTTTTTAAATCTTTTTATTGGTACGTAAATTTATTGAACATACAAGAGCACTTGTATTGCATCCCCCATCCCTTTTTGAGGTTAGAAAATGTACATCCAGTAACATATTACAATTAGGCCTGGGCGGTGAATTTCGCTCCGTTCGCGGAGTTTTCTGCACTCTGCGGAGCTCACGGAGTGCAGAAAACTCCGCTTCGTGATGTGCAGCGGAGTTTTTTCCCCAATCGCGAACAGCCGCTCGGGTAGAATTTCTACCCGAGCTGCAGGAATACCAACACAAACTGCAGTTCGCACTGCACTCCGCCACTCGCGGAACTTCGCGGAGGTTTTTTGTAACTTCGCAGAGTTCCGCGTAGCAAAACTCCGCGAACTACGCCCAGGCCTAATTACAATAATAACTAACAGTGAACAAATCAGTACACAGCATCCCATCTATAGGTCTCGGAATGTCTGCCATGCTCCCCAAATCTTTTCCCCTTTCTTGGGGCACCCTCTGCTTTTATAGATCGACAATTCAGCCTGCCAGCACCAGTCTAGATCACTTTCCCATTCCTCCACTGTCTGAGTGGCTTCCGCACCCCATTTCTTTGCCACATTTCGCTTGGCTAGCACCAGCCATTGATTTGTGTCTTGGCCAGTCTTCATTTGCCGCCGTTATCAGGAGGATCCATTTGGGCTCCAATGGGACTTCCATGCCCACCACATCCGACATTGCCTTGGCTATTTTTCCCCAGTATTCCCGCAGGATCGGGCATTCCCAGAGCAGGTGATAGAAAGACCCCTAAGACTCACAACCCCCTGTGGCATCGCATATTCTCGCTCCTACCCATTTTGTATAGCACTTACCTGGGGCAATACACCCTGTGTAGCACATTGAGTTGTATAAGTCGGAACCTCGTCCGGATCGCCACCTCTCTTGGACCCTGGAGCACCTCTATCCATTGCTCATCTTCCATGGAACCCACATCTTGTTCCCATACCAACCGCAGGGTACCCATGGGGTTTGTGGCATTATTAATTATCTTTTTGTAAAACAAGGATATGGTCTTGTCCCTTTCCTGGTCTGACAGTACTCTGTCTTCTAGTGGTGAGGCGAGACCAACAATTTTATATCCTGAATTTTCAATTTCATCGACAAAAACCACTCGCCTACCTCCCCAAGATGAGCGATACAGGAGGATTGTACTAGAGTATCGGTTTGCATCCCTTGTGAGGCTTTATCGGGGATGGACCTCCCAGGAGCACTGCAAATCTGTTTGTGATGGACAGAGTTAAAGGGATCCCTCACTGCCAAACTAGTATCTCTTTGTTGTCCCCCACTGCTAGGAGGCCCTTGTAGTGGGCAGTAAATCTAAGGGAACCTTTCTCTGATTTGTATGAACTTTTTTGCCAGCTTTCATGGTCTCTGGGCACCCCTTTCAACAGGCGAGCCTTTGTCGTACAACATACTTTACACTTCTCTATGAGCTTGTCAATAGTACAGTTTTCTGCAGCTTGTCTTGCGGGCCTCTTGTTGTTTTTTGACCCCTGGGGGCTTAACGTTGCATTCCTCTTGCCCATTCCTTTGCGAGCGGACAGTTCGTGTGGGAGTGTCAGTTGCCCACCTGAGGGGCAGAAGGTAGGCGTGGGTGAGAGCACTTAAATACACAACCAGTGATGAAGCAATAACTTGGATATCAGAAATTACCTTGTCGTAAGAATGACAATAGCTACAAATCTTGATGTAAAGCCAAAGAGAATGGCTCAGCCCAGCCTCATCCAGGCACAATCGGGCCCGGTTTTGGCCCAGCACTTCCCGTGCTGCGGCCTGGGTGTCTGCAATTTGAGTGCCCGCACGGCTCGATGGTCTCAGCATCTAGGGGCACAGCAAAGTGTTATGGGCTTCGAGTCCATGGCACTTTCTTGCTGCTTTCTAGCAACCATAGAAGCCCAAATAGTAAGGCTCTGGTAGAGACATTTATCAGAATCTTAAGAAGATCATTGCTGCTCTTTTAAAGCAGTCATGTCTCCATTCGGCCACACTTCATCGTCTGAGTCCACACCCTCTAGTTCAGAAATGCAAGCAATACACTTCCACTTCCTGGGGTGGCGGTAGCTCAATCTCCATTATCTTGTGCTATGGTTTACCAGTGGTATCTAAAATGGATCCCAATGGCCTCTGCAGCTACACTCACAAAACATATGGAATCCTGCTGCCTGTCACTTACTGGCGGCTGGTTTTAAGCAGTGCTCTCCCATACATGGAGGAGAAGGAGCACTCCCTTCGTGCATTTCAAGGCTAAGGGTGGCAGGTTGCTCACAGTAAATCAGCCGAGACTGTTTGTTTAGCGGTAGGGAGGGATCGGGGATGCAGTGGGTACTTCTGCACATGTGGCGGTTGAGGTTTCACTCGCCCACAAGGTTCAAGCCAGTGCAGCGACGTCGGAACTGGTGGGCATGGCCTGTTATAGCAGCTCTGCATAAGTCTCCCATGGGGCGCTATTTTTGTCGCCCAGGGTGGCGTGAGCAGAGCTTCATGCAAGTGAATGGCAGGCCGCAGACCTTATTTACATTGTGAATGTGAGAGTGGATTGTGCTGAGGAGTTGTTGGGTGAAGGAATCTGACAGCTAGTTCCAGCCCTGGATATCTGCAGTGATATGCTAAAGAGGAGCTGCTCTTCTCACTTCTGTTGCTAAGGGAGTGCTCCTCTCTTCTGCTTGGAATCCTAAATTTTGAGTTGCCCCTGATGGACTGTAGGGTTGAAATGCAGGACTTCTGCAACAGCAGAAGCTTCGCAGCCCCTCTTCCCCCCCTCCCACTGACTGCTTATGGCGGTGCCAGGGGGCTGGGGTGAAGTCATCATTAGTGCGGCAGCCAGGCCCAGGCTTCCCTTTACTGCACGATTTAAAAGCGTTCAGCAGTTCCCAGATGCTTGGTAAGTGGAACTTTACATTTTTTTTGGCAATGATCGATGTATTAAAGACAACTACTGGTGTCACGGGCTATACATGTTGATATCCGTTTCCTGAAATGCAGGTTTAAATTGCTGCTCTGTTGAAAAGCTGACTTTGATAACATATTTGTTTAACAATAGCAATGATACAGTTCTTTGGGGCAGCCTGTTTGATTTATTACACTTTTTCAATTGGAGACAGAATTTATTGGACAGCTTGGAAAAAGTAAAACCCTGTAACACCGTCCTTCATTTTAGACGTGCTTGCTCACTCGTTCAAAGCCTCCCCTACACTTTAGAATTCACTGTCTGCCACTGTTGTCGCCAGTAATTCAACTTGCACTCAACATGAACACAGGGATGTCAGTGCATGTTCTGGGTATTATGTTTAAGTGGGACTTTACAAGCTTGAGGCCAGTTGGCACCACACTTATTCCTGTATAGAAAATAGATCTGTAACTCATACCAACCAGCAAAATGAAATGCTGCCACCACCATTTAATGTTTCTAACCCATAATAAAAAAACACAGTCCCATGTCAACTGAAGAGCACACTTAGTGGGCCCCTCCAGACCACAGAAATAGGCTTTACGTCTCAGAACTATGATGAAAATCTTGTGCCTCTCTGCACGAGTATGATTGCTTTGTATGCTGGGCCAAAAAACAGCTATATCTCAGATAACCTGCAGCTGGGATTACTCTGGGCTGGAGTGTAAGCTTGTTCCTGGTGTCCTCGACTCCAATCCAGATGTATGTCATATTTCAGGCACTAGAGACTTAATGAGTAACTAAAAGTACATTGGCAAATGTTGCAGGCATTCCTGAGTCGTCAATGCAAGTATTTTTTACTCCAGGCTCTACATGTCTGTCTTTATAAGAAAGAGAGGAAAAACAAACCTCCTGATGGAGATCTGCTCCCAACTTTTCAGTGTTTTATCGATTTGTTGAAATTATTTCAAGACAGTGTTCAACAATGTCTCCCCTTAAAAGCATAGGGCTTAAGCACTGCCACACTGATAAGATACAGAAGCTTAGTGGTCGAGCACAAGAAGTTGGATCAGTCCTGTTCAAAGTCTTGAGAACGATCCCAGTCACCATTCTCTGAAAAGTCCAAGACAAAGTAAAAAGACAAATCTCAACGCAAGCTCAAGAAACCAAATGGCATTCAACCCCATCGCCGGAGTACCCGCTACACCCAGAAGAATTTGCACAGTCTGCTCTCAAAAGCACAAACTCTAGCGGAGACCTTTGATTCAGACCAGATTCTGAGATTTGGAGCCAATGCACCCGCCACCTTCAACTTCATAGTTGATTTAAGCCTTTAAGGAGACAATGCTTTAGTTATTTATGATAATTCCTGGTTCGTCTGGATTGCCTTTGTGGCCTCTGGACCCTTCAGCACCCCCGGTTGGACTTTCCATGGAGTCAGCTGATTCAGTTCTGCCTCAGCCCACCCCAGGCCACACCGCAACACGTTTTATGCAGGCCCTATTGGAGTTGCCCAGTTCAGCACTGGCCTCTCCTACAGAGGTGGCCTTTCCAAAATTTGTGCCCATCTTAGTGAATCTCGGACTACTTTAAAGCAAGTGGTTTCTTTGCCATCCATTGTGGAGTTCTTCATCAACGAGCCAAACTCCCATCTTCACATTGTGGCTTTGAAAGAATTTCCGCCTCTGCAGCTATTGCCATTATTCTGTCTCACCTCCTGAGGGTATTTATTGAACTCCTCTAGGTGGTGAGGAATATGCATGAAGAACTATCCATCTGATGAAAAGTTGCATACCTTTAGTAATGATATATAGATACTATAACTTTTATACCTTCCTCCGATCCCTCTCTCCTCTCCTGCGAGTAAGCACCATGCTTGAGAGGATCACAAGTTATGCAAACATTTCATATTCCATATCATTGCAGAATGTAATGCTCTCTCTGTTACCAGGAACTGTCACCAGCACAATGGTGGTGCCTTATGTACTCGGATATTGTAACATCCTTGGTGGGCTAGGTTGTGGTTGAGACCACATGGCACCAGCTGCCAATACTGGAGAGGTATCATTGGGTGAAAGCTTTTCCATGTTCCATCTAGAACTTGAAGGACATTAATTCATAAGTGAGAACTCTACAGTAAGAACTAGTATCCAACCAGAAATCAGTTTGCCTCATCTGCTGTTGTATATCAGATGCTTTGTAAACTCCTCCCATCTAGTGTTGGGGGCCGACATTACTAACTTATGCCTATTACCCCTCCTGGGGCATATGCCATCAGAGAGGACTCTCCAGCCATCTCTGACATGGGCTCTTCTTTCAATCCGACTCCAGGTATAACCCATCTCCTTGCAGTCAGCCTTGAGACCAGGTGTTTCTTGGTCTTCCTCTCTCCCTTTTCCCTTGAGGGTTCCAGGTGAGGGCTTGCCTGGTGGTGTTTGATGCAGGCTTGTGGAGGGTGTGACCTATCCAGCCCCAGCGTCTTTTCATGATTTCTTCATGAGCAGGGAGTTGGAAAGTCTGCTGCCATAAGGTGGTGTAGCTGACTGTGTTTGGCCGGCGGATTTGGAGAATTTTCCTCAGGCAGGTGTTGATCAAGGTCTGGACTTTGTTGTTGATGGTCACTGTTATCCTCCAAGTTTCTGCTCCATTCAGAAGGACCGATTTTACGTTGGTGTTAAAAAGCCTGAACTTGGTTTGCAGCATTTGGTCATTGAAGCTCCATATTTTCTTTAGCTGAATGAAGGCAGCCCATGCTTTGCCGATTCTTGCATTGACGTCGGCACCTCCCTACTTGTCTGACACTGCCCAGATGGTTGAAGGCCTGAACCTCTTCCAGTGCATCGCTTGCAAGAGTGACTGCAATTGTTCTGGCTGTGAGATCATTCATCATTTTGGATTTTCCCCCGTCAATGTTAAGGCCAAGTTGTGCTGATATGGCTACCACATTGTCTGTCTTCTGTTGCATCTGCAGATGAGTATGGAGAGTTGGATACCATGAGCATTGGAGGACACTGAGATCTAGACAGTCCCATATACAATCTCCTGTATAATAGAACAAATTCAATGGGGTATTTTGTTCTGCTGTTGGGTTCAAGGTAATATTTACAGTACCAAGAACACCTTAGGTCACTAGGAGCAATGCTCATAGAAGCAAGAGTCCTCACCCACCCAAAAGTGGCATGCTTCATCATCGGGCCTGCTCCTCGTTGGGCTAGCACTACAATTCCCAGTGGGGAGCATTTGCGGGAGATCTTTTGATTTGCCTAAAAGGACTGGGGTGTATTGGTGTGTACCAGTACCTAAATAGGAAGATTGGATATTAAGGTGGGTTAAAAATGACTATAGATACTTTGCTGTCTAATTAGGAATAACAGATCTATGTCAAAGTTTAAAAAAAAAAAAAAAGGTTTGAGAAACTAGAGGAAATAATGGTCCCAGTTTCTACTAAAAATAACCACTCTGGTACAAGGTTTCATGCCTCTGCTGTCCCTAAGGATCCAATGGCATTTCATCAAGACATATCCAGATACAACCTAATCTACGCTATGGAGGGGACCCTAATCTATTAGTAAAAAGACAGTGGTCCCCACCACTGTGAAGAACACCCGATAAATTGGTTAAATCACCAGCTTACGCTCCTATTTGTAGGTTGTCGTTCCAATACTCAATGAGTTTGTGTTGCCCACAATTGTTTTCTAAATTTGGCTTTGTCTAAAAATGTGCCACTCTGCATCTGTGCTCTGTATATCTTGGCCTAAAGCCAACATTCTTTTCCCCTTTGTTCTTATGGAACTCTGGAAAGTCAACTTTTGAGCCTAGTCACAATTGTCACAAATGTAAATGAGCAAACCTTCAGAAATTATTTTGTAATACTGCAGGCATTGGAGAGGAGAGTGAAAAATTGGGAAGTACTTCTTGTATGAAAACATTTCACAATTTTCTAGAAAGGTAAAGTCATACAACATGTCCATCTGAAGTGTACCCGTAATGTGCTTCAACACTTGCAAACTAAGCAGTTTCTTAACAACACACTCTTGGGAATTTCGACATTAATGCAATGTGAGCTATGTAAGATGAATGTTACATTTTAGGACAATGAAAACTATCCATATTTGAAAGTAAATTTGTTGAGGATTATGATGGTGCCAAAACAAATCCCATCCGACCAACAAATTCTAAGATGCTTATTTTTTTAAAAATATCATTATTATTAGCATTTTGCTTGTTATGCAGTTACATTAGGATGACCAGGTCGCATCCATTATGTATGTCGGACCGACGAGTTCCTTTACAACGCCTAGCTGAACAACGCAGTCTCTACCAGGACCACGTCTTAACCACGACTAGCTTTACCACGCATTCCTTTACCACGATTTTTCGTGGTAAAGGCATGCATCGTAAACGGCTATCCGTGGCTGAGTTTACCACCCCCCTCCTTCTTCCCCTAAGCCCTAAATACACCCTCCCAACCTCCTTAAGACTACCCTGAAGCCCCCCACCCCCTAAAAACAAATCTGTACCCCTCCCACCCCCTAAAAACTAACTCTAACCCCTCCCACCACCTAAAAACTAACCCGAACCCCCACCACCTAAAAACTAACCCGAACCCCCACCACCTAAAAACTAACTCGAACCCCCACCACCTAAAATCTAACTCGAACCCCTCCCACCCCCCTAAAAACTAACACAAAGCCTCCCACCCCCTAAAAACTACCCCTTAAAACTAACCCAAATCCCCCACCCCGAACCCCCACTCCTAAAAACTAACCCGAACCCTCCACCCCTCAAAACTAACTCGAACCCCTCCCACCCCCTAAAAACTAACTCGAACCCATCCCACCCCCTAAAAACTAACACGAACACCCCCACGAACCCCTCCCACCCCCAAAAAACTAACACAAATCCCCCTCCACCCCGAACCCCTTTTACCTGTTCCTGTCCGACGCTCCTCGGAACTCCGCCCTGCCCGAATACTAGACCTACTTAGCCTTAACCACGCACATGCGTGGTTAAGGCTAAGTTGTTGTTCGGGCAAGTCGTTGTTCAGCTTGCGTGACTCCGGAACTCGTTGTTACGGAGTCGTTGTTGAGGATGTTTCCCGAATGTAAGGTATGCATTGAAGGCGAGAAAGGAAAGAGAAGGAGAGCAAAAGAAAAACCAGACGATTTCATATAGTTCGCAAAAACAGCGTACTGCTCAGTCCTTCAGGGTCATGCCTTTTAAATACAATTTACTGAACTGTGCCTTGTTTAGAACCAACTTGTTTGAGGAGCGCATCAGATTTGCTAATGACATGTCGTTCCTTACAATATAAACTGCTTAGACTTTTTTTAATAAACATAGTAAACCAATAACAGCTGCCTTCTGGGGTCAAATTCTGCATAAGTCATCCTTTATCTTTATTATCCATTGGTTAAGATTCTACAGAGCGTCGAAGGGATAAGGGGGAACGGGTGTCTTAGGGCATCCTATCCCACTACAAGAGGCATGTGTCTCTATTTTCACGTTCATGTCCCTTTTAGTTTTAGATCTCCAATTTACTACCTCACGGGGTCCCACCCTCCCCGAATCTCTGGCCTCCCACCCACGCACCACCTCTGCCCCGGGTTCTGCCAGTGGCCTGCGCCTTTTACTTGTTTTATCTTTTCGTGTCAAAGCCCTTCCTCAGCCCTGGCCCAGGCCGATACGTCTCTCTCCCATTCGGGCACCCTGGGGCCTGTAGCCACTCTCCGTCGGAGGGCAGTGCAGTGCGTCTCTTCGCCAGGATTAGAGCAAGGTCGACAAACCTATGTCCCACTTTTTTAGCTTTGGGCCTCCGGTACAGGCCCAATAGGAAAACTTCTGCTCTGCACGGCATGGATCGTGCCAAAACCTCATTCAAGATCTTTATAATTTTCAGCTGGTAGGCCTGCGCAACCGGGTATTCCCAAATCATATGTGCAAAGCTGGCATCTATCGTTTTGCACCTCGGGCATTGCTTATCCTCCACCCTGTACATGATATTGAGCCTATGTGGTGTGAGGTAGGTCGTATGTAGTATATTAAATTGTGTAAATTTGAAGTTGGCGTTTCTGGATATTTTCTTTGGGCTTTCCAGAGCCTTTTTCCATTCCACCTCAGTCAAACTCCTACCCACAAGGGCTTCCCATTTCTCCTGTATGTGAGCCAAGGGCTGTTCTGTCAGAGCCGTTTTTGCGACATACAACCATTTTACCAGATGCCTTGCTGACCCAATTGTCACCATTGCTTGTAGGGTCGCATGTGTGTTAGGTTCACGAGAGTCCCCTCCCCATAATGTGTTAAAGGTTTCCTGCATGGTGTGGTAGTTTAAAAACTGCCCAGGTGATAAGTCATGATACTCCAGGAAGTCCGTCAGGGGGAACAATTCCCCATCTTGGTAGCAATTCCGGACAGTAGTCACTCCCGCCGCTGTCCACTCCTTCAGTTGGCTCTGTGTAAAGGGGGAGCCGTCTCCTATCCGTGGTAAATCTGGTGCATATAGGGGGGTCCCCACTGCTCGTCTAGTGCATCGATCCCAACATTTGAAAGCCACTTGTAGCAAAACCCCTGTGTTTTTTACTTGGTGTTTTGGGTTTAAGATCCTGGTAAGGAGATTTTCATGGGGAGGCTGTGCTTGTAATCCCAGTGTCTCTAAGCCCCTCCCATCCAACCATTGGGCCAGCCACTGGAGTTGTGCCACTAGGTAGTATGCTTCAAAATCTGATGCTACCAGGCCACCTGCTTTCATAGGTCATCGTAAAACTGTCAGGGATACCCTACTCCACCCTCCATCCCAAATCAGCTCCCTGAGCAATGTGTCCATATCCCTAAACCATCTCCGAGGGACTACTACTGTGAGATTAATGAACTAGTATAACAACCTCGGAAGGATAACCAATTTAGAAAGCGCTATCCTGGCCATAACCGAAAGTTTGAGAGAGCGCCAGAATGACGCATTCGTCTTTAATGTGCAGAGCGCTCGCCCAAGGTTCCCCTCCAGAAGATCTGCCTGCTTATGGAACACCTGTATACCAAGTTATCTAACGGAGCTCGGGTCCAAGTAGGTCCCAACGGGAGGTCCCTAGGTCTTGTAAGGGTGGGCCTCAGCGGGAATACCTGGGTCTTTCAAGCATTGACCCGGAGCCTGAACAGACTTGCAAATTCCTCCAAAATGCCAAGGGCTTGAAATATGCCCCGAGCGCCATCCCTGATATATAATATGTCATCCGCATACAATGAGACTATATGCGTCTGCCCATCTAGTAGTAGCTCGTGTCTCATCCCTTCTTGCCTGAAGCGTTCTGCGAGTGGTTCAGTCGCCAGAGCTAAGACTGGAGGCGATAGTGGGCAGCCCTGCCCAGTCCCTCGGTGTATGGCATATGAATTGGTAACCACTCTGCCCGCCCGAACCCTAGCTGAGGGGTCCGTGTAAAGGAGGCGGATCCGTCTCAGCCATCCGTCCCCTAATCCCATGCTCTTCATGACTTGCAGCAGAAAGTCCCAACGTAAGGAATCAAAAGCTTTTTCCAGGTCGACCGCCATCACCACTGCATCTGGATATGCCGAAAGACCTTGATGGAATAGAACATGATACAGCCTTTTCAAGTTCCAAGTGGTCGACCTTGTCGCGATGAACCCATTCTGATCCATGTGGACCAAGTGTGGCATGTGTGGCAGTATCCTCGTGGCTAAGACCTTGCTTAGCAGTTTGAAGTCTAAGTTCAACATAGACAATGGGCGATAATCTGCCGTGCCCGCCAGGTCCAACCTAATTTTAGGTAGTGGGACCACTAACGCCTCGTGTGGAAGATGGCAGTTGGCCCACCCGCAGTGAGGCAGCATACATTTTTTCTAGATGTGGGGTCATTATTGTTGCGTAGGTGGAATAAAATTCTGCTGGGAATCCATCTGGCCCCGGGGTCTTCCCTTTGGCCATCTCTTTGATTGCCAGGCCAATTTCCTGCGAAGATATCGCAGCTTCCAAGAACTTCCTTGTATCCTGGTCTACTCCCTGTAACCCCAAGCCCTTCAAATAAGTATCCATCTGTTCTTCAGATACCTCCGCGGGCTTCCCATACAAAGTTTCATAGTATTCTCTAAAAGTATTGTTAATGATTTTGGGCGAAAAGACTGTTTGCCCGTCGGCTGTCCAAATACTAGGGATCAGGGAGACTCTTCCCTCCGGCCGAATTAGCCATGCTAGTAATTTCCCTGCTTTCTCCCCTTCCACATGCTGTCTTTCCTGATATGTTCGAAAGTCCAGGAGCATTAAGCGTTCCAAGGCTTCGTTATATCTACTCCTGGTGTCTGACAGTTGTCGCTTGGCCTCGTCACCCATCCTAAGCCCACTGTCTAGAGCATGAATTTGAGCTTCCAGCGTCTGGAGTTCTCGGTTGATCTCCTGACGCATGCCCACTGTCTGTCCCATACAGTGGCCTCTCACTACTACCTTAAAGGCATCCCCTCTGTCAGGGAGGTGCTTGCAGTGTCTTGGTTTAATTCAAAATAAATCAAAATGGAGGTGAACAGCTGCTGTCTAAAGCAGTCATCCTCAAGTAGGCTGGGATCTAGCCTCCATCCCTGGATTGAAGCTCTCTCGTGCGTTTGGGAGAAACTCAGAAGTAGCGGACTGTGGTCCGAGATGGTACGCCCCAAATATTCCGCCCCCGTTGTTGCTGTTGAAAGTTGCATTGAGCCTAGAAACATGTCTAGTCTGGTGTGCAGACTATATAGTAAAGAGTAAAAGGAGTATTCCCGTTGTTGCCGATTTTGTAGCCTCCACCTATCTGGGAGTTCCCACCCAGTCATCCAGTCTCGGAGACCTCTAGATGTCGCAGATGCTGCTGAACCACAAAGAGGGGGGGTAGACCTGTCCATGTCTATGTCTGCTACACAGTTATAATCCCCACCCAGGATCAAATCACCTTCTGCTACTTCAGAATGGGGTTTGGAAAGCTGTTGCAAGAAGTGTGTCTGATCTTGGTTCGGGGCGTATATACTCCCCAGTGTCACTTCCCTTCCTTTCAGTCTACCCTTCACTATAACATAGCGCCTCTCTGGATCGATAATTTTATGTGTTGCATGGAAGGGACTGCCCGGCTTGACCTTCAAAAGGGTCCCTCTTGCATATGCTAAATATGTGGTCCCAAACAGTTGTCCCTGCCATCTACGGCGGAGCCTAAAGGCTTCCTCGGCTGCCAGGTGTGTTTCCTGTAGCATCACTGCCTGCGCGCCTCTATGGCGTATGAAATTTAAAATATTGTAGCATTTAACTGGGGAGCTCATAACCCAAATATTCCAGGATAATAGTTTGACCTCTTCTATGTTTGCCTGCTTGGAAGACAGAAGTGTAAAGTGTATTCTCTTCCTCCCCTCCGTCCCCCCCCCCATCCCAGCCCGACTCGACCTCAACCTCCGGACTGTGTAATGTTTAAAGGACTCCAGGGTAGCGAACAACAAACCCAATGTAATAACTCCCGATCCCAAGAGCGGTCTGGCAACCGCCGACTGCCCAAACCTGTGAACAAACAACATTACGGTTAGAACGCCGCCTTCAATTCCTCTGGCGGATCACTCTGGTGGAGGGGGTGGTGGAAAATTAAGGTGGGTCAGGGCTGTTGGTTCCGTCCCGGCTCATGATAATGGTACACTCCCAGAGAGGATACCATGTACTCTTCTCTAGATCCCAGGCACCCCTGAAATTCCACTAAGTTTCTGGGCTTTCATATAATGTCATCCGCCGAACGCGGGTTACTTTCGGCTTGCAAAGATACCATCAGAGTCGGATGTTAGGTTTCTTGGTTCTGAGGATGTATGTGCCAGTCTGTCCGATTTTTGTGGGGACATTATCAGAGCTACTGCCTGCAGAGCGGCTTTCCGGTCTTGTTGCGTTTGCGAGGATGTGGGTTTCCGCAGCGGAGTAGTTTTCTTTGTTCAATGCTGTCTGTTCCTGGCTGCTCGTTTCGTACCACAAGGACCAGGTTGGGGTTTTGGCAAGGGCGCCCCTTTTTCATACGCCTCTAGCCAGGACCATGTCTCCTCCTGGAAGTTGCAGCAGTGAGTGGCTCCGTCTAGGATGATTCTGAGCTTTGCTGGGAAGACGAGGGGGTGCTGCAAACCGGCCTCCCGGAGGGCTCTCTTGGCCGCTATAAAAGAACCTCGCTGTGCTTGCACTTTGGCCGTGAAGTCCGGGAACACCAATATTAGCTATTATCTAGGGCATAGGGGCCGTGGGTCCGCGCTTGCTGCAGGATTGAATCCCGGCCCCTATAGTGAAGGATCCTGACCACCACCGGTCGGGGGCCCTTCTCGGCCAAAGAATTTGGAGAGGTAGTCAAGGGCCATTTTGGTTCTCAGCCAGTTCTCTAGAAATGTCAGCATATCTGAGCCTTCAGAGCCCTCCGGAATACCCACAACTCTGATGTTGTTCCATCTATTACGCCCTTTGGCATCTTCGGCCTGTTGCTCCAGCACTGTCACCCTGGTGGTGAGTTCCTCCAGGCGTGCAGCAACTTGTTTATGTTCCGGTTGGAGTTCCGCAATCCCTCCCTCCACTTCCTTGACTCTGTCAGATAGCTTATAATGCTCAGCCTGTAGGAATCCCAAGCCCACCAAGACCGCTCCGATGTCTTGCTGCAGAGCTGCCTTAGTGTCCGCTATTGCAGCTAAAACCTTGTCCAGATGGAGTGAGACCTCAGTGTACGCAGTTTTTCCACCTTCTTTCTCTGCAGGCAGAGGGGAGGGCTATCGTGTGTTAGGCTGTGTGCCCCCTGTTTTACCTTTCTGCCTGCGCATTGTGGCTTCCGGGAGGGCTGTGCAATATTGCAGTGTGAACGCGACCTCTTGGTGATCCTCTATTGCCCAAAGTATGTTCCTTTCTCCAGGAGTCTCTAGGGTGAGGATGCATATTAGGTGCTTCATAGGTTTCTAGGGCCAAAGGAGTAACTAATCCCCGTCGGTCTGGGTTGATCTGAACGTCAACCTATATGTGCCAGCTTCAGCAATTATTGGGTGTCCACGACTCACCGTCTGCAAAGCCTGTGACAATCTCATGCAGGAGCTCCAAAATCTGTACCCACTAGAGTTGTCGCTGTTTCCAGGGCCAATGGTTTATTCAGTATAACTGGTCTCCCACCAGTTCACCCTTCTCTTATGCAATCAAGGTTCTAGGGCTCTATGCCTCGAGAGTCCCTATCCCTCTGGAACCAGGGAGAGTCCCTCTGGGAGTCTCTGACCTCAGCAGCGCCCCTGACTTCCTGCCCTAGTCTCGCCCCAGTCCCGGCTCTCTCCACTCATGGGGGGGAAGGGGGGCTCGCTCAAATGTTCCCCTCATTCTAGGCCCTCTCTCGCCTTCCATGTGGTCACAGAATCATTGTGGGCCATGTGTCCCCCACACGGCCAGTGCGACCTAACTCGCCCAGGAACTGTCTCTGTTAAGCCAGAACTCAGTGTCAGCAGTTCCGGTCCAGCATCACGGTGCATAGGCCATAATGTCGCATTGCGGCCTACTGTAGCTTCTGCCCCTGGTGTAGTTTGTCTTAAGGCCTCTGGAGTAGGGGCCTGCCGCCCCAGATCCTCCCGGCGTCACTACGGCTGCGTGCGGGCCTCCGTTGCTCATGTAGGGCAGCCGGGCATTCCCGGGGTGCGAGCCTTCTCTTTCGCCCAGAATATGCTGCTCTGTTGCTGGGCCACGGCATGGGTGTCACAGATCGTCCGCAGCCGTTCTCAGTCGCCTAGACACTCTGCAGCAGCCACGTCGGCCCCTCACTCTCAGGTACTCTACAGGACAAGGTCTGCCCCTCAGGATCCTCCAGCCGCAGCGACAGGTGGGCCTCAACGTGCAGTGCAGGGCGGGTGGCGGCTCACAAAGAGCGAGCCCTCTTCACCGGTTGCTCCTACTGCTCCCGAGCCGTCCGTCCACCATCGATCAATGTTCGCCCTGCTGGATTTCCCAGCCTCCGCCACAGTCTCAGGTGAGTCTCAGTGGGCTGCTCCAGGCAGGCGGTAGTTCTCTCGGAGCGGGACTCAATCTCCTCCATCTGCTCTCTCCGTTCCCGAGCTTTCAGCCCGTGTTGCGTCCGCTTTTGCTCCACTCCAGTTTGCTCTCGACCTTGGGGGGTCCGCAGCTTCTCCCTTTGCGCCGCTGAGCGATTAAGGCTGAGATTCGGCACCGCTAGGGAGCTGCAAAATCGGCCAACGCCCGGATAATTGCAGGAATTTGATTAGGCTGGGACGGAGCTCTCGCTATATGTAACCGCCATGTTGGTGCTCCTGTCCACGCCCCTCAAATTCTAAGATGCTTGTGATAGTGCAACATGTGGTTATCTTAAGTCAAATGGACAATCTGAGAATCATTAGTTACTTTTATGAATGATAAGTTAAAATGATCGCTTTACTATTTAAAGCTTCAATAGGTGTGATCTGCAAAGTAGCAGCAGAGTCAATGCTGCACAGGTGCAGAAGACGTCCCTACCTGGACATTTACGTTGTACAGGAGACCTCTTGAGTAAGAGGTTTTAAAGATATCATCCAGATACAGCTTTGGCATGCTCATATATTTCTTGTTAAACAAGGCTTGGGACTTGTAAAGGTCTGAAAGCTCAAATGCTGGAAAAGTTCACATTTCTTGCTTGTAAGTCTCATTTTATGTATATGTGTGTATGTGTGTATGTATGTGTGTGTGTGTGTGTGTGTGTGTGTATATATATATTTATATATATATGTTCGAGGCATGTGAGCTGCAGAGCTCACACTGTGCATTAGATCGCCATCTGGTGTTGGGCTCGGATGCTTGCACTTTGTTGTTGTCTTCGAAGAAGTCTTTTGTGGTCAGGTGATAGGTGACTCCTCCTTCGGACGATAGTGCGCATGGGCATCGACTCCATCCTCAGATTGTTTTTTTCCGCCATTGGGTTCGGATGCAATTTTTGCGCACCGGTTCGAAACTCTACTTAACCGTTTCATCGTGCAAAACTAGCAACAACTTTCTATCGACATCGAAATCTCGACGCGCCTTTCATCGATTCCTTTTCCAGCCGTCGACGCGGGCCGCTGGGCCCATCGACGCTGTGAGGCCTACGGCTCATGGAAAGGACGCCCTTCCGGAAATGCCCCCAGTGTGGAGCAAAGTTCCCCCACAGTGACCATCACGAGGTCTGTAACCTGTGCCTCTCGCCCGACCACAACGAGTCCAGCTGTCCAGCTTGCGCCTCCTTCCGTTCGAAGAAAACGATTCGAGATCGTCGAGCTCGAAGGCACGTCATGGCGCAGAGATCCGCTCCAGAACCGGTGGACATCTTCGACGAAGGCCCCGATGTCCCTGAGGAAGATTCCGAAGATCTCCAAATCGTGTCGGAGGCAGAAGACTCAGACGATCCCATCACTCCTGGGCAACGAGTGAGTACTACTGCCCCTACCCCAACACCCCCACCAAAGAAGGCACCGGTCAAGACTTCGCCTGTTGGCCCCAGTCGCGACCGAAAACACGCTTCAGACGCCCCGCCTTCGAGCCCGGCGCCGAAGAAAAGACTCAAGCCTTCCGGTACCTCGGCACCGACCAAGCCGCACGTACTAGTTCCACCGGCACCTTCGGCGCCGAAGCCAAAAGAACACTCGGCTCGAAAATCCACAACGATTCCGTCCACCTCTAAAATAAAACCCGCCTCGAACACATCGAAGCATGGGGATAAGTCGGCGTCGAAACTAAAACACCACGTCACAGCCCCTAAGCCAAAGCCTTCGGAGCCGATTTCCAAGCCTAAGGATTCTTCCACGCCTCCTAAGGCCAAAGAGCACAAAAATCACACACCACCCCGCTCGGAACCGAAAAAGTCGGCGCCGAAGCCACTTCTCCAGGAAGAGGAGCTTTTCACCCGGATCCTGTTGATCCTCACCAAACAAAAATCCATATTAACCCCAAAACTGGACATCTCACAGCTGTACCACGCCACAAGCCCGTACCTGTGGAAAAGGACTGTGCCACTTCACCTATGCCTCCTTCTTCCCCTGTCCTTCCATCTAACACCCTTCCTCTCCACATACCTGTTACACCGCCTCAGCCTGTAACATCTCCACCACATGATTATCAAGATGATATGGGGGACGGTGGTGACCCTGATGACCCATTCACTGACCCAGATGACCCACCACAGGATGATTGGGACTACAACGATCCAATAGATCCCCCAGACTTCCCGAGCCCTCCACCATACCCAACAAAACCATCTCCTCCAGATGACAATATTGGGTTTGGGCAACTCATTAACAGGGCTGCTGTTTTTCATGGGGTACACATGCACACAAACGCACCAGAGGAAGATTTCCTACTAGACACTTTTGAACAGTCCCAGAGAACTGTACAAACTTTACCCATGATTAAAGGAGTCATCAAGCATGCTCCTGACATATTTAGAGATCCTGTACGTGCCAGAATTCTTAACCCTAGGATCGATAAAAAATATAGACCTGCCCCTGACGATCCTGCCTACATTAAAGGCCAACTCCCTCTAGACTCCTTAGTAGTCTCCAATGCTCGTAAACGAGCTAATTCTCAAACCTCAGGAGACGCGCCGCCCCCTGATAAAGAGTCAAAATTGCTAGACGCATCTGGCAAAAGAGTAGCTGCGCAGGCCGCCAATCACTGGCGCATAGCCAACACTCAGGGACTGCTGGCCAGATATGATATGGCCCACTATGACCAATTAGAAACCCTGTTAGAACACTTGCCTGACCAGTACAAAACGCAGGCAAATGATCTAATTCAAGAGGGCAAACTAATCACCAATGCGTCCATTAAGTGTGCCCTTGATGCAGCTGACACTGCCGCCAGGTCTGTCAACACTAGCGTACTGCTCAGAAGACATGCATGGCTGCGCATTTCAGGCTTCAAGCAGGAGGTTCAAACCACCATTTTAAATCAGCCGTTCAATCACAACCAACTCTTTGGTCCGGCTGTAGACACTGCTCTTGAGAAAATGAAAAAGGACACAAACTGCCAAATCAATGGGAGCGTTGCAGTCTCCGCAACCGCATAGCTCCTTTCGTCGCTCCTTCTACAGAGGAGCCTCCAGAAACATCAACACAGACAGTTCATCTTCTTTCAAAAATACCACCCAAACATCCCCCAATAGAGGATATTTTAGAGGAGGTTACAGAGGGAACAACAGTAAAGGGAGAGGCCGAGGTAGCAACAACACCCGTACCTCCCCAGCTGCCCTCCACTTCCCCCCGACCATTGCACTCCTGTCGGGGGACGACTAGCACAGTTCCTACCTATCTGGAACTCCATTACAACAGACAGGTGGGTGAGACAAATTATCCAATATGGTTACTGCCTAGAACTTACAGCTGCCCCCCCAAACATACCACCCAAGCAGCGTCCAATGTCCGCAGACCATCTTACACTTTTAAAGCAAGAAGTTCTCTCACTGCTTCAAAAGCACGCCATAGAGCCGGTCCCTTTACTACACCAGGGAACAGGGGTTTACTCCCTTTATTTCCTAATCCCCAAGAAGGATGGGACCCTAAGGCCAATTCTAGACCTAAGATCCCTCAATCAGTATATACATTCGGATCATTTTCACATGATCACTCTCCAACAAGTGCTTCCCTTACTACAACAAGAAGACTTCCTTGCCACACTAGACCTCAAGGACGCCTACTTCCACATTCCCATACATCCTGCTCACAGGAAGTATCTAAGGTTCGTACTCGATGGACAACACTACCAGTTCACAGTCCTCCCATTCGGAGTCACCACTGCTCCAAGGGTGTTTACCAAATGCCTTGCAGTAGTAGCAGCACATCTACGAAGACAGCACATACATGTCTTCCCATACCTGGACGACTGGCTCATAAAAGCCAGATCATTCAACCAGTGTGTCCAACACACTCATCAGACCATTCAAACGCTACACAACTTGGGGTTCACTATCAACTACACCAAGTCGCACCTCCAGCCCTCCCATGTACATCAATATCTGGGAGCCACAATAAACACCTCCACAGCTCTAGCTTATCCCAGCCCAGCCAGGATAGCCAGTATACAAGCCAAGCCCTCATCACAAAGTTTAAAATTCAACACTCTCTCCCAGCCAGAGTGTTCATGCAACTAATCGGCATGATGGCATCTTGCATTTTCATCGTACCTCATGCAAAACTTCAAATGCGTCCCCTACAAGAGTGACTAGCACACCAATGGAATCAGGCTCACGGACAACTTACAGATCTGGTGTTGGTGGACAGCCGCACACATCGCTCTCTGCAGTGGTGGAACACAAAAAACTTGTCCAAAGGGCGGCCGTTCCTCGAGCCTGTTCCACAAATAGTACTAACAGACGCATCACTCACAGGATGGGGAGCGCACCTGTTAGATCATACAACACAGGGCAAGTGGACCACTCAACAAAAACTGCTCCACATCAACCATCTAGAGTTACTAGCTATATTCCTAGCCCTCAAATCCTTTCAACTCCAGGTACAAAACAAAGCCGTCCTGATCCGAACAGACAACATCACTGCCATGTATTACATACAAAAACAGGGGGGACACTCTCCACAACTGTCCCAACTGGCACAGAACATTTGGAGGTGGGCCATTCCACAAAACATATACCTTCTCGCTCGAACACCTACCAGGAGTTCACAATCAGATTGCCGATCTGTTAAGTCAACAGACACAACAGATTCACGAATGGGAACTACATCCACAAGTTCTTCTACCTTTTTTTCCAGATGTGGGGCCAGCCAGACATAGATCTGTTCGCCACACACCAAAACTCAAAATGCCCAACCTTCGCCGCCAGGTTTCCACACCCGCAGTCCAAGGGCAATGCGATATGGATGAATTGGTCCGGCAGATTTGCGTACGCTTTTCCGCCACTCCCACTCATTCCGCTTGTCGTACGCAAGCTCCGACAACAGTCTCTAAAAATGATCCTAGTAGCTCCCACATGGGCACGCCAACCGTGGTTCACCACACTGCTGGAACTATCAGTAGTCCCACACCAAAAACTACACCTCTCCCCATCACTACTAACGCAGAGCCATGGAGAGATAAGGCACCCCGATCCATCTCAACTGAACCTTGCGATCTGGCTCCTGAAGTCCTAGAGTACGGTTACCTTAACCTACCACCGGACTGTATGAACATTATTAAAGAGGCCAGACGCCCTACCACCAGAGCTTGCTATGCAGCAAAGTGGTTAAGATTCGCTATTTACTGCACTAACAATCATATCCAGCCACTACAGGCCTCCACGCAAAACATCATTTGCTACTTACTACATTTGCAAAGATGTAATTTGGCATACTCATCTATACGTCTGCATCTAGCAGCACTTGCTGCTTACTTACAGAACAGGCAACACTTATCACTCTTCAGGGTCCCCGCAATTAAAGCCTTTATGGAAGGCCTTAAACGGGTCATACCTCCCAGATTACCACCTTCCCCAGTGTGGAATCTTAACATCGTGCTTACTAGGCTCATGGGACCCCCATTTGAACCCCTGCATAAATGTGAACTTCAATTCCTTACATGGAAAGTAGCGTTCCTAATTGCAATCACCTCTCTCAGGAGGGTGAGTGAGATCCAGGCTTTAACCATACAAGAGCCCTTCTTACAAATGCATCATAACAAAATAGTTCTCAGGACAAACCCAAAATTCCTTTCTAAAGTAATTTCTCCTTTCCACCTTAACCAATCTGTGGAACTACCCGTGTTTTTTCAAAACCCGGATTCTGTAGCAGAAAGAGCTCTCCACACCCTAGATGTCAAAAGAGCTCTAATGTATTACATTGACAGAACCAAGTCATTTCGCAAAACAATTGTTTGTAGCTTTCTCTCCACCACATAAAGGTAACCCCATCTCAAAAGCTGGGATTGCAAGGTGGATCGTTAAATGTATCCAAATATGCTACCAGAAAGCCAAACGCACATTATCAATTCCCCCTAGAACGCACTCAACACGCAAACTAGGGGCTTCCATGGCATTCTTAGGGAACATTCCCCTAGAAGACATCTGTAAAGCAGCCACATGGTCTACAACACACACCTTCACTAAACACTATTGTGTTGATGTGCAAGCCAAGCAACAAGCTTCTGTGGGCCAAGCTGTTCTTAGCCCACTTTTTCAAACTACTGCAACACATACAGGCGACCACCGCTAGGGGAGATACTGCTGTACAGTCTATGCACAGTGTGAGCTCTGCAGCTCACATGCCTCGAACGGAAAATGCTACTTACCAGTATGCATCTGTTCTTAGCATGTAGAGCTGCAGATCCTCACACGCCCACCCACCTCCCTGGGACCTGTATATGTTCCAGTCCTATCTTATTTAGATATACACACATGGACATCCTTTTCCTTTCTACTAACTCCATCACTCCCCATTATGGCGAAAAACAATCTGAGGATGGAGTCGATGCCCATGCGCACTATCGTCCGAAGGAGGAGTCACCTATCACCTGACCACAAAAGACTTCTTCGAAGACAACAACAAAGTGCAAGCATCCGAGCCCAACACCAGATGGCGATCTAATGCACAGTGTGAGGATCTGCAGCTCTACATGCCAAGAACAGATGCATACTGGTAAGTAGCATTTTCCATATTAGATGTGTAGGCTTGGGCACCCACTCAGTTACAGGATGTTGGAAAAAGTACTAGAGATGTGAATGGTCTACTAAAGAAATGTGTATGGAACAACTACAGAACCTCAACCTGATAACTATAAACATTTAAATAGCATGCGAATCAACGAAAGATACCAATGATAGAGCACTGCAGTTAATATCCTACTCTTCATTGTGATTTATGTACTCCCATTATGAAGTCCTCTTTCTCAGCTCATAATGAATGACCTGCCATCCACACGGTCCTTTTATATGAATCTTTGCATTTTGTTATTGAGGGGGCCCCTGGAAACCTGCAGCTTGGGCTGGTTGACATAACTTTTGTTCCGAGGCTTCAGAAATTCAAAGGACAGGCCAGTGCTATGCAAATGTGCTTCATCTACTCTTGCACAAGACAAAATACTCCATTAGTATAAAGCGAGGAGAGCTATAAACTAGGCACCTAATACTGATAACTTCCCATGAACATCCACTGGGTAGCTGCAGATTGTGATGAAGGACATGAGGTGAGTAAATGGCTCGAAATTAATACATTTAAATATTCATACGCTTAGTGTATACTACTAGTGGCATATTGTACATAACAATTCACATAGAAATCTTTATCACTTCTGATTTAAACATATGTTTCAACCTCTTCCAGTTATCCTTCCTTGCACCATCTTGACATATGCCCTGCTCGCTCTCATGATGTGGCATTCCATAGGCTCTGTTCTGTTCTAGTTAAATAATGTCTGTACACTTCGTCTTCCACCAAGTCATTATGCCATCTTTTTTTCTGCAGTGACAGAGATGCTGGTAAACATTCTCAACATCTGTTCAGACGACGAGCTCATCTCAGACGGGGATGACACGTTGGAAGGTAAGAAGCCCCACTGGTCTTAGAGTAGGCAGAGTTCAAAATAGTTTCAAGAATGATTAGGTAGTTTCCCATCATAACAAAGGTCGAGCATACAGACTCCATACTTATAACACTTGAGGACTTCTGTGCTACACATTGTGCTTACGATTGAAACAAAATCACTTTTTATAGGCTATTGTAGCAGGACCTTATCCTCAATATACTGTGCTACAATTTACTAAGAGGCCTCAACCCATTATGTAACATCTGTGTGTCCGATGCTTTCTTTTAAATATGGTGCTGGTTATGGTCCACCATTTGAGTTGAGAAACAGTGATGTGAACCATCTGAGCGTCTGCTATGTCAGATGAACAGTAACCTTTTAAATACAGTGTACGTACAAAGGACTCTCCAGTTTACCATTAGTTAGAGACCGTTGCATCAAGTTGTGCGCTGGTACTGGGAACAATGACTTCTCGTGGCCCGGAATTGATGAACTAGGCTTTTAAATGTTTGCAAACAAAATATGCTAGTCTCAGGTCACCCTGTGATTTAGCTACTGCGAATGCACGTATGCATCTTCTTACCTGTGCCCGATGCAGTATCTCATATAATGCTCTGGCAGGTTAAGCATGGCGGTGAACCAGTTAGGAGTTGGAAATTTACTAATTCTGCCATGATGGGATACACACTCTAATAAAGCCAAACCTGCTTTTAGAGGCATTGTGCCGAGGCAGATGAAGACTGCTCCTTCAGCCATTTGAGGCAACATCCTGAAGGTAATGAAGTTCAACAAGTGGCTTGTTTTGAGATGATTCTATGGTAATTGATCAGTTCTATACCCTAGAAAATGAACGAGGAAACAAATGTGTATTTGTGTGCACACATAGATGTAAGAGTTCTCCAGGAATGAACTCTGAGGTAAATACTCAAATATGTTTGAGACAGCCCGTCCATCTTTCATTGTTTTTGCGCTTGCAACTGAGAATGCATAAATATTTTGCCCAATAGAATCAGAAATGCAGCTTAAAAGGAGCTCACTACTATTTTGCCCATCTTATCCTCATTTGATTGTGTCCAGTGGACAAATGCGTGTCTAGTTTAGATCATTAGTGCCCACAGCTCCAACGTCCAAGTGGAAGACACAGTTTAGATTAAACAATTTTAAGGGACTTTGGCTTCAATCTGCAGCGGACTCGAATGGCATCACCACTGTAATTTGGTGCGCCTTTTTTTTTTTTTTTTACTTAAGCACATTTTATGCAAAATCTGCAGTTTTTTGCTGCAATTAGTTTAGTCCCTCTGTCCTATTTTTTTTTTCACAACATAATTTTATTGTTGACAGCCGAGACAGTCCTGGTACAGCCAGGAATACCAATAATACACAATAATTGGCAGTAATGCTGATATCAACATTTTCAATATTGAGATAACACAGTTTGGAAATTAGGAGTATCTGAACGAAAAACTTAATAACAAACAGTAGTGCCATGTCCAACCAACATATATATATATATATATATATATAACAGATTACATACAATATAAACTATAAATCGCAAAGGAGAATTCACTCAGGAAGTTGTCCAGTTGTCATAAATCTAAAACAAACACATAAACTAATATCAAACTAAACTCCACAGAAAAAAAAGGAAAATATTTACGATCACATTGATTTTGAGATCATTACACAGTAGCACATAAATGAGGCCGCAGCAAGCAATTGTGATCAGAGACGGGTGGGCTCAATCCTTTCTGCTTTGTCTTATGTGTGTAATTAGTTAGTGCGATAGGCCCCTAAGTCTGAGCTTCGATGTAGTTATTATACAAACTCCAGAAGTTTTTCGGACGGCTTCTAGGGGGGGAGCAATTCGCTATACGCTTCAGTTTGTGTATTGCAAAATACCATATCTCTAGACCATTGGGATAAAGATGGTGGGGGACCTCGTGACCAGTGCATTGCTACTACTCTTTTAGCAATCAAAAGTCCCATATCGACCAGGCGTCTGACGTTTTTCCTCAATTTTTTAGAGTAGCCCAATATGGCTAACAGCGGGTCAGGGCTTATCGTTTCCTTTGTGATATCGCTTAATTTAGCAAACACTGGTACCCAAAAGCTAGCGATAGGGGGACAGAGCCATGCTAGATGTATGAAGCCAGCTTCACTCACTCCACATCTCTCGCAGTTGTTTGATTCTCGCAGTCCAAATCTGTGTAGCCGGGCAGGTGTGTGGTAAATTCGGTTGAGGAATTTGAATTGTATGAGGCGGTGTCTGCCATTAAGGGAAATGCGCTTAGTCGCCTCACAGCAATATTTCCACATGTCATCATCTATAGTAAGTTCCAAATCAACCTGCCATTCTAATCTAGCTTTGACGTAGTGGTTGCGGCGCAGTTCCTGAGTCGTCTTATATATGTGTGAGACCAGTCTGCTCGGGGAGTCAGTGCGAATCATGGTGGAGAAAGAAAGTACCTCTGGTGGTTCTAGTAGCTCATCTTCAAGTAAATCGTGCAGTGCACTTCTGGCTCTGAAATAGTGAAATAGTGTTAGGGGGGTGGGCAGTGGTTCATTCGGCACTAGTTCATTCCAATCTTTACCCTTCCCGTCACGTAAGAAGGAGCCGATGGTGTCTATTCCTAAGGTATGTAGGGCCTCTACCATTTCGGGTGTGGTGAGGACTGGGATCCACGTACACCATGTAGTGGGGGTAAGGGGGGAGTAGTATGGAGAGTGCTTGGCGATTAAGGAGGTTCTGCCAAGCGTGCGTAGTAGCATTAATCGAATCAAGAGTCCCGGTGCAGCGACGGGCCGCACGGAACAACGCCGTCGTTAAATGGGCAGGAGACAGCGCGATTCGCGCTATGTGTAGATGGGGAGGGGGGTATCTGTTGATGTAGCCAATAGTAGGCATGAGAGGCTTGGGCGGCCTGATAGTAGAGGTCTAGGTCTGGGGCGCCCAGTCCTCCCATTGTGTATGGGAGAGTGAGGATGCCATGTCCAACATATAGAGTCTGAAACCTATAGTTCCCAGCCACCCAATTTGAAGAGCGACATAATCATAGTCCAGGCTGCCCCACAATCCTGTCATCATGGTAGCGCCCCAATAGCAAAAATAGGAGGGACAGGTTCCAGATAGAGCCCCCGATGATCCGCCCACCTCCTCCATATTTTGGGATGCCTCTGAGGGCTCCCCCTTGCCTTGAAAACAGGTTATCTCCAGACCCATAGAGAAATCTAGGCCCTTCTTCCAAACCACAACCGATGGTGGGGACTCATCTTTCCAAGCCCTGGCAATATCGCGCTCGGCTAGTGTAAGACCAAGAAACAACAAATGGCGCTTGTACCTATTGACCCCTATTCCCTCTGTAATATGTAGCATGGCCAGACGTGGCGAAAGTGGAATATCCCATCCCAGAACTTCAGAAAGGCATGTGATCACCCCACGCCAAAACCTCAGCAACGCCATGCCCTGCCGCACCATGTGTAAGAAGGTGCCCTCTGCAGTCCCACATCGTAGACAGAATGGGAAAGCGATCATTTCCGCCCGCCAAAGCCTATGCCTAGTGAAGTAGACCCGATGGAGATATTTGAATTGAATAAGTCTGAGGCGTGCCGCACTAGCCATGCTGCTTGGGGACTCCAGGGCCTCCACCTAAACGTCGTCATCCATGGGGCCCAAATCCAGCTGCCACGCGTCTCGTGTTATATTCAATGTATTGGGGCCATTAGTCACAAGTGTGCGATATATCTTAGTTATCTTGTGATCGCCCAGTTCCCCCTTAAAGACTTTGGCCTCAATAGGGTTAAAGTCAGGTATGTCTTCTTGGTGAGCTATGTACGGGGAGAAGGCATGTCAGAATTGGAGGTACTTATAAAATTGCGTGCGGGGCATGGCGTATTCTGTCTAGAGTTCCTGGAAGGACTTTAAGTTCCGACCATGTATGACCGCCCCAACCGTGTTGATCTCGATGGCCTCCCATCCCCGGAACCCGGACAACAGTAACAGTTGTGGCAATAGGCCATTGTGCCATAGGGGAGTTTCCTTTGTCAATCTGCCCCACCATCCCATACCACGCAGCGCCCGCCTCCAAGTCAGAAACACTGTCCTGGTCGCAGGCGGCAATCCTCTAAGTGTCGGGCCAGAGTATAGGATCATATGTAGTGGCGTGGTGTCCATCAGCCAACGTTCAACTGCGTATGCTGGATCTCGTCTATCCCCATACCACCAGTCATTAAGGATAAGGAGATGTGAGGCAGCATGGTACGCATGGATATGAGGGGTCGCCATACCCCCCCACAATATGTGGACTGGAAGCAAGTCCTTAAAGCCACTCGCGCTGTACCACCCCCACAGAGAAAGCGGGCAAGGATTGCGTTCAGTTGTCGGAACCATGAGGGCAGTATCGGGTATGGGTTATTCTGAAGCTGATACAAAAGATGGGGCAGAGAGACCATCTTAAATATGGCAGATCTGCCAAACCGAGATAGTGGTAAGTGCGAATACGAGCGTACCTGATCCCTAGTCTGCGTCCATAGTGGGGCCAGATTTCTGTCCCATGAAGTGGACTGAGAAGCCGACAGAAACACCCCTAGATATTTGAATCCATCCGGGACCACCGTCTCCTCCCGTGAACATCCGCCCAATTGGTCTCCCCCACGTAAGGGTCACAGGAAGGATTTACCCGTATTCATATATAAGCCGAAGGTCTCGCCAAAGATTTGCATTATTCTTAGTAGTCACGGGCCAGTTCTATTGGGCTGCGTGACAAAGAAAAGCACTTCATCCGCATAGAGCGCTATGCGGTCCAAAACCTCTCGTAACAACTTTAAGCCACAGACCTGAGCATCAATCCTTACCCAAGCCGCCAGCAGCTCCATGGCAAGTGCGAAAAAGTAGGGGGACAGGGGGCATCCCTGTCTAGTTCCACGCCCGATAGAAAAATTTCCCGAGGTGGAGTCGGCCACACGGACTGAGGCAGTAATGTCGGTGTATAGAAAATGTATAAATATAAGGAGGCGAGGGCCAATATTCAAGTGACTGAGCAATGCAAAGAGATGGGTCCAGCTAAGCAAGTCAAAAGCCTTGTCGATGTCCGCAAGAAGAATCGCTGCCGGTCCATCAAGACGGTCCACGGCGCAATGGCATTATGCACACGGCGAATATTATGCCGTGTATCACGACTGGGCATGAAGCCGGCCTGGTCGGGGTGGATCAACTCCGTAATATGTGGGACTAGACGGTTGGCAATTACCTTAGCAAGGATTTTGGCCTCGACATTAAGAAGAGAGATCGGGCGGTATAAGGAGTGAAGTTCAGGTGGTCGGCCCGGTTTTAAGAAAACGACTATTTCTGCGTGTTTCCAGTCCGGCGGGAGGCAGCCCTCCATCTAGCGGCATTGAGTGCCGCCAGATATGGCACTCATCAGTTGAGATTGGTATTTTTTGTGGAACTCACAGGGGAAGCCATTTGGGCCGGGTGCTTTGCCCGATCTCATATCCATCAAGGCCTTTTGTATCTCCTCGACTGTCAGTGGAGCGTCGAGGGCCGAGTCAGATAGGGTCCGCGGAGTTAGGTCCGCGAGGAACCTATGAACAATATTCGCTGGTAGAGTCTCCAGGGGGGAATACAGTTCTGTGAAGTATTCGGCAAACCTTGCCGCAATTTGCGATGGGTCTGTAAGTATCCCCCCGTCTGGGCCGCGTATACCTGGGACAGTCTGTGGGCAGTGTCTTTTGACAGAGGCTATGGAGTAGGGCGCTGGTCTTATCACCCCATTGATAGATCCAACTACAAGTAGCGAGCATATACATTTTAGCTTCATCTAGCAATTTACTGGCATGTGTTTGTTGTGTACTGAGCAGTTGTCGGCGTGCTGCGCTCCCGTCCTCCTCTCTGCTTCTACGCTCCAAGTCAACCAACCGGGCCTTTGTCTGGATCAGCTTCTCATGGCGTTGTTGACGTTGTGCAGCTTAGAATGCAATATCTACCCCCCTGAGTGTAGGTTTCATAGCCTCCCATAGGATTGTGGGGGATTCGACCGTACCCGCATTATTGGAAAGATAGTCTGTGAAAGCCGTGTGCATGTGTAGCCTATACTGCTCATCCTGCAACAACCATGTCGAAAGCAGCCAGCGAAACGGGGAGCTCATGGGGTTAAGGCGCAGTTATAGCGACACAGGCAAATGATCAGATAGGCCTCGGGGCAGGATTTCAGCAGACAATCTGTGGGGTGGGGTTCAGATATAAATAGGTAATCTAGGCGGGAGAAGGACTCATGCACTCCAGAAAAGTATGTATATTCGTGTTCTGCTGGGTGTAGCGTCCTCCAGGCGTCATCCCAGCCCTTGAGTCAGTGACAGTAGTCTCGACTCTCGCATAGCAATCGGTCGCCCGTGCTGCGCCATCCATCTCCCTTGGGACATAGTACATCGTTCCAGTCTCCCCGGCTATCGTCAGACCCAGTGGGATCTCCTTCCAGAGCGTTGTCAAGCGCTCTACAAGGTTCCAGGCTAGTGGGGGAGGGCCGTAGACGCAGCAGAGGATGAGGGGCTCACCATACAGGACACTAGAAACTACGATGTACCTGCCCTGTGGATCGGACCATGTCCTATCGTGAACATATGGAACGCTGCAGTGGATAAGGATCGCCATGCTGCGGGAACCTCAAGTGAACCCAGATTGGAAGGTTTGGGCAAATCCAAATCGTGCCAAGCATGGTGTCTTGGTCCCTTGTAACGTTTAGCCTGCCGGAGTATAGCCCCACGTTTGATCTTGTCGAGAAGGCCGCGGACATTCCAGCTAATGACCCGGAGCTCTCGCCTTCCGGAACCTGTCATGGTTGATGACCTATTTGGTAATGGGACATATGGACAGGTGCAGACACCTGGGTGACCTGGTCTACCCGGGAACTATGTATGTAGTAAATAGTCATGGCACTGAAAACAAACAAGAACTTCCCGTTAACCCCCCAGCCCTCCCTCCCCAATACCTCATGAACATTGAAGTATCTATTGCAGCATGACGTGCATCCTACCCCCAACGTGGGTAGAATCAGCATTCAGCCAATGGATCCCCGATGAACGTCCCTTGCACATGAAAGCGTCCAAACAGCAAGGGAATATATGTACAGAAGTAGCCCCAGTGTTCTTGCCGTCTAGATTGGTAGGTATCTATGCAGATCTCTGCGGGATAGCAGTTAGGATGCTGCTGGCTCCGGCTGGTCATCTGTCGATCCCCTTCGGGATTTGCTGCGGGTTTTGGATCTTTTCTTGGAGCGCGATCGGTGGCATTGCTTATCTGTGGTCTTGGGGGATCCACGACTGGGCCCCCCAGATGAGGAGTCCGAATCGAATCTGGGTGGAGTATGGGGCGTAAGCTTCTTAACTTCATCCGTCCAGTGGAACACCTCTTCCGGTGTCTCGAAAAAGTGTGTCCATGACTGGTAGGACACCCTCAGGTGGGCTGGGAACAGCAGGCAGTACTGGATCTTAAGGCCACGGAGGCGGGCCTTGGCCTCGACAAAGGACTGTCGGCGCTGCTGGATCAGCTTAGTATAGTCCGGGAAATTCATAATGTGATGAGAGGTGTAAGTGAGGGTTGCCTTTAGCCTGGCCAGCTGTAGGATAACGTCTCTGTCCTTATAATTAAGGAGTCTAGCAATTATTGGCATGGGGCGGGCACCAGGCGGTGGCCTCTGCAGTAGCGCCCGGTGTGCACGTTCAATTATAAAGCATGGAGACAATGTGTTGGGCGGAAGCCATTCTGTGAGCTATTTGGTGAAAAATTCCTCCACACTACTACCCTCGCAGCCCTCATGGAATCCCACAAAACAAAGGTTGTTACTGCGAGCACGTCCCTCTGCATCTTCTACGCGCGTCGCTAGGCCCTTTGTGAGTGTCTCTAGGGCTGATACTTTTTTCTGAAGAGTGTTCACTGTGTCTTCCACCGTTGAGATCCGTGACTCCGACTCAGTAATGCGCTGCACTGCATTGCTAAGATCCTGCCGGAGCAGCATAACGTCCGAGCCCACAGTGCCGATCTTGGCCTCAAGCATTTCTCAGGAATGTGTGATTGCTGCAAGCAGTGCAGCATTATCCGGCATGACTGCTGCCTGGCCCCCCTGAGCAGGTGTCGGAGCCGCTGCGCCAGTATATTTATCCATCATACTTTGCTTGGAGTTCGCGCTAGGCGGTTTATCTTTGGCCATTCTATACGAGTGTAGAGGAGAATGTCTTCCAGGTGTGGATCCAAGCACACTCCAGCACCCCACTATCACTGTGGGCTGATACCACCGGCCTGATCAGTCCAACAGGGCGGCAGGGGACAGCAGCTGGGGGGGGGTACCGCACCCACAAGCCGCACCGAAACCTAGTTTGACCGCTACTGTGAGCCAGGCACCCCTCCACCCCCCTTAGCGGGTACTGTCACACATCCCCAAGCATTCACTGTCCCAGAAAGTGGATCGAGAAAAAGAACAGCCATAGGCTATCACAGAATGGCTTACGGCCAGGCCACACCGATCCGCGTGGGTCCGGCCCTGATCTCCCCTGTCGGGGTCACATTACTGCAGGCCAGCACCACAGTCACAAGCAGGGCTCCTCCTGAACTCCCCAGAGGACACAGGGCGGGGGCACCGCGGCCCGACACGGCCCTTCTGTCATATTTTTATATCAGTAAATCTATGTTTAGATGTCTTGGCTCAGCAGGATTTTACAGTCTTATGCAGGGCTGTAAACAGTTTGTGATGGAGATGTCTTCAGAAATTGAAAGCTCCAACCAAGTTTTGGTGCTGGTGAAGGCTGGGCAAGTTGCACCTTCCCTGGATCAATATTGGCACGTGTTCCCAGTCATCCCAAGAATTATCCGATGCTCTCAGAACTACTGGATGCTATATTTTGGAAATTTGCAAATGGGTGTTTTGTAGACTTTGATTTCTCCAGAGTAGACCTGGATCTTTAGGCAAAAGTGTTTAACACTTTCTGAACAAAGCCAGACCTACTGACAAAGGTGGACAGTCGCTCATACTTTGGAGACTACCTGAATTTCTCTATAGTTCTTCTATTCTCCTTGGGCATCTGCTGCCACCAGGTCACACAGACATTTAGGTACTTGACACTCAGCAGTAAGAAAGTAAATGGTAGAGTGCCTCACTCGTCACAGCGTTCTGTTCAAGAGTTGACTTCTCCAGCACTTGTAATCAATGTCCAAAAAGGGCAGTAGAAAAAAGACTGCTTCATTTTCTTTTTGTTCATGCTTCAGGAATCAGAACTTTGTCAATATCTTGATTTTCTACATTTAGTTGACTAGCTCACTACATAGAGAAAAGATTTGTTATGTTACGATTGGCGCAGTCCAGAAGTCTAATGACCCTACACTAACCTACACCCATGTTTAGTTCAAAGTGACATAACTGTGAGATAGTTTACTTTTGTTAATAACAATCTCTGAGGTTCCTTTCTCTGAATTCCAAAAGGGCAGTCTTAGCGTGGGAGCAAGAGCTCTGGTATCCTTAGTTTTCCCCTCTTCATAGGGGAACCAGGCTAGTCAGAGCAGATAGGCTGCTCCTTTCCTTGCGCTGGGAGGCTTCAACACTGTCTTGGTCTTAGGCATTTGGGTGATTGCAGTTAATGGCTCTTTATGAGTAGTGCTGCTAATAGGAGACTGTCCATTGAGGTCTTTCCCAGGAAGGTCCCTTAACGTTTGGATGCTTCCATTCAGGTTAGTCTGACATGTCAAGGAGCATTAGAGCTGACAAAATTAGTTCTGAATTATCTCAGATTTTACAAAAATTGAAATCTCTCTTCAAATGTATTTAGTATTTGCTGGTTTCATCAAAACTTGAACATAGCTTTCAGTGTTTCCTGAAGACCGTTGGTGCCATCAGAGAAATCTTAAAACACTACAGTTTTTTTTTACCACAGACCTTGAATGAAGATCCGTAGTATAGCTTTCTTCACTGTCTCACATACATGTTGACAAAGTAGGACAGTCAAAGCGTGTATGTTAACGAGTAGGATTGGCTGACAAGGGATCTGAGCCCACATGCTGGTATCCGAATTAAAAGATGCACTTTTAATGACAGAGTGTCAAAGATCAGTAGGATTGTGTTCTGTCTGGACGCACTTATTCTGCTAGTATAGACTGCACATGGATGAAAGGTATTTTTAATTTACATAAATTCATGAGGTACAAGGCAGGTACATAGATCCCTATTCAGAAACTGGGTTCAGAAAAAGAAATGTTGAAGTAGGTAAATAGGATTTTGTAAATTCTTTTTTCTATTAATGATCTATTCTCAATACTAAAAACTATGATCAGACCTAACAAAAAATGCAAAAACACACTCTTCTACTGCTTGCTTCAGGCAAAGCCCAAACCATGGTCCAGGATGACATCCGCATCTGGTTAAGAGATACCGTTCTTGTGCTTTGCTTCCTTTCCACCTGAAGAGGAGTGAAGAAAATGTGTTGTATTGGAAAAGTGACTACAGCCACATATTGTATGTTTAAATTAGCAAATGTGCTCTCTACTGTGACGTACATGATAGACACACGGAAGAGCATGAACTATTGTGTCAGTTGCCGAACAGCCAAGAAAAAGCAAAGTCTTTTCCACATAGCTCATCTGTAACCACTCTGTTATGTTCACAGTGGATCTGGCAGATATAGGATATTGGCAGATAGCAAACAGCACTATTAGAAGTTTTAAAGTTCAGATGGACCTGACCTATTTGGTATGCACAAAGATTAAATGCTGTAAATTAAAAAAATAAAAACAGTGGTACTACGAGGACTATGGGGTTTTAAACCCATGCAGAACTATCTATTCTTTTTAAGACTCCCGTCCTACAATAATACAGATATCCTTCTGAATCCTCCACTTATAAATCAGGGTGTTCTATAAGCCTGACATTTTTATCATAGATTCAGAAGGAGCACAGGGTGATGAGCATCAGCCGCAAAGCAAGATTGACTCCTATAATGTTCTCCGTACCATCTTGTGAGAGGGAGGATTTCTTTTAACTCAACCTTGTTTTGGAATCCCTGACTATGGACAAGTGGATGTTAGATATTCTTCAACTCGGTCAGACCAGGGAATTTGTCAAAACTATTTTTGCTTTCACCAAGGCATTCAGAACACATCATTATATTCTGCAAAAGCAGGTGAAAAAACTGCTTCAAAGTGAGCAATATAATCCACAGAAATAAACCGTTGGAAGCCACATGCATTCTAGTCAAATAGATGATTAGGGTTGAAGCCTCTTCTGCATGGAAAGGCCTTATATAAAATTTGCCCAAAGAAAAATATCATGATTGTTCCCTTTCCCTACAGAAGAGAAGGGATGCCTCCACTGCGTGTTGCATTTAAAATAATTTATTTTCACATTTCAGTTTAGAGAGTGGCCAGCTCATGGTTCTTTCAATTTCCCTCTGGTCAGTGCCCCAATTTCTTAACCAAATATCGTGGTCTATTAGCCTTTCATCAGTGATGCTAGGGAAACAGTTTCCAACCGTACTTTGGTGTTTGGCCATTAAAAATATCACACAAGGAATTAGCCATTTAGTAGGAAGTCTACATTCCTGGCATACCAGGGATTCACAGTAATCACAGTAATTTCCGGAAAACATTTCAACAGGACTGTGGTTTTAGGCATGCCTTTTCTTGAAAGTGTGACGAATCTTTCTGCAGTTAAAATAAAGTAAACAAATTTTTTTGGTATTCTATGACACAATTACTGCACTACATATTGCTGTATATTTGTGATATGTTATTGCAGCCAGCTTTTCCATACAGTATGGGAAGTGTTAGATTTGCAGTGAAAGCAAGGTTTACAGAAGAAGGATCATCTTGTGCTGCACCCCACAATTTTCAGGGAATTTGAATTTAAATAAGTTCCTTCTTTTTCAGAACCCAAATTCTCACCCGAAAGTCATTCCATATGCATCCCTGTCAGGCTGGCAAGCATGCTTGCAATATCTAACAATGAAGGTGGCATTGGTCTGTCTCAGCACCTCATTGGATCTTAGCCAGAGGCCGCCCATCCCTCTTGCTCCTCTTGGATCCATCAGTGGCCTTTGATACCATTTTACTTATTTACTTCTTGATGTGTCAGACTTTTTCTCTGAGTCACTTGAAAAACTCTAAACTGGTTCAGCTCGTCTTTGCTCTGTCACTCTAATTATGTAAAAAGGTCAGTCTTCCTCGTCCACAATTGCAGACCATCCTGGTGTTCCTTAAGGCTCTCAACTACCACATCTCCAACATTTACCCAATTCCCCTGTTGGGAATCCTTTGAAACTTTCATCTGGGTCTTTCACATTCAGTTTTGCATGCATCTCTAGTACACCCAGCTGCCTACAACTATTGAAAGGGAATCCAGTGATTTCATTTCGTGACTAAAACCTTCCCTAAGGATTCCCTTTACCATCTCTATACCCATTCTCTTGGTCATTCATTATGGGAAAATCCATGTCTCATTAAGAAACTCCTAGAAACCTCTCATCTTCTACCAGAAAGATGCCACAAAAACAGAAAGTCTCCTGTTTCTCCCCATTGCTCACAATATAAACCTTTTTTCCACACTAAATGACGTGTAACTTTCCTGCCCATGTTCCTGCTCCTTATGCATTAAGGTAACTCACTCTTCACTGGACTTCTGTCAGAATCCATCATAATAAAACTGTATTACAACCAAAATAGAGTGACTGTCAGAGCCTGTTTTGAGGTGACAGGGTTACAGGGCAGACATGCTACTGGGCAAACCGTGGTGCTTGGGATAATTTGCTACTGGTTCCTGGGGTCCGACCTATGGCTGTGCAAACTGGGTCAAGTAATCCCCTTCCAAACTTGATTCTCAGAGTAGTGCAGGCAATATCATATCCGCTGTGTGGGAAAGCTTTACACCCTTCATCCTGTGCCATGCTATACCAGGGGCAATCCAAAATTAATCCAACTGGTCCCAGTAATCATACTCCTATCTCATACTGAATCCAGTTACCATTTGTGTGCCACACATCCACCATGCATACACGCATGCAACACACAAAGAATGTCAGCATAAGGGTTGGAGCGTTACATAGAAGTGGAACTTTACATAATTGGGGATGGTAGGCCGCACTACACTGACACAGAAAAAAGGTCTGTTCAGGGCTGTTAATTCACAAAAATAGGTAGGCTGCCACCACAGCATCGGGTGAACTACCCAGACTATGGACAGTAGTTCCATGTTGACAAAAGAAGGCACGCTTGGTGCGCCTCTCCAGGCCGCAGAAAGTTTCTTGAACTTGTCATTACCAAGGAGAGGCCTTGGTATTAACGCACATGCAAAAGTATTGAGTTAGCTGTGTGGTAAAAGTCAGGATCCAAGCTTTACATGCAGTTTCAGGGCAGGCGTACATGCCTGTATACCACGCTGGGGACATTCCCGTCCCCACAATGCAAAGCAAAATTTCACTTTAAACGATTGCTCCATGTTGAGCCCGATTACATATTTTTTTAATTGTCTCCCAGTGACAGCACACAACCAGTTTACGAAACTCAGCACTAATCTCTATCCACTTTTGCAAGCTGATGCCTGCTTCAGTTAATTCTTTCGAATGTACATCTCAACCAGGTCCATCAGATCTTTTTGGGCAAATTGCTTCATATTCTCACTGTCAGTAGTGAAATTGAATGGGTTTAAGTGCTAAGGATTGCACTCCTCCATAGCCACCTTACCTCATTACTCCTGTGCTAAACCAGTTATTGACATTTGGGATGGGTCATGCTTAAACTTTGTGACTGTTTTTATTCACGTTGGAAATTGTAATCATACTCAAAGCTCTATGTGCCAAAATATGGCCTCAACAAAGCATTTGCTGTGATGAAATCACACTAATTTAAGTATTCTAAAACTAGTATAGTGGACAAAATATACATTTTCCATCATTATTTCATCTTTTGTTTAAACTGTGGCCTTTCTTTGCTTTTTCTTCACACTTGCAAATCATAATTTGGCAAAGGGTCCCATGTGTAGATTGATCAAGTTTTTCTCGCACAGCACTCTTTGAATTAATTATTAGAAGAGAGAAATTGTCAAAGTTTGCAGCTGTCACTTTTTGCGCGAAGGGCTTTTATCTTCAAGGGTAATACACTGGTAGAATTCCAGGCTGTAGGGAGTTGAAGTTCAACCCTTCTGAAGAAAAAAGCTGCCCACTCTTGGGTAGAGATGTTTCTTTGGTCCTTTTGGTCTACATTTCTTGTGTTTGAGAGGTTAAAAGTGAGTTGTTCCTGTTTGGAAAGGATTGTGTTTTGTAGATTTGTTAGGAAAGGGAATGTCACCGATTTTTCTAAAGACACAACTTGATGAGTGTGCACAGAACACAGATTTTCTCTTTGGGGGAATGAAATGATGCCCTACCATGATAATAAAATAATTGTCTCTCTTCCATGAGTAGAGCATAGTTTTCCTTTGGTGGAAGACAATTGTCTATCCATATTTGATGAGATATTGTTTGTCAGTGGCAAGGAATTGGGTTTCTTTCTGGAAGACTGTTGTTCCCTTCCATAAAGTAGAAAGTTATCTATCCTCTATTAAATAACCTTGTGTTTTCTAGGTGAAATAACATTATTCTTATGGAAGGGGTTTGTCTGTCTTCAGTACAAGAAAGTCTGGTGAAATACATCTGTTCTCTTCAGAGTAATGGTGACTTTTTTATGTTGAGGACTTGGCAGTCTCTTTAGGGAAGGTTTAGGCCGCGTTCAGGGGGAATAGGTTAGTCTGTGGAAGAACACTGTCCAGTGGAACAGTCTCTTTTTTCTTCGGAAGAACATGGCTATCTATCATCCATGGTAGAATGTTTTTTGTTCTCTATGAAAGAACGTTGATGTAAAAGTATTTGTTTCCGTGCTGTAAGTTAGCTGGGTGCTGTTGGTAGAAGGAGTGTTTTCTTCCCTCAGAAGAAGCTTGTTGACTGTCCTTAATGGAAAATCATTGTGTCTTCAGTTAAAGAATATAGTCTTTTTTGAGGTAATAACGTTGTCTTCTGAGTCACAATATTATCTGCTTTTGGGAAACCTCACTGGGAATGTTTTGGGGAAGATCATTGTCTCTTTTTTTGGCAAAAGTAAATGCTTAACTTATAAAGTACAGTGGTGATTATTGCATGTGGAAGAGTCGTATCTTTCCTCTGTGGAAGAACGTGAATATCTTCAGTAGGAGAGCATTCTCTGTATTCATTCTGCTGCCAAAGAGCCTGGTCTGTCCTCTATGAAATACTACTGTGTGTAACCTTTGTGGCAGAACGTTTTTTTAAATCTTTGTTAAAGGGAGGAGATGGGAAAAGTGAGAGAGGGGGCTGTTGTCTGCCGGTGTGTATGTTTGGATGTAGTATTTTTATTTCCATGTATTATTCTTAAGCATGAACCTAAACAAAAGGCAGCAAAGCTTGGTACAGGGTCAAAGGCACGCATACATGCAAGGACTGACAGGAGAGGCAGCTGGATTCTGGGAGCAAAAGTGTACTGTTGTTGCACTGTGCTGTACTGTTTTTTAAACAGTTGCATCTTCAACTCTTTGCTAAATTGGTGCAGTGTTGGGGTGGTCGTGATGGAAAGGGGATGGCAATGTGGAGTTTGGGAGTTCATGTGGAGCAGGGCATTACCACCCTCCAGATGCAAGAGCATGAGGGCTTGAACAGCAATTCTGAAGTAGCATTCTGGTAGAAATGCTTTCATTTTCTTTAGAAGAGAGAGCTTCCTTTGTTTTATGGTAGTGTCTTCCTTAAGTAGTAGGGTGGTGTCAAGGGTGAATCCAATTGACTTGCCATTCGATAAAAGTTGGGGTTCAAAGCAGTCAAGATTCAGGTCATTGGCCCAGATTTGCACTATATCTTGCTTGTGGTTCTGTCTTGGTGAGATTGAGATTCAGGCAGACGCTGGACATCCAGGTATGGACGAGGTGCATGCAAGATTTGAAGCACTGGATATCTGGAGTTAGAGGAGACTTTCTGGTATAGTTGGGTGCTGTCTGCATATTGTTAAATTTTGATACTGTTATCTGTGAGTAAAGCCCC
This sequence comes from Calotriton arnoldi, assembly GCA_963921515.1. NCBI lineage: Eukaryota > Metazoa > Chordata > Amphibia > Caudata > Salamandridae > Calotriton > Calotriton arnoldi. Next base: position 268,794 of record CAWUFW010000213.1, on the reverse strand, counting down.
ATGGGGCTCCATGTAGAGAATAAAGAGAACAGGAGACAGTATGTAATCCGCAGGTATTGGATCTTTTTTGGATCTGAAGGTGCCCTGTGAATGAACTGCTGTTCTTTGGAAAGGTAGAAGGAGGACCAGTGAGGGACACTACAAGTGAATCCCATTTGAGATTCCGGTGTGTGGATGACTGTGGGGTGATCGTATGTGTCGAAGGCAGCTGAGAAGTCCAGCAAAATCAGGAGGTAGAGGTCATCTTCATCTGTGGTCAGGAGGGCGTTGTCTGTGATGTGTAAGGTAAGTGTCTCAGTGCAGCAGCATGATCTAAAGCCAGATTGCTAGTCTTGCAAGAGATGGGAGGCATTGCTGTGATCTTGCAGTTGAGCATAGACTGCTTTTTCAGTGATAATGATGGTGAAGTGTAGGTGAGTGATGGGCCATTAGTTGGTGAGATCATCGGGAACTAGAGTAGGCTTATTTAGTAGCCAGAGGATGTGGCTGTCTTTAGAGCATCTGAGATGATGCCTTCTGTTAGTAAGGTGCTGACATTGGTGAGAAGGCTGGGAGCTTCCCCGGAGAGATATGTGATGAAGCACGGGTGGTAAGGCATCATGAGAGCCAGTAGAGTGGCTCTGAGAGAGTTGAGTATGCTGGCAAGATCTATGAGTTAGAGGGCTTTGAAGGATGACGATTGCAGGATTCTAGGAACAAGGTTTGTTGTAGGAGGAGAAACCGGCTTGGTGTTGTCTATTTACTGTTGGATCCTCAGTATTTTTTTTTTACACTGAAGAAGAGGTTGATGGCATTACACTTGTCTTTGGAGTGCGGAATAGGTGTGTCATGCAGGGGGTTGATACAGTGCTTTATTGTCTTAAAGAATGTTCTGTTTCTGTTGATGACTTCATCAATGGTGTTGGTAAAGTACTTTGTATGATGTGATGAACTGTCTGTGTGTTGTGCAGAGGACCTTCAGTATCCTGCGGTCATTGAGATGTTTGTGTTATTTAACATTTGCTTTTCTGCTTAGGGATAAAGAGTTTGTCAGCGAGGTCGTTCGATTACCAGGTGACAGAGGGAGATTTTGGCCCAAAAAAGTGCTGAAGTTGTTAAGAAGGGTGTTGGTGCTGGATGTGGAGTTGGCGAGACGAGTTCTTGCATTAGGTTGTTGATGGAGAAGTCCAAGAAAAATCTGAAAGTATGGCCTTCTTGTTTGGGGCACTCAGCAGGGAATAGGGTTGGCGAGGTGGTTGGTCTATTCCAAGGCTGTGGTTGGTTAACACTGGAATGTTGGCTGTTTTAAGAAAAGAAGGTTAAGGATGTGTGTTGGTTGGGTGAATTGCTGTAACACATTGAGTGTGTCATTAAAATTAAGGAGGGTGTCCTTTGTCTTTTTTGAACTTGTGTTGTCTGGAAGGTTGAAGTCACTCAAAATTCTGGTGTGGGTGTGTCTATGGATGAGATGGCAAGTTGCTCCAGGATTTCATCAATGAAGTCCTTGTTCTGCCCAGGAAAGGTGTAGAGGCGATGGAACGAGGTGATCTGAGTTTCAGAGAGTTATCCGTCTCATGTCAGCAGCTCCATGGACCGAAGTGTCGCTTGCTTGCCTAGGGTACAGTATTGGATGCACTTATGGATGACAGAGAGGCCTTTTCCCTCCCTATGCACGCAGTCCACTCGATGGAGGCTCTGAGGGAAATATAGCAATATCTGTCCTGAAGTCTCCAATAGAAGATTGTCTTTTTTTATCCTTCGAGAGAAAATGTGGTTTGTCGTTGGTAACAAACGCTAGCTCTACTCCAGGAAAAGGTTGTATCTATTCCTAATAGAAAAGCGAATTATGTGCACCAAGAAGCATGCTGTCGGTCCCCTATGGAAGAACAATGTGTGTTCTTAATTGAAAAATGTTCTTCAAATGAAGAGAAAGGTCTCACCTCACAGAAAGTGCTTTATCTGCCCGTGGGGAGAACATTGCCTGTTACTGAGGCAAGAGCATAGTCCACCTGTAGGGAAAGTCTTTGTCTTACCCTGGGTCTAGGTAGAAAACATATTATGCCCTCTGGAAGAGTTCCTTGTCTGTCTGGTGAGAGTTGCCTATCCTCACACAGTAGCATAAACAACCCTTTAGAGGTGGTTTTTGTCTTCTGGGGTTGAGCGTTGTCTGTTGTCTTGGTTCCTTTTTGTGAAAAATTGTAGTTTGTCCTCCGAGGATAGCATTGTTTTCCTCCTTTTAAGATGATTGTTTGTCACCTTGCAGAATGGTGTGCTTCCTCTGATTTAGATCAGTGACTGTTGGTATAAGCGCATTGTCTATCATTTAGATTTCCATCCCTTACCTGAAGAAAAGTGTCTGTCTTCCAGGAAGAGCCATTGTTTGTCCACTGGGGAAGGATGTTAGATTTCCATTGTGGAAATGTTTTGGGCTATGTGAGAGAATAAAGGAATGAGTGGTCTGTCTTTGAACGAGGGAGGTGAGTATTTCCTGGGAAAGAAGTGTTTTGTGAATAGGTGGGCCGTGTTTCTCATGAGTTGTCACTGGAGATGAGCATTGTCTGTCCTCGGCATATGGGCTGTAGAGTGGATTTCCGCATGGAGGTATTGAGCAATGGGATAGACTCTGAAAAAGGTTATCAGCTTATGAGGTGGGAGGCGGTCATCATGGGCAAGTTGGTCTTCTGCGCTTAAGGATGGGGGTTGTTTAAACTTGTGTAAAAGATGGTGTTTACCCTGGATAGGAAGGCTTGCATGCACATCTTTTTGCTGCTGCACAGTTTATTCTTGAATGCGATGCTGTGTATTTTTTGCTTTTCTTTCACACACCCCATGAAAATGTAAATTTGTTTCTTCTGTCTGTCCTTTGTATCTTGATGTCTCCTTATAGAAGATCACTACATTTCCAGCTATAACAAAGGTACCAGCATTGTTCTAAAAGAGTCCACCTCTTTGCCTGTGCCTCAAATCCTTTGGGAAGAAGGGAGGAGATTTTAATATTTACAGAAAGTGTTCTCGCTTCTTTCAACCTCCCCTGCACCCTCTCTTTTTTCTATCCTACTCCTCTCTATCTCCCACTGCTGTCCTCTGTTCCCCCATGTCAATTTGGCATGCAGCCACCCCTTTTCGTCCATTCCCCCCCTTTTCTTCCATATTGATCTGCATTACCGTTTTTCCACGTTGGATATATTGCCCCATTTCCCTCCCCATCACACCTCTTTGTCCCCAGTTTGTTCCTCAATCACCTGCACTTTGAACATAATACAACTGCTCATTAGCTGTTCTTTTTCTATATTTCAGAGTCCCTTTCCTGTCTGTACCTGTTTTATCTAACGTTTTCAATCATTGTTTGTTTCTCTGACTATCAATTCTCCCTCATTTGTATCCTCCATAGATTCACAAGCTTAGGTGAATGCTTCCTTAACCTTGGATGTGGATTCTAATCCATTATTTAGGAGTAAATACTTTAATTTACTTCTAAATAATGCCTTACTCTCCACAACATTAGAAAATGACTCCTGGGTTGCACCGCCATTTGGTACATAATGCAAACGTCCCAATTGGTTGAGAAAGTGAGCTTCTTTCAGGGCTGGATAGGATATGAGATCTCAGCCAGTCCAGCACTTAAGAAATCTGTGGGGAGCAACGCACTGTTTCCTGCTTGGCACATTCACTATTTGTTGCTGAGTACTGTGCCAGATCCTGATTACTGGAGTTCTTTAAGATCCTTTTCAGGTCAGCTTTTGGATTTTAGACCCACACATTGTGAAAGACCTGTTGCACAATAATTTGCTTGTAGTCCTTTTTAAGTCAAATTTCTTTGGGGGGCACACTCGAGCCCCCTGGGGAGAACATCTGGAGTGTTTTATTTGTATTCAGAGCAATATTGGGCATCTATGAAAGTTTTTTAGGGATGCTTTTAGCTCCCATTTTATATCTGACCTAACTTCAACCATCCCTTGTGACATCACGTTACTTTGAAAAGTCCAATCTGTTAGGCATCAGTTTAGTTAATCTTTTTCTAAAAGTCAGCAATTGGGGATCTCTGTAGTGTGTTTTTTGCAGGCATGTTTTTTTATTGTTTAGGTTTTGCTTACATGTTTTGTAAGAACTCACTTTTCATCATTTCTTTACTTTTTACTAATGACTGATCTTTCTTTTTCACCAATGTTTATATGTTTATTTTTTACTTGTTTCAATGCAGTTTAACAAATAACTACCATTTCAAACATTAGAAATGAACTACAGTATCAGAAGTAACATACACTATCAGACTTATGTAATGCAAATGCCTGAAAATGAATTACACTTCTACAGAGGTATTAATAGAATCAACTTTTTGAGACTTCCTTAAATACCTGACTCTTGGAAAATAATCAATAGTCTATGAACTTCCCCATACATTTTCATAGAGTTCCAATCTGTTATTAGGAGTAAAAGTAAATGTTTCCATTATTTCAAGAGGAAAGTACTCCACTTTTAATTCCATTTTCCTCTTCCATTTACAAATAATTGTTGGCAGTTGTTATGGACTCGCATGCTTCTGGAGGATGTGGTTTGCATTGCTCCCTTTTGGCTTGGTCAGCTGCTTGTATGCAATGATGTGTATATTTTGTCATTGTTCTTTTATGAATGTTGGTTCTACTTGCAATATTGGGGCTCAATAAAGTAGCTGGGCACTTCATAATTTTCTGAACACTTCTGCATTATTATGAAGCTATTCATAGATAATACTTAAGGTCTGATGCATCATTCATCAGGTCGCAAGTAGTGGGTGCAAATTGTCGACCATATTTTTGCAACCTGTCCAGCATATTGCGATGTAACTAGCCCAGTCAGTCACGTCACAAAATATATGTTCATTGGGTTGCAACACATCCTTCTTCCTGTATGTTAATGTCGGGTTGCATTTTGCTACCCTCTGTGAATGGCTGTGAACACCTGGAATAGGCCTGCAAGGGAAAACAGACCTTGTCAGTTCCCACTCTCGCTTGCATGCCTCCTCTTATTTGCGATTAAAAAAGGGTTGCAAAAGCCCTTTTATAGGTCAGTAAGACTTGTAATTCATAAAAGGGCACTTGCACATTGTAGAAATGTATTTTGTGGCTGCAAATCCTGTGACTTGGCAAATTGCTTGCTTTGCGACTTCAAAATACCTTTGTTCATTAGGCCCCTAATTCCTACACTACCAGTTATGCTTATAGTCATTATTCAGTGACTTTGTCCTGAAAAACCGCTTGGCCTGTCATAAGAAGGGTAAATGTCATCTTCTTATATTGTACTGTTTGTTCTTTATGCTACTACAAATGTGTAATGTACTTCCTTCTCTGTAAAGCACAATCCTACCTCCAGGGATAGAACTGCTACATATGACTTACATAAGTTAAATAAAATGATAACTTAGAGTGATCCAAATGCAATTTAGGGTTTTGCTGATTGCTTTCCTTGAGCTTGAGAGTGGCAACTATCCTGCTCTCAGTCCACCTTTTCTGCAGTAGAGATGACTTGCAAGCCCTCTGCTTTCTCCATCTTTTGGGGCTGGTGCCCTCTTGGATCTTTCTTGTTCCTCAGACGTGCCTTAGAATGGACTGAATGCACTGGAGTTAAGTGTAGAAGATTCTGCACACTCTAAGCCCAGTGTCCCTGGATCTATATGCGATCTTGCAGTGAGTGGGCATAAAGGACAACATTCTCATGAGGGAGCCAGCTGTCTCTCTAGGTCACAGTGGTCATGCACTCCATACACCCTAGTTGGGCAGCCTTTAGTTGGGGAACCTTTCTGGTGGACCAATCTGTAGTTGACCTGAGGAGACATGTAGCGTCACTATCATATCTACCTTGTGGGCCATAAGGTGATCCGTATTTCCCTGGCAGCCTTCCGCCACTCAGCCTTGGGGCTGGACAGACTGTCAACACAATGGCTATACCCTAAATCAACTTGGAACAATCGCACATGACTTTTTATTGTGTGTGCTCTCACTTGGCTGGCTCAGACAGTGCTTGTGTGGTTGTACTAAGAAGGTTAATTTGGTCTCCCCACCAGTGGGTCTTCTACCAGGAGGGGGTTAAGAGTCTCTTCTCCTAATGGGAGATGCAGAGACAAAGCAGGTAGTACTTCCGTGGTACTGGTACTTCAACCTTTTTTACATTTCCCTCTGGTCCACTTTCCGACTCTGTTTCTGCAGAAATTAAAGTACAAGCAAGCTGGCATGGTTCTGGTTGCATTGAAGTCACTGGATGAGAAGGACCTGGCACTCAGGTCTGGAGAATCTCCGCTGCTTCTTTCCAGTGGTTCTGTCCAGTCTGATTCTTTTGTCCCAGTATGAGCGGAAAGATCTTGCATCACACCATAAGAGCCTAATGCTTGCATGCATAGATGTCCCCTGGCTGATGGTCTCTCTCAGTAGCGTTGCCAAGCATAGTTCTTACTGGAACCTACTACTAAATGTGTCTCGGTCTACTACAAGAGAAGGTATTTCTCTACACTTTCTGACCATAATACAGACTCCATCTCACATGGTATTTGTTCATTTTGAATTCTGTCCTTTTCTTAGCTAAACGAGTTTCAATTAGTCAGCCAAAGGTTACGCAGCTCCAATTTCAAACTTTTATGGTTGCCTAAAGAAATGTTCACTTTTCAACTTATCTGTAGCTCTACATTTCCTGAACGTGCTGCAAACCTCCTTTAGCCCAAAGGATTTTGTGACTCCCTACAAACTACTTAAACTTTTCATTTGAGCTAATAATAAACTCTTGCCGTTTTAAAACTATTTATCCAGAATGTAGACTTAGAGGTTCATTTGTCTCAAAAGGTTATACTCCTGATGCTTTCCTTCTCTCACCCTTCCATGGAGGAGGAGATTTTCAATGTTCTTAGGATTCTTGTTTTCTATATTCACCGCAGCACGGAGTACTGTTCAGATGACCAAAGAGTTGTATGTTGAACAGGTACAAATAAAGGTAGTGCAGTTTTGCAAGTAAGCAGTTTCAAGAGGGATCAAGCTTTGTATTTGTCTTGGATGAAGGATTTTAAAGAATAATCCTTTGGAAGGGCATCCTGGCTCTTTCAATCTAGTTTTGCCACTTCTGCCCTGCGCAATAGGTGCTTGCTTCTGAGGTATCTGTCACTCAGCGACCTTGGATTTCATTCTCTTTCATAACACATTGGTTGTTGGATTTGCATTCTTAAAGAAAGGCATGTTTTAAAATAGTGTACTTCAGTAGTTGGTATTAGAGACTACTTCTGTTATTCTGTCTGCCATTAACTTAGACTTGCCTTTACTGGGGTATCTACCAGGGAGACTTTTAGGTAGAATTATACATTTAACCACAATTTACTTTGATAACTGCGCATTTATTGTATACTGGTATGTCCACTAATTCACCATTGTCCACCCTCCCCTCCTAACTGAGTGATAGTCTGTTGTTTTTGAGTAAGTATTGTTTCAAAATATGATGGCTTCCTCAAGTCAATCCTAGCCTGTGCAGAGAAAGGAAAATAGACAACAGATGATATAGGCATAGGGTGCAGTCTTTCTATGGCTCCAGACCTGAATTGCTGTGGTGCCAACAATTGCTGACATAAGGTTTTTGTATCCTAATGTGTGAGCTTGTTTCAGTAGATGGTGGATTTTGGTGAGACAGAATATCCATTATCAAAACTAGAACAAAGCAAAGTAATTTGTTTTTATTACTTGCCACTACATAGGGATGTGGCCAAAATACTGCCATTTTGCTTCCTTGTGCATTATTCCGTATGTCAGAATATTAAGGTTTCCGTCTTAACTTTTGGTTCTTTTCTCCTCAGTCATATTAGGCTTTTGTTTATTTGAAATCATTTCTGTTAAAGAAGTGATTAGACAGCTACTTGATACCCTTACAAAGAACTTGCCTTTCAGTGAAATTTGCAGAATGGCAGCCATGGGATCAGCCTGTGATCTTGCCAAATATGGCTGCCTTACTCTTTGACATCAAAAAGTATTTGAGCTTTTCTGTAACTCCTCATTCTCGGTTTCACAGTTTCAACCTATTCACCTGGTTTACTCTTTGGCTGTAGGGTATGAGCGATCAATTCTATCCTTTGTTATTAATATCAAATAAATTCCTTTTGGTTTGGAAATATGTTAGTGTAACCATAGTTCTCAAACACGAGTATCTTCTTTTAGTTCATGGCAACAGACCCTCTTTGATAATTAAAAGAAAGGGTAGGATATTTGTGATTAATCACCTTTCTCTAAAGGCCCATCAAATCGTGTTCCCTCCGACTAACACAGAACATTAGATATTGCTGGTCTGAAGTGACAGTGTGAAATTCTGCTCTAATGTGGTGCTGCTGCCTTCAAGACCCCATATTCTGGTTTGTATTTTTCTTTTAGAGGCAAAAATAAAAAAGGGCTTTTCATCCTAGATCATTAAACTTTATTTGTAATTCACATTGGAATTATTTTAACAAATATATTTTTCATTTCTATAGGTTTTTTCCAGTAAGACTTTCTGTTGGATTTTCATCAAATAGTAATTATTTAAATCTATTCCTCAAGCGGGTCTGTGATGAGAGCTCCTGTTAATCCCATGTTCATTTTCTCAATGGGGCCTTGGGCACCAGTTCCATCCTTTTGTGTTCTGAATGGCAGTTCTATTCTCGTTGGCAGTTGTATTCTCGTTATACCCAGTTTTCATAGTGATGAAGCCTTTATTCCAGTAGCAAGTGTTTTTCCAATATTTCTGACACCTTTTGAGATTTATGATGGCACACACTAATTTAGCAGACTATCTTTTCAGCATTCATGGAAGTGTCCTTTCCCTCTGGTACTTCCCATAGCTTTGCAAGTCCTCCAAATTAATCAATCATCAAGCCTATCACCAACCAGTGTTTCCTATTTACATCTAGTTCTGTGGTGCTTATAAATACTCGAGATCACTAGCTCAGTTTTCATTCCAGTATCAGCAAGAGCAGTTTCCCCATACTCCACCAAAACCGCCTTTCTCTTTTCATTCCCAGATTGTGTGTATTAAGTCCTCTATAGTTCTTTCAATCTTTAGTGCAGTTTTTAACTTTATCAATGGTGATGTTGGCTTAACAGGAATGGGCTGTTGTAGTTTCTGATGTCATTAAGGATATAGTGAATATCACTCTCTAATGACACAGGGAAGTCCCCTACAGTATTTCAAATATGTGATTTGTTTAATACCATTTGCGTGAATCTATAGAAGATACCATCTCTGGAGAACGATTGATAACTCTTTTCTTCCCTAGCCCTTTCTGATCAAATTACTGTACTTTTCTTGCTCTGAATAGGTATCTCTTGCACCCTCCATCTATTTCCATCATCCTGTTTTTTTCACACTTTTTTTTACCCTCCTTTCTCTTGGTTTCCCTCCTTTACCCATGTGTTCCATCCTGTCCCTCCCTTAATCTCAATTTTTATTCTCTTCCCCTCTCGTTCGATCTTATTGTGATTTCTCCTTCAGTGATGGCATGTCTCTGTGTTCAAGTCCTTGCGGAAGCCAAATATTTGTGCTACATTAGACTGTTTTTTTGGATTCAGCCATCTTCAGTAGTGTACGTCTGCTTAACCCTTATGCATGCTGCATTACTGGTGTTATTAACTTTTCACAGTACACTCACTTTTTTTTAAAGACTTGGAAAGAATTGTGAACGATGGGAGTGGAACAGGGGAGATGTTTAAGGATCACCAGGAGCAGAACAGACGCTACTTTTGTTATCGGGAGGTATGGAGGTGTACATTTTTCCTGGTACTATTTTTATATATATTTTTTTTTAAGGAAGCCCAGTTCCTAGGTTTCTAATAGGCATAGGGGCATTATCCTAGAACTGATGCAGTTTGAGGCAACCTTAGAAACAGCAGATTAAAAAAAATACTTCTGTGACCATTAATCTACCAATGTTCCTGCATGTGTCAACTCTGCAGATCCTGCTTGGTCTCTATTTTTATCATTTGCCAGTGGTAATCCGGTTTAAAAAAATCTGTTATCACAGAGAACCAGACTAGTGACAGTGTTGCTTGTCCAGCTTGTTGGAAATAGCCCCAAGTCCAAGGTCCCCATTGTGGTGTTCTCCAGTTCATGAATCTGTGGTGAGATATTAGACACCATTCTGCTCCCCTTCACCCACCTGTCTTAGGCCAATTTAGTATAGCTGTGGTCTTTCATTTTAAAAAGTCGGGCCTGTACCATTGGTTTTTATGATTCGGGGTTAATGCATCAAGTGCCTCCTCTAGGACAGTCTGTGTCTGGTAGGCGAGTGCCACTTAAAGGACACTCCCAGTAGTGGAGGGCGGGCACCCTCTTGAGCAAGTGTACTCTAGTGAGCTCCATCTTTAATATGGGCGAATGTAGGGAGCAAGTACCACCTCCAGGATAGGTTAATGGATGGTAAACAGCCTCTGTATAACATAAGTGTGTGTGGCAGGAAGTCTCCTCCTGTGGGATAGGCGTGTGCGTTAAGCAGGCTTCAGGCGACACCCGTTTGGGCTAAAATATCTACATCTAGGACAGTTTTGTGTCACTGGGTGATAGCCAGAGGCTGCCTCAGGTGGCTGACCAGAGATGGTGCGATAGCTTGGTGTAAAACTAAGCACAGATAGTGCTGTGACAACAAGAGGCCGAGCATCAGAGAGATGATGAAGTGAGACACAGGGACTAGGGGCCCATTCAATGACTGGCACAAAGGAGGGGTATCAGAAAAACTGCTGTGGCATCTTGAGACTGAACATAGAGTCTTGGATTAAAGTGAGATATAATTGCTCACAGCTAGTTTGGGCTTCGTCTGAGAGCAGAACTCACTCAGTTAAGTATTTAATGAAGACCATTGTCGGGGCAATGGAAGTGAAATTTTAACGTAATTTAATTTTCTTATTTACAATATGTTTTGCAGCATTCATTGTTTGTTGCTGTAGAAACGACTTTCTTATTCTTCATTGTTTTCCATCACAAACAAAAACAATCACTTATGTTTATCATTGTTGTTTTTTCACTGAAGTCTTCATCTACAGCCTGCCTTTCATCCCAATGCAATCTTTACTTCCTTCTTTAAACCACTCCACTCTACATCCTGTACACCCAAATGTTCTCTGCATACCTTGCATCCCAATGTAGTCTTTAGTATCTCAGGTACTCTGATCCATTCTCTTCATCCCATGCACCCCACCTCTGCATGCCCTGCATCCAGCAGCATTCTCTTTATTTTGTCCTTTACTCTGATCCTTTCTCTCTATTGACTGCATCACAAACCATTCTCTGCATCTCTTGCACTCAACACATTTTCTCACTCACAGCACCCCGATCAGTTTGCTTCATCTGCCGCTTCTTCCTGCTCAGTATATTCCGTCTGCCGTCTTCGCACTGATCTCATCTACGCCCCTTTTGACTTACTCCTTTCATTACTTTCATTACATTCAGTCTCTCTTGTTCCCTTTAACCTCAGTTCTTCTTCACTCCAAGCTCCCTGCAACTCTTCTTTATGCTCCACTCCATTTAAACACCTGCATCTTGTGCCTTGTCCTCGGCTTCCCTGCATCTGAATCCATTTTCTACACTTCATATGAACCCAGACCTTGATCTTTATAAGCTCCCTGCATCACAGTACATTTTTCTTGCACCTCTGCATCCCAACCAATTCAATTTTCACACACTGAATTGCAGGCCATTACCTTAATTTACCTCTGCTTCCCCACCAATTGTTTTAATATCCGGTATTGCCAAATCTTTTCTTGTTAGTTGTCTGTGCATTCTCAATCCATTCTTTGTAAACACTCCTGCATTGATCAGTTCTCTTAACACCTCCTGCAAACCGGTTCAATTTCTCATGAGCCCATGTACGTCAATGCTTTCTCTACACTCAACCCAGTGGCCAGCCCATGCGCTTTATACCCCCCCCCCCCAACCTCAACTCGTGCTCTAAGCGTTTCTGTACCAGAATCCATGGTTTACACATCCTACAAAATCAATTTACATAGCCATGTCCTTCAAACATGTCTGTTCATTTACCCTTGGGGTACCCCAACCTATTCTCTTTGTACTACCACGCATCCAAGTTTTTTCCCTTCATACACCCCTGTGTGTCTTTCAAATCCCTTCACATGTGCTCCATCCCCCACCATTTTCTTCATAAGGCCTGCACTCCTACCCATTCATTGTTTAGCCCTGCTATTCATTTTCCTGTTACCTTATTCCAATCTCTTCCTATGCTGCTGTACCTCAGTTCCACATCCTTTAGTCTGTAGTCAGAGTTTAACCCCATGGAGTGCCTTCCCTCGACCCAAATATCAGGAGACCATTGTAAAAATATATTCATAGAACCCATGACACCAGCTCTAATGAATACCTCATTGGTGACCCGGTCTCCGTTCCTCCACTCTAAAGAGTCTTTGATTAATGCCTCTGTATCAACCCTCTGCCTTAGAACGTTTTTGCTTGATTGCTTCTTTTTCAACATATTTTCTTTCCTCCTTTTATGGTAGGATTTTCTATAATCTCTTACAAGATCTGAATACCTTTTAAGTAGCAAAACATTTTCGTCAAAGATACCTTACCCTTTTCCACAGATGCATAGGGAGGATAAGGGTGAAAAGGAATATTTTCTGAAGCTAAAATTGTTGTGACTAGGCCCTCCCAAATTCCTGGTTCAGTTAAGTATCAGAAATAGCTCAGAAGCCCTTTGCCTGAGGATCAAGAGTCCTATTTTGCCGGTGAGAGGATATCGGCATGCCTGCTTTGCATGGAAACGTACACCATGCCCTCATCACTGATTGGACACCTGCAGGAGGAGGCATACAGTTACAGCCTGTTGATCATTTTGCTGCAAGTTATTCATTAGTGCCAGGTGCCGGCACTATAGGAACCCTGCCCTTTATGCTCTAGAATTCTACATTGTCATAACCCCGCTTGGTGAAGACAAAACCGTGCAGATCGGTCCTTTGAACTGAAGTGCTTTAGGCTAGGTCGATAGGGATGAAGACCCAAAATTCTATTCCGGTCCTTTCTCAGGATGCCTCTATTTGTGAGGTTCTTTGCTGGTGACTGTGCTCAGTCTGTGCCAGTTGCTTTGATAAACCCATGCCTTATCTGCACAAAGCTCCAGTTAGGTTGCTGTGAATAGCCCCATGCAAATGCTAATAGTGGCACTCTCACATGCCTCTTTGGTGCCTGGCAGAGCCATACAGGGTCTTTAAGGCTGGAATCTAGCAGGGCTGCAACATAAGGCAGCATTGTCAAATGTGCTTGGTCTCGAGGAGCAGAATGCCCAAAGAATATTGGAGACTTCCCAGATAACCTCTCTACACATGGAAATGCTGTATTACTGAATTGGTCTTCTATTAAACCTGCAAGTGAGACACTAATGTGCATTCCTTTTTCGCAAATCATCAGCCCCATGGCATGAAAGCTACAGTGTTAATCCTGAAATCCTACGCCGAGCTGCAGAACCTTGCATGCCATGCCTGCAAAGTTAATAAAGTGTAAGCAGGATACGCAATTCCCATCCTAGAATTGTAGAACTGGGACTTCCTGCCCACTTCCCACATTAACTAAATACAACTGACTTGGTGAGGCCCCAACTTTACACATACGCTTACCTATTGTACCCCTTCTGCTGAGCTGAATACCATTGAAAAGGACAAAAAAAAATTATATATTGGTAGTAGCAGTTCCCATGCTCGGGAAAACACCGCACAATCAGTATGAGTAGATATTTAGCTAAAAACTTTATACAGTGTGAATCAATAAACAATATTCTAACATGGGGTGCTGATTTAGCTCACTTGCACCTACTACCAAAAGATGTTATTATCACAGATGTAACACACTGTGTAATTATACAAAACAAGGGAGAGAGCAATTCCAAGCACACCCTATTTCAATTACTGCCACCCCAAAATTTCGGTGTTGGTGCAAATCGATTCAAATACCAGCTGGTATAGATGCCCAATATTTAAACATAAATCTGGTGCAAAAAGTAATACACTGGTACTAATTATTCAAAATATACAGAGTCCACAAAATTAGATTTCTTCAAAAGTTAACCATTTTATTCATATTCTTATTTCATCCAGCACGAAAATCAGCCAACACGTGTTTCGTCTTCCCTTAGACTTTTTCAAGGCGATTGACAAGCAATATAACATCCCACGTATTGCATGTGGAGAAGAATTGTAACGTCCCTCATGTGGATCAAGTCTCACACACCGAAGAATGGAGATGTTATGTAGACATTCTGCACAATTTGTTTCCATCCATCCCCCGCGTTTCACTGCGAAATCAATAATTAACTGTAGGGAAACCCTGATAAGTATCCCTCCGCAAGTCCGTGGAGATACGTCCTCCACCCTGTCGCTAGTAGCCAAGAACAGAGACAGGGTGGAGGACGTATCTCCACGGACTGCTGAGAGATACTATCAGGGTTTCCCTACAGTTAATTATTGATTTCGCAGTGAGCAGATGGATGGAAACAAATTGTGCAGAATGTCTACATAACATCTCCATTCTTCGGTGTGTGACTTGATCCACATGAGAGACGTTACAATTCTTCTCCACATGCAATACGTGTATGTTATATTGCTTGTCAATCGCCTTGAAAAAGTCTAAGAAGGCGAAGCACGTGTTGGCTGATTTTCGTGCTGGATGAAATAAGAATATGAATAAAATGGTTAACTTTTGAAGAAATCTAATTTTGTGGACTCTGTATATTTTGAATAATTAATACCAGTGTATTACTTTGCACCACATTTATGTTTAAATATTGGGCATCTATACCAGCTGGTATTTGAATCGATTTGCACCAACACCGAAATTTTGGGGTGGCAGTAATTGAAATAGGTTGTGCTTGGAATTGCTCTCTCCCTTGTTTTGTACCATTGTAAAGGAGTTTCTACCTACATAGGCTGGTGGACCGGGCACTCAACTGATGTTCAAGATCTCTTTTGGGTAGACATCCACAAATAAAAAAGAGGCTTGTGAAGAAGAGATTCAAAGTCGTTTGTACAAAACATTGTTTGTGGGTATTATTTCTCTTGTATGCAGTGCCTACAGTATGTGTGCTGCTGTCTCAAGAAGTGTTTCTGTCGGTTTGTGCAAATATAAGGGATGTACATTGTGCTAAGGTTTGTAGTGCGATTTCCAGCATCTTGAACATTCAGAGTAGTTACCGTGCTTGTTATAGTTATTCAGAATTTGATGCCTTGCTCTTGCTCCTTGTGCAGTTTACAACTAGATTATTTCTGTGAATTTCTATCAACTGTTTCTCTAATATGAGATGATTTCCTACAATACATCATGTTTAACTGAGACTAGCATCCAGCAGAGAATGTAACTTTAAAACAAAAACCTTCCACGCTTCTTTAAATTTTCCATTTCTGTTCTTGTTAGACTTGTATTCCGAGAAGGAACATTAAGATGTTCAGCAAATATAGGTACCTCTGTAGTCAGAAGAGACTGTGAAGCCTTGAACGCTTTTGATGCTTCTAAAGTTAGGAAGGAATTATAAGACACACAAAAGCTAGGAGCTTCGCTTTGAAAATGATTACAATTCACGAATTAACAGAGATATTTCTTCGCAAACTTGGTGTTATTAGTTATCTTAAAGCCTGTAACGAAAAGGGCTGCCATAGATTCACAAGGTAAAACTTTGATGCTCAAACATCAAGTCAGGGAATGAACCACAGAATAAGCTATTACAGGCCTCAATGTCCCTCATTACAGGTCATTTCACTTTACGTTGAGCTATTTCGTTCTAACGAGTTTAGGGACATGCATTATTTACAACCCATTCCTGCCTTTATTCTCTACATTTTAGATTTATATGTAAACTTCATCTCCGGTATTTACAGCAAATTGTATGATCCACTCATTACTAGGGTAGTGTGGAAGGTGCGAACTGGAGGTTGTGTGGTTACTGATGTTCATAGCCTTTACCTGATTTTAAAAAAACTGCTGTTTTTTACCACCTTAACAAGCTCTTTGGAGGCAGGTGGGTTCAGAAGCGTCACTATGGCTGTTTAATTGCCGCAAGACACTAAGTTTTGTACTAAGTTTATATTCTTGTTTGCTTTTCTTATCTTTTGGAAGCGTTTAGCAAACCTCGCACAGTGCAGCATTCCAGTCTTGATTAATCCTAGGGATGGCCACGAGACGTTTGGCGGTCATTGTATCTGTTATGACAGAATTTATGAGAATGTGTTTTTTTTTCTGTTGATAGAGGAACACTTTTCCTAAACTGAGGAAGCTTCTGATGAATTTCTAGATGTGTAGTAAACCTTGGTAATAATTATTTAAAGCCAAACTAGGGGGCTGATTTACAGAGGATTTCTAAATGCAGGACTGGGAAGAACTCCCACTTCAAAGTAAAATTACCCTATTTTTAATTTTAAAATTACCCTATTTCTAATTTTGGTTTGTGCCTGGACCATACTAGGCCTAATGAAATGTAGTACCTCAGGAGTGTCTTTCTTAAGACTACTTGCATGTCGGATACAACAGCATTTGCAAAAATGCTGTTAACAAAATCTGCTGTACACTTTTGTTGCGTTCTCATGGTTTATGGCCCTCTCTGGAGTCGTGAAGTGAAGCTGCTCTTTTCTGTAATAGTTTTTGTATGCAAGTCCCACTAAAGATTTTTTTTTGAAAACGTATTTTATTGTCAAATTGCACATATGTTGCAGGGCTCTGCACTCCAGAGACAACTGCAGTATCAAACATTACATCAGCCAGGAAGCAATCGACTTTTTAAACGAACAAATAAGAGACATGACTATGCATAGAAAGCTAAATTTTCCAAAAAGACCCCCACCCCCAACTCCCCCCTCCCTCGCCCCCCCTCCTCCCCAAGAGTCGCACAATGTCCACAGAGTCCAGTCCACGATCCACCTTCATAGAGCAGAAAAATATTAGCATATGTACACACGCCCCCAAACCTCCCCCCACCCTGCACCAAAACAGACCCATGCGTCCCATCATTTACTCCCCCGGAAGGTCCTCTGCCACAACTGGAGGCTCCAGCCACAGGCCCCGGTACTCCGCCCAACGCTTCCATATTTTATAATGCTTACGTGGGCATCCCCTGGCAACAAAGATTGGCTGTTCCAACCCCATACAGAAGTCCAGACCATTTTTCCACGCTGCCACCGACGGGGCCCGTGGATCCTTCCACGCCTTAGCTATATCCCGTTTTGCCAATGTGAGGCCAAGTTGCATAAGATGTCTTTTATATACATTGCCCCCTACCCCCTCCATGACGTGTAGCAGGGCGAACTGTGGCGTACGTGGGAGCCCCCACCCCAACACCTCCGACAAACAGGCAAAGACCCCCCTCCAGAACCGGTCCAGGGATATGCAGTGCCAGACTGTATGTAGAAACGTGCCCTCCTCCCGGCCACACCGAAGACACTCCGGAGAGGCAATCAGTCCCGCCCGCCACAGTCGAACCCGGGTGAAGTCGAACCCGGGTGAAGTAGACCCTGTGTAAGTATTTAAATTGAATGAGGCGGAGACGCATCGCTATGGCCGCACCCCGAGGGGCGGCCAGAGCCTCCCTCCAATCCTCCTCCTCTAGTGTGCCTACGTCCTCTTCCCATACCCCCCGGAGCCTCTGTAGCGTAGGGGAGCAATGAGTAACCAGGGACTGATAAATCCGGGATATCTTCCTTATCTCTAGATCCCCCATAAACACTTTTGCCTCCAAGGCGCTAAACTCCGGGAGAGACTCTAGTCCCTCTAGGCTAGGGGACAGTGCATGACGGAATTGGAGGTATCGGTAGAGCTGGGACCGGGGCATGCCAAATTCCTCTTGTAAATCTTGAAAGGACTTGAGTGTCATGTCCCTCATAACATCCCCCAGGGTCGAGATGCCTATAGCATCCCATCCCCAGAAGCCCTGTAGGGCCGCGAGGTCGGGCAGACGCCCATTATGCCACAGGGGGGTTTCTCGGGTCAGGGTATTCCACCACCCCATGCGACGCAGTGCTTGCCTCCATATTTGAAACACCACCCGTGTGGCCAATGGCAGCGCGCCCCGTAACGACGCCGAGTAAAGAATAGTGTGTAGTGTATGGGACCCCATAAGATAACGCTCCAACGCATATGCCGGGTCCTCCCTGTCGCCATACCACCACTCATTAAGGACCAATAGGTGCGAGGCCTGGTAGTATGAAAGAATATCCGAGGTCGCAAGTCCTCCGCAGTAGGTGGAAAGAAAGCATGTGCGGAGCGCTACACGCACAGCTCCCCTCCCACAGGAACTGCCCAAGCACAGAATTCACCAGCCGGAACCATTTGGGCGGGATCGGGTACGGGTGATTCTGGAGCTGGTAAAGCAACCGAGGAAGCGCCACCATCTTAAAGATTGCTGATCTACCATAAAGTGTCAGAGGCATGCGCGACCAAGTCCTAATATCTGCACGGACTCGCTCCCATACCGGCACCAGATTTCGCTCCCAAGAGATGGCTGGCACCTCCGAGATGAACACCCCCAGATATCTGAGGCCCCCCACCACCACCTGAAGTGTGGACGCCCAATTACCTACCTTCGTCCGATCCCCCAGAGCCCACATCGTGGATTTGCGGGGGTTCATGTACAACCCCGACGATTCCCCAAAGATCTGCATGATCCGCAGGAGGCGTGGCCCCGTTCTGTCCAGAGCCGTAAGGAAAAAAAGGACATCGTCCGCATATAAAGCAATCCTGTCGGACAGCCCCGGAGCCCACTCAAAGCCCCTTAGCTGTGCATCTATGTGCACCCACTCCGCCAACGGCTCCATAGCCAGGGCGAATAAATACGGCGAGAGGGGGCACCCCTGCCTGGCGCCACGTCTGATAGAGAAGCTGGAAGAGACCGCTCCAGCCACCCGAACTGATGCTGTCAGGTCTGTATATAGGAGTGTCAGGTAGGACATGAAATGGGGGCCAAGATTAAGCCGGGGCAGCAGTGCGAACAAATAGACCCAGCTCAAAGAGTTGAATGCCCTGTCTATGTCCGCTAGGAGGAACGCCGCCTGCTCCCCGGTCTGTCGGATAGCCGCCATCGCCACATGTGCCCGCCGTATATTATGCCTGGTCGCCCTCTGGGGCATAAATCCGGCCTGGTCCGGGTGCACAAGTGCTGAGATGTGAGGCAGGAGCCGATTGGCCAATGCTTTGGCCAGGACTTTGGCCTCCACGTTCAGAAGGGAGATGGGACGGTAGGAGGCATGCTGCTCCGGGGGCCGACCCGGCTTATGGAACACCACCACTTCCGCATGCCTCCAATCTGGGGGAAGCCTACCCTGTTCCCTGGCCTCCTCCAAGGCCGCCCGGTAGTGAGGGGCCAACTGCAGATTGTATCGTCTGAAGAATTCGCTTGGGAACCCATTGAGTCCAGGAGCCTTCCCAGAGCTGAGCTCACCCAGGGCCATGCTTAGTTCCTCATCTGTCAGAGGAAGTTCCAGCCGGTCACGCACCCCATCCGACACCGCTTTGGGCGGCAAGTCCGCTATGAACTTGTCCACCATATACTCCGGTAGGCACTCCCGGGGGGCATAGAGCTCCGCATAATATGTAGCGAAACTCTAAGGCAACCGGGTCTGTAATCGGAGCTCCCGCTTCATCTAATATACCCGGGAGGGCCTGGGCGTGGAAGGTGCCCTGACAGAGCCGATGCAGCATCTTGCCGGACTTGTCCCCCCACTGACATATCCTGCTACACGTTGCCAGCCAAACCTGTCGAGCCTCGTCCATCAGGAGGGCAGCATAGGACTGTTGCGCCAGGAGCAGCTGCCTCACCGCCTGCCCCTCACCTGCCTCCCGGCTCTGGCGCTCAAGCGTCTCTACCTCTGCCTCGGCCCGTACCAACTCCGCCCTGCGCTGCTTACGGGCCGCTACGCACCAGGCTATATCCACCCCCCGCAGGGTGGGCTTCAAAGCTTCCCACAGTGTCCCGGCACAGGAGACAGACCCCTCATTGACGATGAGATAGTTTGCAATGGCCTCGCTCATGTGTTTCCCGTAATCCTCCTTTTGTAGGTGCAAACCGAGAGGCGCCAATGGAATGGCTGCCGCCCCCTGCCCATCCGAAGCTCAACGGACACCGGGGAGTGATCCGAGATCCCGCGAGGAAGGATCTCGGCCGACGCCACCCTACCAGCCATTACTCGGGGAACGAAAATGTAGTAGAGTCTGGAAAAGGATTTATGGACTGCTGAGAGATACGTGTATTCCCGCCTGTCCCCATGGACGCGCCGCCATGTGTCCACCCAATCTAGGCCCACCGCCATATCATGTAGTTTCGTGGTCTGGCCACCGCCCGGGCCCCCCAATCCTGTGCCTGTCCTTGACTACATCCATAACATCATTCCAGTCCCCGCCCACCACAGATGACGCATCGGCATGTCAGCCCATAAGGTAAACAGCTTCTCAACCAGTGACCACTGTAAGGGGGGGGGGGGCGTAGACGCAACCCAGTATCAAGGGATCCTCCCCGACCATGCCTCGGATGAACAGGTAGTGCCCCTGCGTATCAGCCCACTGTTTGGAGTGTACGTATGGGATTCTACGGTGCACTAGAATTGCTACCCCTCTCGAGCCCCTCGTAAAGCCGGCATGGAAAACCTTCTGGTACCCATATCGCTGCAGACACAGGGCCTTCGTACCCATTAGGTGGGTTTCCTGCAGCAAGAGGATGTCGGCTCTGGCCCTCTTTGCCTGACGCAGAACAGCGCCACGTTTAATTTTGTCTAGAACCCCGCGCACGTTCCAACTGACAATGCGGAGGGTACCCGGGGACTCCCGTCCACCTTCAGAGCGACCAGCCATTAGGGAACGGATAGTGCCATAGCACGGACGGAGGGTCGTGAAAGCGTGCGCGTGTAGTGTAGTGAACCCCTCGTGGAAGTGCAACTCGTACCCTAAAACAACCCCCCCACCCCCCAACAAACCCCCCACCCCATACCTCAAAAACGCTGAAGTATCTGTCGCGGCAGGGTGGGCTCCCAGTCCCCAACAGGGAGACGAGGGCCACCCCAGCCAATGGATCCCCAACGTGTACAGCCCATGGCCTCCGGGCCCATCCCCAACCAGCATCCAACAGGTGGGGATGCAGCCCACGTTAAGACTCCCCCAAACAATTTAATCCAAAGCATTCACCCAAGCAGCTAGAAGAGCACAGCGGCACCACCTGGATAACATAGTTCAAGGTTCCAATGTCTGCTGGCCAGGAGCAGAGCCCCCGCGCGACTTGGAGCGTCGCCGGGATCTGGATCGTCTATCGCCCCTTCGCTGCTGTCCTCGGAGTCCCTTCGGCACGACTTCACTCGAGGAGGAATCTGACTTCCGCCCCGGCGGCGTGTGCACCCTCACTCGAACCGTTTCATCTGTCCATTTAAAGACTTCCTCTGGAGTATCAAAGAAGTGGGTGCAGGAGCGGTACACCACCCGCAGGCGAGCCGGGAACAAGAGGGCGTACGGTAGCTTGAGGTCTCGTAGTCGGGCCTTCGCGGCCATGAATGATTGACGTTGTTGCTGGACCAGCCGTGTGTAGTCCGGAAATATTAGGATACGAGCATTCTCATAGAGCAGGGGTTCTTTGGCCCGGGCCTGTTTCAGTATGGCATCACGATCAAGATAATTTAAGAGTTTAGCTATCACTGGCCGCGGGCGGGCTCCCACCGGGGTTTTCTGGATCAGCGCTCTATGGGCCCGCTCCACAACGAAGCACCGGGACATGGCCTCCGGAGGAAGCCAGCTCTCAAGCCATTGGGTAAGGAAACGTTTCATGTTGCCATTTTCGCATCCCTCCGGAAATCCCACGAATCTCAGGTTGTTCCGCCGGGCCCGTCCTTCTGCATCTTCAACCCGGAGCGCCAGACCCTTCTGAATATTCTCCATATTCGCTACCTTTTGCTTCAGAGTCGCAACATCATCCTCTACTCCTGAGATGCGGGTCTCCGCCTCCGTAATGCGGGCTACTGCGTTTCGCAAGTCCTGGCGCAGCAGCATAATGTCCGAGCCCACCGCCCCGATCTTGGCGTCCAACATGTCCCTGGATTGGGTAATCGCTGCCATCAGTGCTGCATTGTCTGGGATGGCCTCCTGTTGACCCCCAGTAGCCCCAGCCGCCGCTCCCGGGCCAGTGAACTTATCGATGGGCCCATGCTTAGTCGAGCCCCCACTGCCCTTGTCCCTCGTCATGTCTGCCCTCAGCGGCCGCCCCGCAGATACGAGCGAAGCTCAGCCAGGCGTCAACGCTGCGACTCCCTCAGTGCAGGCACGAACCGATCAGTCCAGGTCCCGAGCTGTCTCGGGAGGGGAGGCGCCCCCGATCCAGGGCCAGCAAGCCTCCTCAGGGACCCACGTCAGAGGCCGCGCAGTCCTGCTGTAGGCAATACCCCTAGGGCCCCGCGGTCCGACCGACCGTCGATAAGGGTGCCCCCAGGGAGGAGAGCGCGTGCGGTCCGACTGACCGCCGACGCGTTCGCGCGCGGAGTCCACAGGGGATGACCGCCCGCGCCGCTAGCGTCACACCCAGGGGCTGCGCGGCCCGACCGCCGGTGCAAGCGACCCCTAGGGGGGGGAAAATATATCAGGGGGGGAGAGAGAAGAACGACAGAGGGCAGGTCCGGTAGCAGGTCCCTGATCTCCTCCCCACGCGGCTCGGTTATGCCGCCGATCCCCCGCAGCAACTCCCAGCGTGGGGAAGGGCACAGCCAGCCCCCGACGCCGTCCTCGCCCGCCGCTGAGGCTCCAATTACTGAGGAGATATCCCGACAGCCAGTGGGGTACCGCACCTCCCTCCCCGCTCCTGCTGCCAGCCACACCACCGAGTCACCAAGCAGTAGATTCGAAGGCCACCTCTGGGCCAGCCCCTGCAGTCCAGCCGGAGTCCTACCACCATTATCTCCAAGGGCAGCCTCAGACCCGGGGCCAATGTCACCCCCTGCAGGGCCCTCCCGCGGCGCGCGCACGGTCCGACTGACCGCCGATGCGTTTGCGCGTGTGGACAGCGGGGGGGCCCACCCACGCCCGAGGCTGCACAAATCACCTGTCGGCCTCGCAGTCTGCCGGACCGCCGATGCAGCAGACCCCCGCGGGGGGAATGAGGGGAAAAGTCAAGCGGGGGAGGGGTACAGGGCCGATGGTAGGCCCCACTGCGCCACACCACGTGGCTCGAATCTGCCGCTGAGCTGCCCAATCACCCCAGGCGTGGAGGGAAGCCCCGCCGCGCCAACGGCCACTGCCTCCGCCGAGGCGCTGGTCTCCAGAGAGCGTCCCAGTGGCCGAGGATGATCGGGCGCAGGGCCCCGCTCCGGCCTCTCCCAGCCGCTCCTCACCTGCGCGGCCTATGTCGGCCGCCGCGTCACCTCCTCCGCTTCCGGCACAGGCCGCGCCACAGGATCCCCCAGCCGCAGCTACACTCCCGGCTGCCTTCACCGCCTCACAGCGCCGCTGGGCCACCCCTGGCAGCCCACAGCCGTCATCAGCCGATCAGTATCACTTATGTCCTCCGGCTCCCCAGGCGCGACACCCCGGCTCCTCCTCCTCGCTGTCAGGCCGCACTCCACACGGGCCCCGCCCGCTCGGCCAGCCGTTATTCCAGGTGTCTGAAAATCGCACCGAGTGTCCCCGGGAGTTTGCTGAGCTGCTGGGTCGTCACTGAAATCCCTGAAAAGTCAGGAGAGCAAGGATAAGTGTAGGATAATTGGCGGGCTGGACGGAGCTCGCTTAGCACACGTCCGCCATGATGGCTCGCCAAGCCACGCCCCCCCCACTAAAGATTTTTGCTATTTTATACAAATTATTTAGGCTGTTGCTGCCTATGAGTTTTCTTGAAGACGTTGTCCATTAGTAACTTCTCCATCATATAAGAACAAGAGCTATATATCAATCATCTTGAGCTTCCAAATGTTTCCGTCACTTCTTATTTCTTCGTGCCCTCCTTCAGGTTTTGTTGTTCTTTTTTTGTGAAGCATTTTACTGAGGCTGTAAATTGCATAGCTTTACAAAAGAATAAAGGAAGGAAAAGAAACCATGGTACTCTTCTCAGATAGATTTCCGTGAACTGTCAGTCACCCGTCAAGGATGCGTTTCTGTGAGCATAATCATAGGTCCTAGCAGCACCAGTACATCCTGCAACTCCCTTCCCCTGTGTGTTGCCCTTGCTCCAACATGACCAACATTTAATCTAACTGTCTCGGGCGACCAATACTTGGTTCGAAGACAATACCGCTGTAGTGGAACCATTTCTCCTAGATCTTAGTGTGTTTCTGTGGGCACTCCCTGGCTATAATCAGTGGCCTCTCTATGTTCATGCACTGATCAATCTCCTTCTTCCAGCCTTCCATTGTTGGAGAGTTGGGGTCTTTCCATGCTTGGCTATATCCCTCTTGGCCACCGTTCGTCTCTGCCATAGCAATGCCAGTTTATATCTGTTGCAGTCGTCTCCTGTAACGTGCAGGAGGGTCATCTTGGGATCCCCTGGCTGCCGCTGCCCAACACCTGAACCAGAAAATTGAGCACACCCTCCCAGAAGGAGGTAGGCCTTTCGCACCCCCACACCATGTGGAGGACGTCTCCTGTTAGTTTGAAAATCTCAGGCATAGTGGGGAAGGCACGATCCCCATCTTCGAGAGTCTGTCACGTGAATAGTAGGTGGGGTGTAGATATTTTAGTTCCATGGCTTGTAATTGTGAAGCAATTGCGGCTTCCCTCGAGATGAGCATCTCCCTCCAGTCGTCATCATGGAGGCCCCAAATCTCCTTCCCAGCTTTCCCGTAAACTGTGAAAGGAGTCAGGAGTTTTTACCGCTAATGAGAGGTAAATGTGAGATCTTGGGTAATTTCCTCTCTCCCAGCAGTACCTTTGCTTCCAGTGGGTTGTGGTCAGGGAAGTCTCCAAATCCCTAACAGAGGGCATTACTGCATGTTGGAGCAGGAGATATCTAGAAAAACAATTCATTACGCTGAAGCCCGTATTCCACCTATAGTTTTGTGAAGGATTTCAGTACCTCCCTGACTTAATATCCCCTAGTTTGGAGATGCCAATAAAGTTGCATTTCTCAAAGCCTTGCAACTTGGAGACCTGCCTCAACCACCGGCGACACCACATAGGGGGGTGGGGTCTCCCTCATTAGGCATTGTGTCCATCCCAGTGTCTTCATAGTCTCCTCCCACATCCGAAACTCACCCTTGTTTCCAGGGGTAAGTCCAAGGAGGTGGACTCCCCATAAAGTAGATGGAGGGGTCTGCACATTCCTTATTGCCCACTTTTCTGAGGTGTATGCTGGGTCGCCTGAGGTATCAAACAACCACTTGTGTAAGATGGTCAGCTGAGAGTCCCCGTAATGAGAGGCAGTACCTGGATTAGCCAGCCCCGCTCCCCTCCCCCCCACTCCCCCCCCCACTCCCCCCAATATGTTGACTTTGAACATTTAGACAGGGCCATTCATGTTGGCTGCTGGTTCCACAAGAACCCCCTCAGTAAGATGTTAAAACAGGTGAAGAACGAGCTGGGAGTAGCATTGGGGTAGTTTTGCAACTGATATAGCAAGTGGGGAAGGATTACCATTTTGAAAATGGCCTCACACAGCAGGAAGGAGAGAGGCAAAGCAAACCAAAACTCCAGGCCCTTAGTTAGCCGGTCGCTCTGCGGCTGGATGTTCTCCGTGCACCCAAGTTTGGTGTCTCTGGTTATGTACATGCCCAGGTATTTAAATCCTCATGTCTGCACCCATGAGCCAATAGCCCATCCCAGGCTCTGTAGAGAGGGTCTGATTGGGTGTATCAAGGTTTGGGTTCTGTTAATTTGTAGTTCAGAGTATTCAGCAAAGATCTGCAAAATCTGGAGGGCTCTCTACTCCGAGTGGTGGGTTTCATCGAAGAATTGGAGGACATCATCTGCATTCAGTTCCACTTTATCGGATATGCCAGGGGCCCATTCCAGCTCCTTAATCTAGGCTTCCATTATGAGCGAGTTGGCCAGGGCTTTGATCGGTATTGCATCCCTGAAGGATGCCCCTCTGCAGTTGAAATGTGCAGGAGATCGAGGTTCTGTTATCCATGATAGCAAAATATCATGACTGTTTGAGTAGAAAGAGACGTGTCTCTCTTACCTGTGCCTGAGACATTCTGTTTGGGAACATAGCTTCAGCTGTTGAGCTCTGTAGATATGGATCTGTTTGCACTTTAAGTACAATTCCAAGGGTTTGTTTTCATTTTACTTCAGAAATGTGCTTGTTCGTGGCTCGATAGGCTGATCCAAGAGCACAGGCAGATTTTCTCATATATGTTCCTCCATCGGTACCACAAAGTAATCGAAAGGATGAAAGGATTGAAACGTCTTTTGATGTCCCCAATGTCTCACTGGGACTAATTAGTAGTGTTCACACCTGTCTGAAACCACACAACAGGCATTGTTGCGCTGGGATATCTTGACTTTATTGTTGCTAGTTTCTGCATCCTCATTCAGCTTCTGTCCGTGGGCTTGGATCCTGAAGGTAATGACAGGCAGAGCAACATCTGTTTTGTTTGCTTCAGGCTGGAAAATCTATTCAAAAGCGCAATCACTACTGAAAATTGAATAATTTGTACATTTGGGTCTTAGGTAAGTAATGGAACTCTCCTTCTTATACAATTGCATTTGTTTAATATTGTATTTTTCAAATTGGGTCAGGTCTTGCCATCCCGATTCTTAAGGTCCACATGTAAGTGTGTGAGATATTTTGGTGGACTTCTCACAATGGTTAGTTTTTTGATAGGTTGTTCATAACTCTATGTATGAAGGTCTTGTTAATGTGTTAATTTGTTCCCATATTGTAGAAAGTGCCTCATATTGTTTGACGACTTCAGAGCCCTTGTAGCTAATTCTGTACAAAGAGTGAAGACTAAATGATCTGGGTGGCTATAATACACATTAGCAACCAAATCTAGTTTTAGGGAATTGATTTAGCATCAATTTTCTGGCCTTAAGGTCTCCTTTAATTTCCATCGCATCTGCAAGGGGTGACTGTAAACATTTATTCCTGCCCCCCATGTCCTGTAGTTTCTTCTAACAGAGATATGAGATGTGAGTCAGTGGCTGTTCACTGGCGAAAATGGACAAATGACATTTATTGTCAGATAGTGGTTTTTCAAAGTAGACAGCCAGGGTGCCACATCTTAAAAACTCTCATTTGCCTAGTGGTTTGTTTTGGGCTTGTCTGTCCAAATCTTGTCTGTCCAAGTCTCTTGGCTGTTCCTAGTCCTCATGTAAATGGGGAAAAGTATAAACAGAGAAATAAGAGTTGATAAATGAGTGTTTTGGATAGACTCTGACAGGTTGAGTTCACAGGGCTGATGTCATAATATTGTTGAGCATTTCATGAAAAGTAGAGGGTATTTTTACTTTGGCCTCCTAAGTTTGGAAAATGAGCATTCAATTATGTGACTGACTACTTTGGAAATCCATCGTCGCAGCTTCCCAAGGTAAGTGTAACTTCTCCTACGTTCTACTTTTCCCTTCCCCAGCACATTCTCTTCATTTTTGACTGCTGAAAATGCCATGC
Source organism: Calotriton arnoldi (assembly GCA_963921515.1). NCBI lineage: Eukaryota > Metazoa > Chordata > Amphibia > Caudata > Salamandridae > Calotriton > Calotriton arnoldi. The sequence continues at coordinate 241,298 of CAWUFW010000213.1, read as the reverse complement.
GTTTGTCCTTTGCTCTGAGTATTTTCTTTCCATTTCCTTGCTACTCATTCCCTTCTCCAACCCCCATGCCCTGCAGTTCTCCCTCTCCTTCCCGATTATATATGGTGTTCATCCCCTGCAAATCAAGCCCTGTGCTGTAAACCCAGGAGCCAAATCATCTCTTTTTATCTCAAGCACTATATTTCTTTTCTTCATCAGTTAACCCTTTCTCTTAAACAGATGCACTGGAATTAATGTTTTTCTTTCAACTGTACATTCATCCATTTTCTCCACCTTTTCTACTTCAAAACCTTTTCTGGTTGATTACTATGAACGTGTTGTCCCGACCCCTGATCCTTGTACCATTCTCTCCAGTCTGTGCACCAGGATTTATTCTCTCTGTCCTGTAAACATCAAAGCTTTCTCTAAACCTGTACTTGATCCTTTTTGTTATCCTCTTCTGGAAACTTTTCACTCTTAATCTCTTCTACCCTCATTTAGTCTACCCTAATTTCTTCTCTCCATTCCAGCACCCTGATCTTTTCTCATTGACCGCTTCCCAGCTTCTCTTCATCCCATACACCCACTCTTCTCCATCCTGTGTATCCTAATCCCTCAATGCCCATTTTCTACAATTTCATCCTTCTTCCATTCCCTGCTACCTGATCCCATTTTTTTTAATGGATAAATCTTCATGCAGATAACTCGCCTTATAAATACTCTTTCCAGGCTTCAGACTGCTCCGAAAAACGTTTTCTCCTGCACTGTCTTGTCAGCACCATCATGTGACACCATGCAGCTCCAGCCACGACTTTGCTTCCGGACGTGCAGTCACTGCAGTATATTAGACGCCAACCTGCACATTGACATTAGTTTCTGTTTTTTTGTGCCTCATTGACAAGTTTCAGAGCTCTTCTCTGGTGTCTTACCAACAAATTCCTCAGCGTTCAACAGCAAATAGGTCAAATGTCTTCACAAATGGCCACTGAGTTCAAGTCTTGCTGATGGTTCTGCAAGAAGATGTCTTTCGGAACCCTGTGGCAACTGTTTGTGGTGTCTAGGTTTGGGACATGATACTGCAACCTGCGACTCTTGCACCTCCATGTACCCAAAGGCCAGCAGAAACCGATAGGCCATGTTATTTTTGGCTAAGGCCGCAGCGAGGTTCCCAAGGTAAGTCACCTTCCAGAGAGCATTCTTCTAAGAGATCTTTCCATGCAAAAAACACAAAGTGCCATAGGAATGATAGGATGCTTCTTACTTTAAGAAGCAATCCCATTCCTGGCGTAGATGAGTCTCCGCATCATTCCCTGTCCCCAAACTCTTCCTCAACATTGGACAAACCCCTGGCACCTAAGAAAATGAGACCAGAGTTTTGCCAGTCATTCGACTGAGCCAGTACAGTATGAGGCTTTCGACTAGCGATGCCAGATCTGTTCATGATGGCCCCATAACTCTGGGCTACTCCCCAAGGAGGGTCAGTTCCTGTGGGCTTGGACAGTCTGGTGCCTCAGACTCCAGTGCCTCCCTACCCCTTGGCTTCAAGAGAATCGACACTGGGTACCTATGGCAAAGTAGGAAATGGCCAGAGCCCTGGACGTGAATTCACGAAAATGCCAGGGGTAGTGTAAGTGGCATCACACACCATTTGACCTTAAAGACATGACCTTTGACCGTTTACAGGGTTTGGCACATTACCTGAACCCAGATTACATCACTCTTTCAGTTGCTCTCATTCTCACACTTGATCTCACTCACACGTATTTATTCTCACTCACTTGCAGTATATCTTTCTTACTCACTCCGACTCACTAATACTTACTGACACTCCTAGTCACTTATTGTCACTCATGTTTACACATCCAGACCAATGCTCAAACATACACCGACATCGCTCGCTAACACACTCCCCATCATGCACACACATACCATACATTTCATTTTTTTTTTAATTTAGTTGCCAGTGAAGGGCCCATTCCAACTCTGGTCTATATGGTGAATGCCACTTGCCTTTTAGGCAGGTATGTCTGATGAGAACTGGCCAAACGTAGTTATCAGCCTGTCACATAATATAAAAAAGCAATTATTTGACATGATGAGTGATGCCCCCTTTGTATGTCAAAACAGATCGTAAAGTGTGGCCTTTACTCTCTGGACACCTTTGCTTGGTCTTTGTGCATAGCTGTCACACTGCATCGATCTGCTTGGTGACACTCCTGGACAGGCCCTTTGGCAGCGAACAGTTATTCAGGGAAAAGGCCAACTACTCCTTCGAAAACTTCAAGAACAGCAGGGCTAGGGCTCACACCCTTGGCATGGTATTCCCTGTACAGTAATCCCACCAACATTATCAACATTTCCATGGTTGTTCGAGGGCTGTGCAGTCTCATCAAATACAGCTGTCTCAATCCTTTCAGAGCCAGCAACAAATGATCAGTCCCCATCATCCTCAGCATTTTCCAGCCCCTCTTACTCTTGTCCCTTTATATCACCTTCTTGTGGGAGGGAGGATCTCCAATTTTGCCAACAGTTGGTAGCAAATCATGACTGACAGCTTGGTCATCCAGCTGATCCGTCAGGACTATGGTTTTTCTTTCCTATCTTCCACTCCTGACCACACCTTTCATTCTGAACGTGCTTTCCAGCACACGTCTCAACCCTAAAGGTGGAAGTCCTTGCTTGGCTGGATAGGAGTGGGGGTGTAATAGAGGTGGTGCCACTGGAAGAGTATGGTTCAGTATTATTTTGCTTTACTTTGTTGTCTATAATAAGGATGGAGACCTCCGGCCTATACTAGATATCTGCCTTATGAACTTGTTCATCCTGCAATACAAATTCAAGAAGCTGTCCCCTGATGCATGTCCTCTAGAATATGAACTAAGGCGATTGGTTTGTGTCCTCGACCTGCACCATGCCTAATTTCATCTTCGGATTCTCCCTGCCCCCAGTTGTTTCTTGAGGTTAACGGTGTGATCCAATGCCATAGGTTATTGGTCCCCCGATCAGAATGACAACCAGCCTTTACCTTTACAAAGCTGCTGAGGCTGGTGGCAGCTTCATGCTGTTTTCGGGAGTACATGTATTACTGAGTTTGGATGACTGGCTGAATGTGAAGTCCTCAGCCCTGATCCAGGACCACTTCCAGTGGATGTTGACGTCTCCATGGCCTGGGCTTTACCACCAGCGTCCCAACGTCTCGCTTCATTCCCAAGTAAAGGCTGACCTTCATCAGTTTGGTGCTTAACACAACCCACATAAAGGCTTTTCCTCCTCATAAGTTCGCAGATATTTGGTTGATATTGTTTTGTCTGATTCGAGCACAGACCCCATTCCTACATGTCTTATGCCTGCTAGCCCTCATGACCTTATGCATCCTGTTGTACTTCATACCAGGGGGCAGATGAGAGCCCTCAAATGGTTTTTGAGAAAGCAGTGGAGGCAACATTAAGAAGGCCTCTCAGCTCAGGTGTGGATCTTACAGATCCTGTACCAGGATCTGGATGGATCAATCCCTCCAACCTTCTGGTGATTCACCCATTCAGGCGTCCCGCAGGCTCGGGCTGCCATGGTCATAGATGCCTCCTCCCTGGACAGAGGGGTATGCATCTAGGTGACATAATGGCACTAGGTATTTGGTACCTGTTGAAACGACGTCTGCACAAAAAAAGTGCTGAGGTGCGGGTGATCCGTCCTGACCTGAAGATCTCTCATCCTTCATCGCAAGGGGCAACACCCAGATTTTGTGGGACTACACCACTACTGTCCACTATATTAACAAGCAGTGTGGGGTCATGGACCCTATGTTGGGAGGCTATTTCTATAGACGTGGGCGCACCCCTCAGTCATCTCGCGTTGGAGGACAGTGAGTAGAAGCTTTACCCAAAAGTGACGAGAGGTGACCTCCATCCAAATTGGGATTTTACTTTGTGGCAGTCTTTGGACTGCCTGGACAAGGATCACGGATTCCCTGAAAGCATCCCTTAGGGATAGCTCCCCGCAGATGGCCTTCAGATTCAGTTGGTCTCAGGGCATGCTGTACACATTTCCCTGATGCTGTAAGTGTCTTAGATTCTGTGGATAGTTCAAGAGAATCATTCTGACCACTTTATTGCATTTGAACATTTATATAGCACTTACAACCCCTATGTCGGGCGCTGAAGCGCTTGCCTACATGGGTAGCCCGCTACACCGTGTAGGATGTAAGTTGGAAGGATGTTGTCTTTGATTTCATCTTGTGTGGAAAGTGTTTCCATGTTGTGCGTAAGGACCACCGAGGTATAGTTATCTAAAGTGTGAGAGATAGGCGCACAGTTTGATTTTTAGTAAGCTGGCAGCTTTGAGCAACTATGCAGGTCCCTTTTTGGTATTTCTTATGTTCAGGGTCCACTTAACTGCTTACTTCACTGGGTCGTTCATTTTTGCTTAAAGTTTATGGTCCTGAGCACGCATAGGTTAGAGGGAGAAGTGATGGAGAGACCTGCTGGGATGTTAATATTATCCCAAATCTGATGGTCATTATGAGAAGCCAAGAAGTGGCCATAGTGCGTAGCTAGTTGGGACCTGCAGTGTTGGCTAAATTAGAGTCCTCCTTTTGCCAGTGGTTTGTTGCAGACCTCTTCAGTTATTTCATGCCTGTTCAGATGGTAGTGGGTGGTTTATTGCCATGGACTAGTGAACTTCTGGGTCATGGACATGACCCTTAGCAGTTTTGTCTTATGTGAGTGTAAGAGTGTTAAGCAGTAAAGGGAGTTATTAGACAGCCTGTATGAACTACATTGACTGACTACTGAGTGTTATGATTTTAGTTTTAGCGTGGGTTATATATTGTATTGTGATTGCGTTATTTAGCACTTACTACCACTGATGAGGCATTGTTGTGCTTTACACTATGCCATGATCCCAGGTTGTGTTTTTGTAGTTATTGTTGGTTATTGGGATTAGTCTTGTGCTCTACAGAGCCATTCCATGCCTTTACTCTAGTTTTTATGTGGAGATTACATTAGTAGTAAATTAGGTGGGTATGGGAATTTCATGCATCAGCAGTTTCTGGTACTTCTTTCTGAATGTTATCTCAGTTGTTCCTACTATCTTTTTCAATTTTTTCTGGCTTGACTCATGTATGTAGATAAAATTGGAATACTCTTTCTAGCATAAAATTCTAAAAACACCTTATGGTTATCTTTCTTATTTATCAGATTTTTTTTACCAATAACGAATATGGATTGAGTTGTTCATTGAAACTTCCACTTTTGTAATAATAAAAAAAAAATGGAGCAGATGTACAAATAAATAAGATTACCAAATTGATTTGGTTAAGGAACAGGGATTGCTGGTCCACCAACCAACATGTCCCCCAGTAGACATATCCTCAATTGATGCGTGTTCCACTGGAGAATACAGGAGGGGGAAGCAGAACAATAAAAATCGTACCTACCTGCTTTTCGTGCCCCTCCCCAGGCAATATGCAAGCCGGTGCGGTCTTAGGCCTCACACCCCAGAGCAGGTTAGTACCTCTCACAGGGCTCAATCGTTCCATCATCACTCAATCAAAGGAGGGGTGCGTACAGCCTCCAACTTAGTGTTTAATCTGCATATCCTTTGCCCATGAAACCAATAACTCCATATGTTTGTTCTTTGATTGATGCAAGCATTCACTTCTCTTACCCGCCTTCCCCCAGGGAGCCCTGAGGCACTATTTGGGGGGGGGGGGGGCGTTGATAAGCGTATGCAGGGGTCATGAGCAGTTAGCTTAATTTGGGCCATCAAGAAGAAGGGGGTGAACATCAAGAAAAAGGGGGGGAGGGAATCGCCCAGAGTGAACTTGCACCGCTAAGTGAGAATGATCTGGTATGCTTAATTGTAGCCACTCATCATTCTGACTCCTCTTCCCCTCCCACTTTGAGCAGACCTGCTGTTGTAGCAGGAAGGTCAGCTTCGTAAGCCAATCCCAAGGCACAGTAGCTGCATGCTTGGAGATTGAGGGGAACTAGCAAGAATCCTTTTGCCTTCCAGATGAGACCTCAAGCCTCATCTTACAGGCCAGGAGGCCTACAACCAGATCTATCTCTTCCGGCCCCTGGACTTAATGTGTTTAGTGGTGTAAGTTGGAAGGCCTTAATACTCCAGTAAAGTTGGTGCTTCCCACATACCCATCCTTCTTACCAAAGATAGTTTCAGCATTTCATGTGGGCCGGTCTATCATCCTTGCATCTCTCTTTCCTCCTCTGCATCCAACCAGCAGAGTTTCTGGTCAGCTCTCTGTGGGCTTCGCTGGAGCCTAAAAGGGCAAAGCAGTGACCAAAGCACCATTTTGTGTTGGCATCATTTACTTCAGATTTGCTATGCTCTGACCCAGCAAGATCCTCTGGAGAGCATTGCACTCTTTCCAACAGGTTCATAGTTCCTTCCATTGCTGTTTCCAGAGGCATCTCGGTTGGGGACATCAGTTGGGCAGCTACGTGGCCGTCCTTGCATACTTTTGCAACTATACTATACTATGCTCAAGTTGTGTTGCATTACTTCCTTGGTTAACCAGCACTACTCAATCCCACCTGCCAGGGAGGTACTGCTTTTGGACTCCTTCAAAATGTGAGGAATCCGCAAGAAGATGTATCCAACAGAAGAAAGTTACTTAGCTTTGGTAAAGATTCTTCTGGTGGATACATGATCTTCCTGCAGATTCCTCACCAACCTTGCTCCTCCGCAATGAGCTGATGCTGTGATTAATAAGATTTCAAGGTATGTAATCATGTTTATTGATGTACTTGTCGCTGTGTGGCTCTATGTTCCTCTCTGCGGGCCTCGATAGAACACAGAAAAAGTATCTGGATCTGACATCCGAGCTCAGGTTGGCACCCAGTATACTCTGGTGAAGTCAAGTCTGGAAGCAGAGTTGTAACTGGAACCGTGGATGCCACCTGGAGCACTTGGTAGTAATTGCCAAGCTAAACGTTTTCCAGACCAGTGTGAAGCCTGGGAAGAGTATTGATAAGGTGTACAATCTGCAAAAAGATTGTCTACCAGGAATATTGTTGCCAAAGGTAAGTAACTTTTTCTTCCTTCCCTTTCGCCTACAGGTTATTTTTCTGTCCTGTCTCTAATTTTCGTGTGCATGATGTATTTATTTTGTGCTACCAGTGTAGTGGTTGCTTGCTCCTTTTTCCCTGACCAACTCTTTTAACCTTTGATGGTACTCTGACTGCAATGAATGTGTTTGAATGTGTTCCCTTTGCACTGGTCTGAGCTGTTGTCAGCATATTGTCCCTTCCAGATCACTGTGCTTGATGTTTCAATCTAACTTAGGCTAACATCCTAACACAAGCCATTATACCGAAATTGTTTAACTTGATCAATTTTTTTTCCTTTCTTTTTTTTATAACCAAGAAACCTAGGTTTGAGTCTTAAGAAAAAAGCATGTGGATACTTTAAATTTAATAGGAGAGTGGGCTTTTTAGATTGCCATGATACACTGTTTCAGAAAATGTCCAGATTTCTTTTTCAGCACTGTCAGAACAGAATCATCTGAACAGTGGCTCCTTCTTTCAGTTCACTCCCTGCCTGCTCTTCTAACTTCATTTTAGGTCCTTACACAGTACTTCAGGTCAGATTTAATCAGAAGCCATTTCTGCAATACATAAAATAGCTAATGTTTTGAGGCCCAGAGCTAGCTCACTCCCTGTGCCATTGACCCACCAACTTCACCCCTAATCCCTGGTCTCCTTTTTTTGTCGATTTAAAAATGTTTTGTCTGTCAGCCTGGTGCCTTCCAAAAAGCCTTTCTTATCTTGGTACCAGTGTTTTTCTTCATTTGTGGCTTTGACAAATGGTTTCCTACGGTGTCTTAAGAAGTCACTAATCACTGTTTTTTTCTGGATCAGACCTCGAGTCAGAGGGACTGTGTGCACCTTTGTCTGTGCCTATGGTGCTGTTAGTGGTTTCTGTATCCAGTTCTAGAAGAAGGGGCCCTTAGTGATCTAGTACCTTTCTGTCTTCCAAGATGCACTTGGTTGCCTTACATGGGGCTCCTGCCCTAAGTGAGTTAGTGGTATAGCTTTAGAGCATCATCCTGTTTGCCTTTAGTGGCTTATACTTGGCTATGGACTGATGCACCTTGATGTGCATGCACCAGGCTATACTCTAGGCTGCCCTGGATACTGCCCTCCAGTGGGCTTCCAGTTGAGGGGCACTTAATGACATTTATCTGGTTCTGTCATTACAAGGCTGTTTGAGTCCTGGGATGTATTTTCAGCCCAGACTTCTCTGTTGTCTTACTGAACTACAGTAGAGTCCTTTAACTCACTACTACAATGGTCACTGCTCAGCAGAACCATACAATGCCTTTCCCATAATGAGCTGATGGTGAAGCACTGTTGGGTACCCTTTAAGCCCGAACTCCTAGTACCTCTTTTTCAAAAGAGGTCTTCCTCTCAGGCTAATAGTCATTTTTCTTCTGTTTCCTTATAGCCTTCGGTACCCCATTATTGACCTCTTTAATGATTTCTCCTTCCAATATATTTATATGTTCCATGCTTGGAGACTGCTGTAGGCAGTTCTTATGCACCCCATCAGTGATTTCTCAGGAGTGTTTGATCATAACCCCCATCTCATTACAGGTCTAGGGAAAAGCCTTCGCCTTTAGTGGTTCAGGTTATGGGTCATTGGAGTCTTACAGTAGGTCTGCCTCTTAGAGTCCTTTGACCCTTTCTTCCGGTGCTAAACCCAAGGTCTTTTTGAGGTCCAAAAATGCAGGGAACAAGTACAGGTTAATGCTGCACGTAAATGGCAAATGAAAACTGCCATTATTGCCTCCCCAAGCTAGTGCCACACATTATTGAAAAAGTGGCATTCTTCTGTAGAAAATGTGCAGGAATCTCTAGAGCGATACCAGCAAGGACCACAAATAAGGTACTAAAAGATGAGACTGGACATCTCCTTTCGCAGTATAAGGTCTGCTCGTTCTGAGACTGACCCCTGTCTAGGGTTCAAGATTTTAATACCAGGTACCTGATTGGGATGGCTTCTCCTCGAATTTTCTAATCATAAACAGAACGGTGTCTCGCCCAGGCATGCATAGTTGTAGTTGAGTCCTCTTCTGATCAGCTACCTCAAGTGTTTCTCCCAGATTCTGAAGATGTCACAGCTGTATCTCTGTCCATTACAGTCAATGTGTTCCCCATGACATTAGACCTTATTGAACTGATTTGTTTTACTCGATGACTGATAAGTTTGCCTGTTCCCCCTATTTCAATTTGCAGTCTGCTCAAAGTGGTGCCCACTGTCCACACCTCATGGACTTAGAAAGGATGATTCTGTGTAATTATCCGCCTTTTACAATTTCAGAAGATCTGTAGGCAACATTCCATGTAGCAGTGCAGAGGCCCAGAGCTTATGCAGTGAATAAGCTAACCTCTCCCTCCACCTCTAGTTTGTCCCTCGCTCCCTTCTTTTATCTCTTGAGTTCAGGACTGCATTGTGGAATTTGAGGGAATTATCCCTATAAGACGATTAAAACAGAATGGCAGTCTGCAGATATTGAAACTATCTATGCACCGCCAGAAACGTAGAAGTTTGACTAGGTGTCCAAGGAAAAAGTGATTCCTCATCCAGAGAGAGGTTTTGAGTCCAGTAGCAGAAATCAGTAGTACCTTTTTTCATGTTTTGTATAAGTACTAGATTGTAAAGTTCAGGACACCTGAACCACTCCGTTTGTCATCCCATGTCCATGTCTTTCAAAATCTATTTAACTTAACAGACACCTTTCACTCTACTATTCCCCTTTTAATCCCTCCCCCATTCTTTTTTTCCCTTTTTGAGGGTACTGCTGTGAAGTCTATTTTAAGCTCACAAATCTTCCACACATCCCTTGTTAGTGAAGGAGAAATTGCTCTCCTACAATACAAAATAGTATTTTACTGAGGGTATCCTGTTTTTTAGTAATTGTCCTTTCTCTCAATATATCAAATGCAAGTGTTCCACATGTGCTCTAAAAACAAAGTGGAATGGCTTCTTTGAAAATATAAAGGGTCATTGTCCTATTTTCTCAAGATTCCTCAATGTAGAAATTCTAATTTTATTCTTTTCAGTTGGATAGTTAAAAAATGTGACCACATTTAATGGAGATGTGTTTTGCGATCAAACCTATTTTTGCAGACAAGTAGGTTTGCTTCTCCAGCATTGGATATTTCATAGATTCACATGCTTTCAGTAGTCCTTGTAGAGAGTTTGAGCAATCTTTCAGCGCATACCAGTTTCTCTTTAGTGGGACCTCATGTTATTTTGGTATTTTCTCAATAGCCAGTGTAAGGGCGAGATCCATGTTACAACCCCAAAGCTATTTTCGATTCTTTCTTCGCACTTGGTGTGAGGAAGCATTCTGTGTGAGCTCCTGCTCAAATAAACATTTTCCTTTGCTCAAATCAACATTTTTCCTTTCCTCTTTATATCTGAACTTGAAAGATTCAATTCCACAGAGAGCAGCCATTTAAATTCACTGTTTCAGTAACATCTATTTGGAGACTCACATAAGTATCCACTTGTAACAAGGTTATAATATTGAGAGCTGCCAAATCTGACAAATTCTCAATCAAGAGCCGGAAAGGACAAATTAATTAGACTTAATTTTCCTCAGTGAAGGCTCACCTTACTTCAAGGGAATAATCAACTTCAGATACATCCACCTCTCATTCCATCATAATACGTAGATCTCTGGAAGGAGTTGCCAATTTTCTGAGGTGAAAAAATACACTGCATCTACACTGATGAATTATCAATAAAATGTTTCAGGGCTCTTATGTACTCTGGTATCTGAAAAGATAACATTCAAGCCCCTCTGAATATGGGGACCAATCTCTTTGTGATCAGTGCCTGTATACTTAAGTCTCCTGTAGTCAAGGGTAGAAATAGGGAGGTGAGGTTTCCTATTTCGTTGGTAGCATGCTATGCACCTATCATTGAACCCTTAGTCATCGGGACCACAGTTTTTAACCCTTTAGTCCCCAAAAGAGGGTTCATCATTCATGAAGTAAACTCCTCAGTAAAAAAATCCACTATTGTCCATGAACACCTTGTTTTTGGGTTCAAAAAGGAAAAGATCTCTACCCTGAGAAGTTTTTACTCATCAACCGGGGAAAATGATGCAATGTGACGACAAAGTTACAATGATACAGGAATGTTCTAGCAACTTTTGGCCTCTGTTAGGAAATGAGTGGAACTCCATGAGAAGGGTCGTATGTCAGAACAATGCATGCCTTTCCTTCGCAGTCTTTACAATGAATGCGTCTTTACCACGCATATCGTTACAACCACATGCCTTATTGAAAGCGCTGGACTTTGGAGCGGTATAATTTACTATTCCAACTCCAGTCTGTGCAACAGTAGGGAAAGCGTTGGACTTTAAAGTCCAATGCCGCTTTCCGTAAGGCATGTCATTGTAACTACATGCGTGGTAAAGGAATGTGTGGTAAAGACACATTCGTTGTAACAGCCACATTGTAACTGCAGAGCATGGTTTACCCATCGTGGTAAAGGCTGTTTCCTCTTGAAGTGATTTCCACCTAAGACATTCCACTTCTCCTCAAAAGTATGATAATGTTTAAGAGTATAACCCTAATATTCTTCGGTCCATTGAAGAAGGAACCGTAAGGACGATGTTGAGGCATGCAGAATGTTGATTCGGAGGATTAGATGGCATATGAAAAAGCCTCAAGATACATTCCTTAAAACACATTTCTGCTATGATTTCTTTTGAGGCAGAGCATGAACTACAAGGCAATAGACTTGACATTCTGCCTAAGCGGCCATCCTAATTCATATTCAACTAGCATTCTTTCAATCAGGAGAAAGGGCATCATGCTTGCCCCCCTACCACCTAAGAAACATAGAAGAAAGAATGATGTTTTGAGCCATGTTTTGTGGCTTTCACAGCTTTACTAAGTGGGCTAATTCAGCTGCTGTTCCTCCTGAGCCAGTTAATGTTATAGTGCTCACTTGGGGGTTGACATCTAATCAAGAACCTAATGGTGCCATTGACCTCTTAGGTTCAGGATTCAGGCAATGGGCTATTAGGATCGTATTGCTGAGCTTCGGTTGATTATGACCAACAGGCTTTAGATTATTGATTCATTCCAATATTCTAACACGGCCTTTAACATGGCTAACCCGTTTGGCAAGCAAGGCAATTGACTGATACAGTTGATGAAGTACTGATAGACAATACAGCAGCAAGAAGGCTCAAGATTTTACATGCTTTCCAACTAAACCTATCTGTTTTGGGTGTTGGTTTGCAAACTCTTAATCCTTAGTGTTAGAGCACATGCAAGGGGTTAAAATGCAGCAATGGCAGCTATTGGAATTTCTGAGGTTCTCTCAAATGAGATCTGATACATACACTACTTAAAGGCATTTTGTATCACTGTTGAAGACTTCCAACGGGCCTGTTACATAAGCTAGAGAATAGGACGGAGCAAAATATCTGGAGAGATTGCTCAGTGTTTTCATTTCCCTGGTAGAAAATATTTTTCTACAAAGTTCCTCTCCTTGTTTCTACACTGATTAGCTGTGTGAAGAAAACACAGTTCACCTCTTGTGGCAGTCCAGTGTACATATGTCATTCAAATTTCAACACAGCCTTGCATCAAGTTAGGTTGAGCTGTGCCACGTGTTAAGTTTTAGAATACGGCCACTATCACATATCATTATCCCCTAAAGGAGTCAAGGTCTTTATTGAGTAAGTGAACGAGCACAAAGCTATGGAAGTGCTTTTGTATAGATTGCTCACAGTGGTATTTGCACTTACCCAGATGCTTCTGTACCTCCTGTAATTAATGAAGGGTACATACACTAAAACAGTGCTTTTTAAGAGTACAACTGTTGGCAATTTCCAAATGTAAGAGAACCCTTATTATTTCTTTTTTTTACCACATGCCTATTGTAAAAGGATTTTTGAGAGAATTTGTGTTTTTTTCCCCATCTAGTTTACAGACCACCATGGTCTGGAAAGTTGATAAATTACAATCAAGACTGAATTATGTTTTAAGCTATACACAGTTATTACTATAAGTACCTTTTCTAGAGGTACTGAGGCAGTTAATGGTTACTTTGAATATCTCTGCTGAGTAACTGTCATGTACCACAGGTTTTGGAAGGTCGTGTGTGCTATTCCGTACTTGTGCTTGGCCTGATGGAGTCAATGGCTGGTTAAATATAGCCCATTAGGTCTAGACTGGCTACTAATAAACATGGTTATATATTCAAATGCATCAGCATTTTTAGACTGCTAGGGAGGGTGCAGTATGAGAAGATATGAATCTATGAAAGACTCCAGCACTGGCGTACTGTACTTAAAGGTGAGTAACATATTCGTCCTTCTTAAAGGGTTAAAGCAATTAACGACACTTGAATTAATTTACACTTTTCTCCGCAGATGTTTGTTTCATTATTTCCAGACCAGAAGCAAAAGGTTAATTGTGGAAAGGGTGTCAACAAATGCACATCGCACCAAAGTGGCATTCTTTCACAGTGCACCACATTCTTGATTCGTTAATGTGCCTACTCCATGGTGATGGATGTCCTGTGTAACCAGACATATGTCTTTCACAAACTCCTGACTGTTCACTGACTGCTTCTCGGTTGAGGTACTGCAAAGCAGACGTTTGTAGCCCTAGACTCTGTTCAATCAGAGACTTCTTGATATCCTTGCATGGATTAAAAAGGCTTACTGTGGGCTGAAAGTTATCAATTTATAAATAGATCGCCGAACAAAACATAAAAAGAAAATCAAAACTCGGTCAACAGAAATAAATGTAAAAAGTTCTAATTTTCTATGATTTGTAAGAGCCACATCGAGACAGAAAAAAGAACAAAGGATGGCAGCTAGATATACCATATGGCAATGCAAGGCAGAAAGCCCTAAAGATAATTTATCAAGGGAGTGAACACAGAAATCTGGTGGCAAGCCTTACCCATTGTCTTTTCTCTCTATTTACTAATCTAGTCACTTCCCTCCCAAACTATTAATGTTAGAGCAGGGATAGCCACAACAGTGTAAATGGAGTCCTGCTGTTTCTGATTAAATTATCCCAACCAAAACAAGTACATATTTCTCTACTCCTCCCTCTGTCAAATGAAGTAAACGTAGGCTTTCGGTGTATAGTGACAATTATATCACTGTACTTCAGTCCACCTCCCAGGAATCTTTATCAGTATTGGTGAGAGCACCCTTGTAGTGGTTATCTTGTTCAGTACTTCTCATCATACCCCACTGACACCTAAATGGCATCTCTTGACTGTCTCCTCTTCTTAACACCAGACAATGGTATTTAATGATTTCAGTCGTAGGCACTGAAATCATGGAATGAAAGATGTGCTGGTCAGCGAATTGGTAGTGATATTAATCTAGGGCACAACCCCCCCCTCGCCCCGATTACTCTGCCCCAGAATACTCCCGCCCTCATTTCCCATCACTCAGCAATCCAGTAAGACTAACAGTATCAAAATGGGCAATTGATGATTAACAAGCCCCCCAAAACAGTTGCAACTGTAAGTACAGTCTACTTTAGTGTTACCCTACCCATGTGAAGCATTAAGCTGTGCATTACACGTGTGTGTGTCGCTTGTAATGTCACACTGAGATTTAGTTGCACTGTAGTGAAGTAGGTGAACATGCCGATGTCTACCGTTACTGTTGAGAAATATGTTCCCCTTTTGTATCCAGTGTAGCTTTTGGGCAGACAGTGTAAGTGCTGTACCCTGTAAGTGGTAACTGGATGTTTCATTTTTTGTGACAGTAAAGTGTTAATCTGTGCCTTCTAGTTTCTGAGACTAGTGTGAAAGTAAAATGCTTCACTTGGTATCCTTAAATCTGAGACTTATTGTAACATGAAAGCTCACCTCTGGCCTCCTTGTAGACACATTTGCAAATGATTATTTACCTGCTTGTTTCTCTGTGTGTGAAGTGCCCCGTGCCCTCACTTATCTTTCCCCTTACCTGTGCTTGCAACGTTTCTCCTCGTGTTGATCACTACACCCTTACTGGTTTTCTGTTGAGTAGTTTCATTGCTTGTTCATCAGTAATTTCAAGACATTCTTGTTTTTTGTAACCAGGCTTATCTTGTTTTTTTCCCCACAAGGCAATGCCACAATCCGGAAGGAGATCATACGGAATAAGATCAGAGCCATTGGGAAGATGGCACGGGTATTCTCTGTTCTTCGGTAAGTCGTGCAGCACTTCTGAATCACTGATTTTAATACCTCTTTCTGCTTAGGCTTGTTTGGTCTGTTGTGTGGAATGTGCAATGCTGTCCTGGTCTAGAGTATTCCAGAGTCAACGGGTCCCCAAAGGCTTGCGGCATATTAGAGCATTTCACTGGCTGGAAGCCTCTTGATGTGCAAGCACTGCAGCCAAACTGGAGCCTGAAACTCTTTGAGGCTTGGATGGAGCTGAACGTAAAATTTCAGTGAGTCTTTGGTATTGTGGAGTTTATTGGTCCTCAAGACCCTTTGCAGAGCTGGTCTCTGGGTGTTTTAAGCATGCATAAATCCGTCGGTCTTCTGGAGTCATGTACAGAGTGGTCCTCCTCAAGGCTCAGGCATCCCCATATTTTAATGCTCTTTTCTTGATCTTGAAAAAATCTCAAGGACGAAGCATATGAGTCTAATGGACCAGCAGCTTTTCAACAAATGTGACAAGTAGATGACGTGTTAGTTGGGCATTGTGAACTTTTTAAACTGGCTACAATAATATTTCCAGAGTAACCCATTACATCTATAATGCCTACATTCCCGCTGTATAAGGACAGATGTACACAATTTGATCACCTACAGAAAACTAGAATACAGTTTAGGATACATTTAAAAATAGATCTGGTATTCAACAATTTCTTTTGAACATATTCTCGAGATTTGGGAGAGTTTTGCCAAGACTGTGCAGTGAATGTCTGTATGATGTAGTTCTACACAAAAAAGTTGGAAATAAATTGACTGAGACATACATGCATCTACTGTTGTAATAGTGAAGGAATTCCAAAGAGAGACTGTAGGAGACATTCTTGGTTACATACTTAAATCGCCTGTTCAAAGATGACCTTGGGATTTCTGACAGAACTTGATGCTGTCAGTTGGGCATAGAGGGTGCGAGGCCACATAATTAAAGGTGATGTCTCATTTAATGGTCTGAGGAGCAGGATCTCCCTATTCGCTTAATTCATTCAAAGACATAATTGAGCCATCCATTGTTTTACATGGTAGAGGAGCTCACTGATGGAGTATCAGTTTTCCCGATCTTTCAATAATGCATATATTAGCTGTTGTGTTGTCATTAAGAATGAGTGTAAATGGTTCCATATTGATATTGAAGAAGCTCAAAACCTTGTTTGTGCATCAAATGTTTCTAAGGGGATTGTACAGAGGAACAGTCATATTTTTATCTGCATGGTGCTAATTAAGAGGAAGTATTTTAGCCACTGCAGCGCAGTTGCAACTGTCAAATATTGCCTCCAGAGTAGATCCAACAATGTGTTATCCTCTTTATCAATAGCAATGAGCAGGTGTAGAAGGATCAATGTGCGCTGCTGACCTTTGTCTTAGACGGTCATCTTTCATGTGCCCCTCCCACTTGTTTTTTACGTGTCACGCACTCTCCTACATGCACCTTTCTTCCTCCCACCCAATCTCCACACGTGCCTGCCACTCTGCCACCTGTTTCTTTTTCTGTGCCTAGTTTACCCTATGACTGCCTGTCTACCTGCCTTTCTGTCAATTACCATGTTAGCTCCCTGTTCTTTGTCACCTTCAGCTTTTTCCCATCTATACAACTACCATCGCTATTGTTCCACATGGCCAGTCATTAGCAGGCCTTGGATCCTCCAGGCGCTAATAAATATACACCAGAGCTACTATAAGTGACGGTGGATCATTAAGTATGACCAAAATGCAATTTAATTGCATGGTAAAAGTGCCATCTTGAAGACCCTCAGTTTTTCCTGCCTAGTAAAAGACTATAAATCAGTTGCAAGGTATCAGAACGAATCAGTTGCAGATGCCGTTGATCTGTGCTGCACTGATTAAAAGTGTAGCAAAGGTTCAAAAAGTAGCAAGTTGTTGAAAATTGTCCAGTCTGTTTCTAAGGCACAGACCAGTTGATGAAAATCTTCAGGTACTCCCCATGCACCTAGTACTCTAGACTTCCTGCAGCACCCTAGGACAGCAGGAAGGAGTCCCAGAGAACTGTCGGAACTTCAGTGTTGATTGCCTCCAAAAGCCCCACAGTTTTCTCTTCTTGGTTGTAGGCTTCTCCAGCATGTTGTAGACTCTTGCTCATAGAAGGAAGTTGAGTTTGGCTACAGCCCTGCGAGTTTCTGCCCTCTACCAGGTTCCAAGGCGGTTTTGGGGAAAAGAGTCCCTTTCAGGGGTGTTTAAACGGTGCACAAATATATAATGGGAGGAAATGTTTGCTAGTCACTTTAATTGCATTGACATATTTTGTTAATTTGTCTGAGTGCACAGTTGACTTGGTGCTGAAGACTGCAGAAGAATCAAATGCCACTGTTGTCTTGGTTATAGAAGAAGGAGAAATGTGCTTATTTTTTCCTAAAACCAAGACGACTTTCATATGTCCTTAATGCCAAATGGAGGGTGTTCCTCAAATGGGATATATAGCCATGAGCTGGTCTAAGTCCCCTCTTTGGCTCATAACATCAACATTTGGCAGTTAAAATCTTGGGACTCATTTAAGAAAGGCAGACTAAGCAGAGATCAGAATTGGAACTGTACCCGTGTTTCAACTGGGAGCTATTGTCATTTTTTCAACACTGGGGCAATCTTTTTCATGATGCTGGTGTTATTCGCTAGGTGTTTCACCATGTTCTCTTTTATCTGAAGTTTAAATATTGTTTGCTTGTCCAAGCAAGAATTTATAACCACAAGGACCTTTAAAATGAAGATATGTGCGCATTAATTTAGGGTTCTAAAGTCCCATTTTTTTTTTGATTTAAAAAACAAATCTTTATTGAGGTTCTCTCAAGTTTACAGTACAGTTGGCAAGAGCAACAAAATAACGTCAATGGAAAAAAAAAAAAGCCAGCGTTGCAGTACATAGTATCAAGTTCCAGCAAGAACATGTGTTTTGCACTGACACTATATGGTCTCACCAATGTGTTCTTCCCTCTGTCCTCAGCACTAGTGTGTTTTTAGGTCCCGCCTAGGCAGGGCTTGCGCTATCTCTGTGAGACATGCTGTAATCAGGATATAGGCTTTAAAAGCTCTGCCCATTTTCAAGGACTGCCCCTGTTTCTTGTGTTACTGTTACTTGTGTTAATCAGACACTTTGTGGCATTATTTCTTTCTTTAAGGTGGAGCCCTGAAGACAAGTGCTTGTGGTTTACAGAGCTCTGTTGTAAATAGGGCTGTAAATCTTGCTTTTATCTTGCCACATTTGTTGTGCATTTAAAGACGGAGATCTGTTTTGGCTGCAGCTGCCTCCTCCTCCCTCCTTCTTTTGAAACACAAGCCTGGCGTCACGGTCCCTGCCTTCATATGGCTGCTGCCACCTCTGTCTTTTTTTATTGTTTCCTCCACTTTGCGCTTGTTTAAATTTCTATGTATGATCCACCCATCTGCCATTTCTCCTACCCTTCGTTCTGTTACTCTTTCCCTTGCCTTTGGTTGCTTTCTTCCTTGTTTTGTTAATGTCACGCTTTTGTAATATTATGTTTTCATGTCCGCTACATTAGTTAAAAAAAAAATGGTTTATGTTGCACTTGTGCTGTCCACATTGTAAGTGCCCTGACACATCCTGTAAGGCAGATGAGTTCTTTAAGTGTCTGACTGGCGCGCTGCTGAGGCTCCCTGCCTCGTTGTATGGCGGTCAGGCGTTCTGGGGCTTGTATTTCTGGCCTACCTCCTAAAGTGGGTCCTGCGCAGTGGGGCAGATTAGGTCCTTGAGAAGCATTCAACCACAATTGCTTAATCAATAGATATCCTGGTCAGTGCTCCTTGGACCATCAACACTCTAGTGGTGACGGGGGAATACATGCCAGTTTCAAAGACCTACAGCAGTCCCTTGAGCAGACTGGGGGTCGCTCGAGCGAACCAAGGGGCAGCGTTTGACTCGCCTCTTTTTCTTCCACTTTTTGTGATGTCCGGTTTATCCTCCCGGTTGTTTCAGCGCTTCTGGGACATCGAAAACCGATTTAGGCACCAGGGGCCGCTCCAGCGCCATAGCGGTTTTCAACATTATATGATCCAATACTTTGTCTGACATCTCGTAAGCAAACAGTCAAATCGTTTTCGTTCTTTTGCCCACAGTTTGCAGAGAATGGCAGAAAAGGGGCCTCTCCTTTACAGTTCTTCAAGCAGAGCTTTGCTGTGGTTTGTTGAACAGGTTCTCAGACCACCAGTTTTTAGACCTGGGGAGCAGGGCAGCTCTTGCAAGAGAACGCGTTTTATTGGCAATAAGGTAGTAACATCAGTCACGCACACATTTAAGAAATGCAAACATCCTTATTCCCATGAAGAAGTCTGTAAAATAAATGCTTTTTGTTTTGGTTGAATAAAAATGTTAAAAATAGAAATGATAGACCGTGTGACCTTTCTAGGACGATTATGTGTTGCTGTCCCGGTAACATTTCTGGGGAAGCATTTGCAATGCAATAGGTTTCGCATTTCCGAGTTTGAGCTATTGGCATTGTAAATGACAATGCCTTTATTTATGTTTTGAAAACCTGCAACACCTAAATAAAAGGCATTGTCATTTGCAATGCCAATAGCTCAAACTGTCGCAAATGCGAGAGCTATTGCATTGCAAATGCTTGTTTCCAAGTGGCAGCGGTGGCACCCAGCATCTCATCCAAGCATTGGCAGATCTCATCGGTTTTGGACGTTTGCAGCGGAATGAAGTCCATATGTCGCTGGGGCAGGATGCCTCAAGAAGAAGTTCACAATATGATTTAGGTTGCTTATTGCAATGTACCATATCTGATAACCACTGTTTAAGCACCGACTCCTGTCCTTTCCCCAGTGCTGTGTCAGCAGCAGGGCCATTGATCTGAATTTGCACATGGGGTGTGGCACTTTCTGCACCCATCCCAGGGCCTCATCAAGGGGGTCGGAGGTAGCTGGTCCCTCACAGTATTTTGCAATGTACTGAATACTGCAGACCAAAAGCTGTAAATGCACGCACAGGACTAGGTAAGCTGAAGAAAGTCTGCCTCCCCCGCTCCACGACGGGCACACTTAGAATCCTCCTGCAACCCACATTTACACAGCACTACAGGCATGTAATACACCCTGTGAAGATATTGATAGTGGATCAGCCATAATCTGCTACTGGGCAGGAGCTCCCTGTCTGTGCGCAGCAGTACTGTACTCCCATGTTTCGTCAGTCAGTGGGCCCAAGTCTGCTTCCCACCCAGTTTTGGTGGTGGTACTTTTGCTTGACTTGTCAGATTGTGCTGCTCGGTAGAGTAGCGTGATAAGTTTTTGGGAGGTCATAGTGCTGGCCACTATCTTTGGGGAGATACCAAATAGACTCAGCTTCCTGAGACTATTTGACTCTTTAGGAAGAGTCTATTTGGTCTTTTTGGTTCTATTTGACTCTGTTTGGTTTTTTAGGAAACTCCAGCATCAATTTTTGCTTGCTCCTGCAGTCTGTAATAAAGAAGCGTGTCCAGGGGTAATGTGAGTACTGTCGAAGGTCCTCCAGAGTAAGAAACGTGCCCTGAGGCAGGTCACCCCATGTCTTGAGGTTAAGTTTTCACAACTGTACCTGTGCTAACTTTTCAGATGTAGCAGGGACAAATGGGTGCTTTACCAGCGTGGCAAGAGGGGTGTACAGTGTTGTAGTGTTAGCCTTTCTTCTCAGCCCTCTCCATGCTGCATTTGTACAAACCACCTTATCTGTTTCCTCGCTATCGGTAAGTCTCTTCTCCCATATTACGGTTGGTAGTGGCGTAGGGGACGCAATACTATAAGGGCGGAGAAACCAAAAATGTGCGTAGTGTGGTTGAGCACATAGATGATATAGCTATATATTGGGAATGGTGAGCCTGTTTCTATGGTGCGGTAGGGTCAGGACATCCCAGGCTAGTCTTGGCTTCTTGCCTGCCTAGGTGAGCCTAATTAGGAGAGTTCAGTGTGTGGAAAAGCTTCTCAGCTTAATCGGAATATGCATGAAGTAGTATAGGAACTTCAGGAGCATCATCCTTTTGATAAGATTATTCTGCCAGCCATATACAGCAGCAGTTTTAGCCAGTGATCTACCTGCTCTTCCAGGGAGGTAATTGCCCTGCCATAATTCAGGGCCAGGATTTCCTCAGTGCCATGGCTGATCCAAATCCCTAAGTATTTGAATGGAGAGTCCCACCACTCCAGGGGTAATTCTCATGTAAATCTAGTTGTACTCTCCGTCAGCAGGTTAAGTGTGGATTTGTGCTAGTTTGTCAGTCCGGAGAGGCTGCCGAATCTGATAAGCTCGCTCAAAATCACGTCCAGATTGATACTCGGGTTCCTGAAAAATAGAGTAAGATCATCCGTATACATTGATACTAATAAAGTTTGGTCACAAAACCGCAGTGCGGAGCTCGCAATATACTGCCACAGCTTGGCAGCTCAGGGCTCCACTGCCAGCGCAAACAGCGCAGGCGACAGGGGGCACCCCTACCGAGTTCCCTTCTTTATACCAAGCGGCAGTGACTTGCCGCGGTTTAGATAGTCTCGCCGACAGGAGCGTGCACAACAGTCCTATCGGTGCCAGAAACTGCAGGGGAATACCCATGCGGCACAGCCCCGTCATTAAATAACTCCATTCCAGTAAATCAAATGCCTTGGTGCCATAGAGTAATATTGCTGCTGCCTGGGTGTTGGGATTAATTGGGTGTGAATGGTGATATAAGCTGTCAGAAATGGAAGTCTTGATTCACCGGTAACTTGATTTGGATCTAGGCATTATTGTTCTTGATTTACAGATGTACGCCTATGTGAAGGTCACTTTTGGTAGAATTTTACTCTGATGGATAGTTATGACTATGGCCATTTTGGCATAAACGAGATTCAAAATTGTATATCGTCGACAATCTGTGTTATGTTTCAAATATTGATGAATACAATCGAATGTACAACTTTTACTACTGCAGAAATGTTCAGTAAGAGGAACTTGAGATGATTTTTTTTTAAAGTTTTAAATAAAATAACACCAAAAAACGTTAAGTGCCAGTCGTGGCCAACTGATCGTGGTAGATCAGGACCTCGGTGTGATTTGAGTCCAACCACGATGAAGCACGGGTCAGATTCAGGGACCAGGTTCAACCCGGTGGTAGGATTTACCTTGGGTGTTAGTCTCAAAAATGGAATTCTGAAGTGGGGAAGACCAGCACACTGTAACTGAGGAGGGCTCCACAAGGGTCAGAGAGCCATTTGACAAAGTTTTGGTAAAACTGTTGGTTTTCAGCAGGAAATCTTAGAATCTTGTGGCCAGGAAAAGTTCCTTGCCGGTCAGGTACCTTTTAGTACCATTGCCCGGTCACTATTTCTTCGTTTCCACTTTTTTGGACCTCCTATTCCTCCAGCGGGGCAGGGCTGCAGGCTGTAGCCAAAGAGGGCTCCACAAGGCCGGATACCATCTCGGCGAGGTCCAGCTGATTTGGAGTTGCCTCTGCAAAAAAGCTCCAAGCAGGAAAAACCTGAATCTTCAGACCCGCGGCTTGACAGGTTTGTCCCAGTCCTCCAGAGGCAAAATGTTTCCAAGTCTCAGGTTTTCAGGGGTGGTAGGCAGAGTCCACGCAAGGGTTCCAGGACCTCAGGATTAGCACTTTGGTTGGGGGGGGGAGTGGGAGGGGCTTAGGACTCACTCCAGCAGAGGCCACCAGCAAGGTTCAGGTCAGCTCCAGTTGGAAATGGTCAACTGGAAATCTTCAGGAATGGCTTCTTGTAACTTGAATTGTAACTTCACTAGGAGGACTGCCTTATGACCCTTTGAGTCCACATCTTTGTGCTGGGTACAAAAGAGAGAAGGTCCAGTCCTTAAGGGCTCTTTTCAGATCTCAGACAGCATGTTCAGTCTTCTTCTGATCTGTCTCAGGTCCAGTTGTGTTCTGAGGAGGGTATTGGGGGTGCCACATGTATGTCTGGCACCAGCTTGTGGGTGGGGGGTGACTCCTGGCTCCGCCCTAACCAATGTGGTAAAGGTTCCCAGGTGTTAACCTAATCACGTTTTCAGCATTTCCTGTGTGCCCTACTGCAAACAATCCCACAGTGCCCCCTCTGCCTAAATCAAAGATGGTGAAACCCTTTTTCCTTGTGCAGAGCTTGTGTTCCAACCTGCGAGGTGTTCCCGGAGAAATGAGTGAGCTCTCCTTTGTGGTCACTTCAAACCAGTTCTGGGGGGTACCTCCCTCCCCACTGGGATTGGTGGCTGTCTAACTGGGGGAAAAGAGGAGGCCTGTGCAGGTGTCATCTTGCATCTGCCTGTGACAGGAGAGGCCCCTTTAAAATTAAACGAATACCTGGGCACTGCCCAAATGTTTGTCCTGCCAGAGGTTCAAAAACACCTACTCATACCCCTTTCTGGCTCTTCTCTGGAAACAGTTTCTAGCAGTACGAGCAAAATAGCACTGTGCGCTCCAGGCTTGCGCCAGGGATCAAATACCACCTTACTATAGGAAATACATAGGAAACTTGCCTTCTCAGTACAAGCCACCAACCTCTGGAACTCGCTACTAACCAAGATTTGAAGTATTCAGGAGCATTTACATTTTGGAAGAAAAGTGAAAACATGGCTAGTTCAAAGATCACTAAATCATCCCACAATCCTTGGATAGAACCCAGAATAATAATCGCTCCTTCCAGTACAATGTATAGACTGCAGTTCACAGATGAGCAACAGTCCAACCAGTATGCAACTTTCCATGTTCAGATAAGTTATGAAAGGTTGACCTGGGTCTTGCCCCTTGGTATTGTATAGTAATGTCAATTCAAATATAACCCTCTTGCACCCCACTGATATGAATACCATAACAATCAACATAGTTCAAACAGTCTGCATAACAATTCCCTTCTAGTACTTGACCCTATTAACTTCACATAAGACACAACCCCTATGGGTCATGTCCTTCACCCACTACTGTACCAGTCCACAGCAATAATTCAGCCATCACCAACTGAACAGGCATGGAATAACTGAAGAGATCTGCCACATACCGCTAGCCAGTGCATGGCTCTTTATTTAGTCCACCACTGCAGGTCCCAATAAGCTACACACTATGACCGCGTCTTGACATCTCACAATGGCAATCAGATATGAGATGATTGTAACAGTCAATACCAGCAAATCTGCCCCCAACATCTCTCCCTCCAACCTGTCCCTGCTCAGGACCATTAAAGTTAATCTAAACTTAACTTAAATTAAAAATCTCAGAATGGACAGTTCAGAGCAGTAACCAGCTAAGTGGACTATGATCATAAGAAATACCCTAAAAAGACTCTGAAAACCATAAACACACCTGTCTCACTCCCCTTCATCCGTCACACTGCTAAACGCTACGTTCCATAAAACGATAACCGCACCTCATCACGCTCGACATCGAAGCACTTCTCACATAGGATCAACACAAAGACAACACTCTTCCAGCCATACACCGGCCTACATGGTATAGCATGCTTCCCACGTAGGCAAGTGCTTCTGGGCCCCACATAGTAAGTAGTAAGCACCATCTAAATGTTACAATACAATGTGTCGCGGTCTGCCTCACCTGTTTTCATTTCCAATAATTTTATTTTTAGGCAGAAAAAGTAGAGAACAGAGGACATACATCATGGTGTGCAGATCTTACTTTTTGATCGTTTGAGCTTGTCTACATCCTTTTGCTTAATTTTAGTAATGGTTGCAGGTGGGCCCCGCAGGCCTTTTTTGTTTGTGAGCCCGGACATATGTTTAATCTTAAGACTTTCACCCAGAAAAAGAGCGCAAAAGGCAGCAGACGGGGAACGAAAGAGGTAGAAAATACAGAAAAACTGTGAAAGTGGAGAGAGCTAGTGTAAAAGAAGGACCAAGAATGAAATAAAGGGGCATGGATTGTTGGTGGTGGATGAGGCATGACAAGGACTCTGTATTCGACAATCCCGCTGTTTGGAGTGACACCGGCGGGCAGCTATTCTTCCACAAGTTAGGCACTGTCAGGATCCAAAAAAGGGCATCCTGGTAGATCTTCTTGCGTACACTGAACATCCATCCAGCCATATGTCCTTCTCCTTTTGTATTGTCAATAATAATGTGGTATGGTGCGGGTAAATCGGAGTTTGCAATACATTTGACTTGGGTGACTCCTAGTGGTGGAAGTCTAACTGAAAGAATGACCGCTTTACGAAAAGCTCAAAGAAACAAAAACATTGACCAAATTGTCAACCTTTTCGCCTTCGTTGCCAAGGGACAGTTATTTCGGGATAGTTCCCCGAAATGTCTTGTCGGGGATGACAACTTGTAATTGAAGTACTGCACTTCTGCGGACTACGGAAAATTGCAACTCTCCTCGTTGTACCGTGGAATCGCAGTACTCTGGCGCCCTCCTGTGGAAACAATTGCTAACTGCTTCAGGAGCTTCTACTGTGTTAGCTCAACTGAAAGATACCGGCCCTCTTGAGCTTGACTGCCAGCTGTTTCTCAAAGAGAACACTAATAAATTATGGTAGTTATTTTATTCTCGCCGCATCTGCTTTAAACCCTGCATGCTGCTTCATCTGAGACATCCTCTCTCTCCCCTTCCCCGTCTAGTGTTTTTAAAAGTCCTTGGTCCTAACACCCGGCGATTGTATGGTAAATAAAGCCGGGCATGATATGTGTAAATCACTGGCATGTATACATTATGAGCTTTCGGATTTGGAAAGTGTTTGATGAAATTGGAGCAGTTTTCAAAACCTACTTTCTAGCTTAAACGGATTAAAATGTATTAAAAATGTAGCGACAATGTCACTCATTATTGGACATTGACTCAGTGATCCTCAATTGATGTCAGAATTCCGGCAAGTCTTCAGAGGACGGAATAGTATTTATCGAAGTACGAACAAAGGTTATAGTCAAGAAACCTCTAAAGGTTCTCTGGGAAGATTGCTTTATCTGATGTGACATAGCCGATCCATCATGGATTCTTCATTATTATTCCTAAGTATAGATTCTTCAGTATTGTATCTTTTATAGATTCACGTGCTCGAACCTTCCCCGTCGTCATGGTGGGAGTCCCACGATAACAGTAAAATAGCAGTATCAAAGCTTAAAAACTTAATCTCCCTTGTAATTCAATAGCATTTAGTAACCAGTTAACCTCATTAAAAAACATCCAAACTCCAGCCAATCACATCACAGACCCAGAGTATCCATCCCCTGCAGGGCCACCATACCTCCGATTTCTTACCGCACGTCGTGTGTTAGGGAGTCACCCTGAGCTCTGCTCAGTCTCACTGTTTCTACCTTGACCTTTTCAACTTTCAGCTAGCAGTTCCTTTTCCTTCAACCTTCTCTTCAGCTGAGGTGCTGTGGAAAAGTGAGTGTACCTTTTTCTGTCTTTGCTGCCGAATGTCTGAGTCTAAAAAAAGGGCTGTTTAGGCCCTGCAAGACTTGTAAAAAGTCCACGCTTTTCTCTGAAGATCAACATAGGGAGTGCTTATACTACCTATATCCGGATCATAAGCCCAGAGACTGTAAGCACTGCCGGACTTTTTCTTCAAAAACCCTCAAGGATCGTGAGGGAAGACTTCTCTGGCTTCGAAAGAGAAAATCTGTAAAAGATTCTGACTCCTAGAGTGAGGAGAGGCCTCATACCTCCTCTAAGAAAAGGAAGGAAGAAGATCCTCCTTCTGTCCAGAGAGATCCAAAGAAGTCAAGATCTCCGAGCAAGGAGTCTTCTGTGGAAAAAAGGGCTAACAAGGAGCAACATGGCTCTTCTCATGCCCAGCAAAGATCTGGCTCTGCACCTCCTTCTGTGCCACATACTTCCTCACAGAAAATCCGTCCGTCGACGGGCTCGTCGATGAGGCATTCTCCGTCTACGACTGCTGAATGAGGTGCACCGTCTGCGGTTTCATCGGCGACATCTATGACGTTGACTGTCAGGACGACGACGGCTGTGGCGTCGACGAAAACTGAGGTGGTGATGTCGGCGACATCTGTGAGGAGTTCTACGTCGATGAGCGCTTCACCGTCGACGGTTCAGATGGGTGCTGCTTTGTCGACGAGCATCTCCGCCCCGTCGACGAAAGTCTCCGCCCCATCGACGCAGTCACTCGTGCTGTCGACGTTACTGCCTACGATCCCGTTGACGATCCAGTCGACGAAGAAAATTGACATGCCCGTTTCAAAGACAATTCCATCCTTATTGCAGGATGTCTCCAAAATATCTCCGCCGCCTCCTACTCGCCTCCTGGATTTCCAGGAATCAGAGGATGAGGGTCCTCATGGTCTCGCGTACAGCCCTTCGCAGCTTAGGTTCAAGTGCCAGCAATCTGAGGAAGAAGAACAAATAGATGACCCTTCTGCGTATTTGGAAGGGGAATATTCCTTCTCAGATAGAATGCACCGGCATGCAACGCTTGGACACTTTTCAGGAGCATTATCCTTATTATGAGCAGGAGGAGGAGGAACGTCGGAAGGAGCCCTCCATTAATGTTCCGATGTCTCTAGTTATGGACTTACATCTGATGCTCAGTGACTACTATAAGCGTTTCCCTGGAGCTAATGTTGCTCAAAAGCCACGAGGATCCTGTCATCATCCCTGATCAGGAGGCTGCTCCTGCACCACCGAAGCAGAAATCTTTACCACCCTTGCAGATCCCTGTTCAAATGTTGGACAGTGGTGACCAGCAGCTGGAAGAGGGTGAGCTGCAATTGGATTTGGATGTCCATGATGAATGGATTGACTATGTGGCACACACACCGCCTTCTCCCACTCTGCCAGTGGCTGATTCTCCTCCGGCGGATATCGGCGGCTTCCATGACCTTTTAGAGCTGGCGTCAAAACGCTTTGATCTCCCCATGCCTGTCAAGCAAACAGAGTGCCTCTTATACTATTTCAAGGCCACCACGAAGCGTTCCGTTAGGGCAATCCCTACTGTGACTTCCTGAGGCAGGAAGGCCTTAAGCTGATAAACTCCAGCTTCTGTGCCTGCAGTTATCCCGAAATTGGACAAGAAGTACAGAGCGCCTGAGGACTTTCCTGCGTGCCTCATTGGCAATCCAAAGCCTGATTCCGTGATAATGCAAGCCGCCCAAAGAAGATCTAAGAGTCCTGCATCACCATGTACTACCACGCCAGACAAGGAAGGGCGCAGGTTAGATAATATTGGAAAGAGATTTTCCACGCTGGCGGCAACGGCCATCAGGGCCTCCAATGCCATTGCCATCCTTGGGAGGCATGATATGCAGATGTGGTCGAACATTTCTCCCTTCCT
This sequence comes from Calotriton arnoldi, assembly GCA_963921515.1. Taxonomy (NCBI): domain Eukaryota; kingdom Metazoa; phylum Chordata; class Amphibia; order Caudata; family Salamandridae; genus Calotriton; species Calotriton arnoldi. Next base: position 212,894 of record CAWUFW010000213.1, on the reverse strand, counting down.
GGAATTTCTGCCTGAAGACAAGAAGAAAGAAGCAAGAGAAATACTCTGAGGGTGAGAGAGCCTCATCTGAACTCATCGATGTGGCGCTGGACATCTCTTCTACCGCCTTTAGACAGATGGAGGGTCCTGCCATGTTGCGAAGACCGGTATGGCTCAAGGCAAAGACATTCCGCCCGCAAGTCCAAGCTAAGGTCCTTGACATGCCGTTCGGTGAATACTTTTTCGGCAAGCACATGGATGAGAGGCGCTTCAGGCTATTAAATCAGACACCGATTCGGCTAAATCCTTGGCCAATCTACCGCAGAAGAAATGTTCTTCTCTTCGAGGAAGAGGCCAATTTACATCTCGACCCCCAGCTCCAGCAGCGCTTTCAGCCCTACTATCAGCAGTGTTTCCGGCCGCAATATTCCGCGCAGTCCTTTCGTCAGACGCCCACACCAGCTTACACGAGAGCACCAGCACGCAGACGTCCCGCATCTGGAGGAAAGTCTCACGATGCAGACAGAAGACCATGAAAATTTTCAGGCACCCGTCACCCCAGTCGGCTCAAAATTGCTCCAAATTCTTCGTTCAATGGAATACCATTTCTACCGACAAATGGGTGTTAGACTTCTTCAACCATGGTCACACCCTGGAATTTCTTCAGCGACCTCCCAATTTTCCTCCCCGGAAGACTGCTCACCGTCATCTGGCGCTTCTCAAAAGAGAAATAGGTCTCCTTCTCGACAAGCAGGCAATCAAAGAGGTGCCACGCAGTCAATGCAACCTAGGCTTCTACTCTCACTTTTTTCTGATAAAGAAAAAGACAGGAAAATGGAGGCAAATTATGGACCTCATCAAAAGCCAGCCTTTCAGGATGTTGTCGCTTCAGGAGATTCTTCTTCTCTTGGACACAGGGGATTACATGACCTCCCTGGTTCTTCTGGATGCGTACTTCCATATTCCCATTCATTCAAAGCATCGTCGTTTCCTCCGGTTTGAGGTGGCAGGGTGCCATTACCAATTCAAAGTGCTGCCTTTTGGGCTAAAATCAGCGCGGTTTTCACCAAGTGTCTGGCACCGGTGGCAGCCTATCTCCGGTGTTCCGGACACCAGGTTTTTCCCTACTTGGACAATTGGTTGGTCAATGCCCCATCCTTTCAAGGCGCCAAAGAGTCCACGGGTGCCTGTCTTTGACTTTTCACTCTCTGGGTCTCAATCTCAACGGAGAAAAGTCCTCTCTCCTTCGCTCCAGGTCGCTGGTGTTTCTGAGAGCGATATTGTATACCAGCCGCTCAATGGCCTTTCCCACAGAGGAAAGAATCTCACGTCTTCAAAGGATGGCTCAGTCCCTCTCCTCAAGAAGGTCTGTTTCTGTGAGGACTTGCAATTCGATGTTGGGAATGATGTCATCCTGCATCCCGTTAATACCACACTGACTATTGTGGATGAGGCCTCTCCAGGAGCAGCTCGACTCTCAATGGATTAAATCTCGAGGCTCCTTCGACGACATCGTCTCAATCACGCCAGAGATGATCAGGGCGATGTCCTGGTGGACAATCAGAAGCAATCTCTCCCAAGGCCTATCCTTCCTCCCGCCAAAACCAATGATGATAAAGACAACAGATGCTTCCATGGAAGGATGGGGAGCTCACCTTCAGGAGCTTCAGGTCCAAGGGAGGTGGTGGGACCAGGAGTCTTTGTGTCACATAAATCTGTTAGAGCTAAAAGTAGTCTTTCTAGTGCTCCGATCCTTTCTACCAAGGATAAGTGGATCGTCGATTCTCGTCCGCACAGACAACACAACCACCATGTTCTATCTACAGAAACAAGGGGGGGACGAGGTCTCTGGCTCTGTCAAGCCTAGCGCAACGAATTTGGAATTGGCTGATTAACCACAACATATCGATGCAAGTCCAGCACGTTCCAGGAGTGCAAAACGAATGGGCCGATACCCTCAGCAGGGACACCAAACAGTGTCATGAATGGGAAATGGATGCCGTTCAGCTTGGAAGGATGTTTCAGTGTTGGGGATTACCAACCCTAGATCTGTTCGCTACATCACTCATCAAAAAATGCGAATTCTACGCCAGAAGATTTCCTTAACCAGGCTCTCTGGGGAACGCCTTCCATTTTTCCTGGGAAGGAACATTTGCTTACGCGTTTCCTCCGTTCCCACTCATTCCAAAAGTTCTATAGAAAATCAAACGGGAACCTTGCCGCATTATTCTCATTGACCCGGCGTGGGCAAGACAGTACTGGTACACAGAGCTGTTTCGCCTATCCGAGTCTTCACCAATCCGTCTTTAACCAACGGAACATCTGCTTTCCATGGACCAAGGCCAAGTGGTTCATCCGCAGATTCACACACTTCACTTGTCGGCTTGGCTCCTCACCACACGGAGTTTGGTGACTTAATTCTCTCTGAGCAGTGCCGTTCAATACTTAGCAAAGCCTGAGCTCCTTCCACAGTCAAGTGCTACTCGGCTAAATGGAAAAGATACTGTTCCTGGTGTGCAAAGCACTCTTGTCATCCTCTCTCGTCTCCTCCAGAGGATGTTTTGCCATATCTTTCATCTCTGGCCAAGGCTGGGCTTTTCCACTCATGGATTAAAGTACATTTAGCGGCAATTCCGAGATATAGGAGACGTTCAAATCAGTTGTCTCTATGGTCCTACAGGCTAGTGAAAGAAGTTATGAAGGGTCTTTTTAGAGCTTATCCACCAATTTGACCCCTCCGATTCAATGACAACTGAACATTGTTTTGTCGCATCTCATGTGATCACCCTTCGAGCCGATTCACAAGTGTGATTTGAAGCATCTCTCATGGAAGGTGGCTTTTCTCTTAGCCATCACGTCTGCTAGACGCATTCGCGAAATTCAGGCCTTCCCTGCAACGGAGCCTTACCTGCAGTTTCAGCAGGACTGGGTGGTGCTCCGCACTAATCCTTCTTTCATCCCTAAAGTACCTACCTCGTTCCATCTAAATGAACCGGTCTTCCTGCCTTCCTTTTTTCCTTCTCCGTCTACACCGGCAGAGAGAGCTCTCCATTCTTTGGACATCAAACGTTGCTTGAAGTTTTACTTACAAAGGATAAGACCCTTTCGTAAATCTACCCAACTCCTCATCGCCTTCTCTGCCCCTAGGGGTCAGGCTTTGACTAGAGCATTTATTGCACTTTGGGTTTACTCTACTATAATTTTCTGTCATGAGAGAGCGGACGCCCGCTAACGTCTAAAGTTTCTGCCCACTCCACCAGGAAGATGGCAACGTCCTCGGCCCTGTTTGCTGGAGTGTCTTTACCCATCTGCAGGGTTGCCACATGGACGAACATCCATACCTTCACCAGGCACTACTGCCTGGATGCTTGGCGGAAGACGGATATTGCTGTTGGCCAAGCAGCCTTCCGACGTCTGTTCGCTTAAGGTAGTCCTCGTCTTATTGAGGTTTATTATTTTTTCCTACGCTACTATTTTGAGTTTTCTTCTCTTTGTATTTAGACATTTGTTATATTTTTATATATGCAGATACTGTGTTTCTGTTATAGTCTTATGGTCGCTTGGTGGGATGGTTCACCTGTTCTTCCCACCTCCTTTAACTATTATGTACTGCTTGCTATTCTGATTCAAGCATGTGAATCCATAAAAGATACAATACTGGAGAAAAAACAAGTAACTTACCTGTACACTGTGGTTCTCCAGTATTGATATCTTTTATAGATTCACATGCGGCCCTCCGTCCTCCCCTTCCAGGTTCACCTTCCATACCTCTATCGTTTTACTAACTGCACTCGTGCTCGAAATCTGACGTATGGTGGCACTGCAGGGTATGGATACTCTGGCTCTGTGATGAGATTGGCTGGAGTTTGGATGCTCTCTAATGAGGTTAACTGGTTACTAAATGCTATTGAATTACAAGGGAGATTAAGCTTTTTAAGCTTTGATACTGCTATTTTACTATTACCATGGGACTCCCACCATGACGATGGGGAAGATTCAAGCATGTGAATCTATAAAAGATATCAATACTGGAGAACCACAGTGTACAGGTAAGTAACTTGTTTTATAGCTTGTATTATAGACTGAATAGCAGGACACCTTTTTTCAAAATATTTTTAAAACATTGTCAATTTAGAGTCATAATTTTCTGTCTTTTCAGCTTCTTTAATTGGTATTAAAAACAACATAAACAACCGGGTTAAAAAATGCACAAGATGCGATAGATGAAAAGTGGTCAATGTCACTTTAAGGTGTCGGGCTGCTCCACATTCCCAGAATGCAGCGCAGCCTCAGTTCATTTTCTGTTTTGTGGAGCAAGGATAGCAGAACACCAGCTGTGCCTTTGACTCGCCTTTAGTTTTAAACCTAGGTTTTTGTAGTTGTTGCTTGGATTCTTTCAGTCTTTAGTCATTTAACCGCTTTCTGGAGATAAGATGCATTTTTTATGGTCTCTGCAGTTTGCCTCAGCTGTAAAATCACAATGCTGGGTCTTTTTATGGCCTGGCTTGAGAGTGCAGCGCTGCCAGACAATTATGTGAGCATCACTATAGACGGGCCTTGGCTCCACCTACATGTTGGGAGCCAGGAGTTCCACAAAACAAGAATTGAGAAAGTCGATAGGTCTCGCATTTGTGAGGTCTAGTGGCTTTGTCAATGTTTTTAGCCATGCTGGATGGATGGTAGAAAAGAAAGGAAAAAAAATTCTATGATGATCATGCAGCATTTTGCGTCATAGCACTTTTTTATTTACTTTTTAGCATTGTTGCAAAAAAATTGACAAATCCAGTAGCTCTTGTAGGCGAGCCCAATTAACTTTGCCATTTTTTTTAGTCGTGGCAGCATGGCTGAGTTTAAAAAAAAAAAAGCTATGACATGGTCAATGCTGGCCTCGTCTTTGTGTGTGTGTGCTTTTATTTTTTGGAATCTTTCAACCATGCTGGAGCTGCTGTCCAACATAGCTTGAAAACCATTGATAAAGAAAATTGTTTGGGCCAGAACTACAAAAACTGGGGCAAAGCAAGAAGAAAGCAGGGGCCAATAGTATATCTTAACAATCAGAAAATGCACTATGTCTTGTTAAGGGGCAGCAATCAAAAAACCTGCTGATCAAGATGGGTCCTGCGTAACAGCACTGCTTAGGTAGGTGGTGAAGTAAAAGTATTTGGTGGGGAATCTAGTAGAGTGCTCCCCAAACTGTTATTATTGGGGTATGTTAAAATGTCCCTCTTTCAAACAGGCGTCTGGTAGAGGTACTAATCCTTCTGGCAAAACGCTGCTTGTTGAAAAGCTAAATGAATGGTCCGATGCCTGAATTGCAGGAATGGTTAAAAGACAGCGCAACCTGTTAAATCATGTCATCTGACTTTGCCCTTACGCAGGTCCCACAGTCCAGACCCTGTGATATTTGGCGTACCCTTAGAAACTATATTACTACGCAGAAAGGAGCCATTGTGTAATAACATCAGTAGTTGCCTGCTACCTATATACAATGTGGGTCATGAGGTATTGTAACCCTGAGTAAATTCTGGAACATTACTTGGCCTCTGGTTTGCTAAGTGCCTTTGGAGGCCCGTATGCGATTTTTCTGAAATTTGGGGGCCACCGGACCTATAAACGGTTGCACATGTAGTGGTGGCTTCTTCTGGCTTAATGGTTTGGTTAGAGAGCCAGGTGATCTGGACAAAATTGTTGTTTTGCTGAATGGAAGCATGATGAGGTAGTCCCTGTACCTTTTTTTTTTTTACATATGTTCTGTCTGTACAGGACAGTTTTTGTAAGTTAAAAACCAAGATAAAGCTTTAAAAAAGTGTGTAAATTCATGGAGCGGACACAATGGAGAGAAAACGTATTGTCAATATTCAACATAGTAGTGCTGATGAATATCATTGAAGTGTTATGATTCAATGTGAGGAAGACTGGCAGCATCCTTTTGAAACATCTGGTGCCATGTGAGTGGACTCTACAGAAGGCAAAATAAAATCTGTGCCAGTAAGCTGCACCCTATTCATATTTAATCCCATCGATTAAGCCAGGCTGTCGTCAGTGAACAAAGAAATTAACATCACATAAGTTGAAAGTGCATTAAGATTAAAAATGAAAATTCCGGATAACAGGAATGAATAAGCAGTTTTGTTGGGGTGAAAACAGCCTCTAAAGAAGAAGTGCTAGCGACAGGGCACAAGCCAGCACTTCAAAGTGTTCCCTTTCAAGCAAGGCCTACGTGTACAGGAAGACAGGTGTACAGGCCCACTGCAACAGAGCGTCAACAGAAATACTCAGACTCACAGGAGCCAGACTAAGGATTCACAAATGGATTGAAGAACAATCCACCTAATACCATCTACAACGTCCAGTGATTTGTTTCTTAGTTTAGGGGTTTGATATAGCGCTTGGGTGCACACTTTACAGGCTCCAAGCACTCTGACATTAAGCACACAGAGATGCCAAAACAACATCAGAAACCAGTCTAACAGTGAACATTGTGTCTTATAGAGTATACACTGGGAGGTGATGCACCCTCTCTGGTCCCCCGAATAACTTCTGTTGACCCCGTAAAACCAGATTATAGACATATGTAAGCTGCATAAGACGAGGAACATCAGATGATGGTGAACTATAGTCAGGGAGTTCTCAGGGTTCATATGGTCAAGTGGGGTGACTGTGGCTAACTGTGCACATCTTGGGCTGGAGTTGGGGTCTCATCCATTGCCAGGAAATTCCAGAGCTGACGGGTCATGCTGTCATTAGTGGAAAACGCTTATCTTTCCATTGCATCACTATTTCTTGTTTTGCCACCAGAAGCATATGCCTAATATACAGCCAATCTGCCCCTCAGCCATTTCCAATTTTTAGGACGAAGACCAAGAATGGTAATTGCCGTATCCATTGGGATAGGTAAGCCCACTGCCCTTTTCATGTGATTAAGTACTACCTTCCAAAATAGAATCAAAACTGGACAGGGCCACCATATATGCATTCTAGTCCCCTCCATCTGGCATCCCATCCACCACTTTCCATTGCTATCTGGGTACAAATGCTGCAGTTTATGGGGGACATATACCAATCATGCATTAGTTTGTAGCAAGTCTATCTACCCTGGGTACCGCTGACCATCTGTGGAACATCCCTTCATAATTTCACCCATTCCGCCTGTTTCTCTGTAGCTAAGAAGATATCCCACCTATGCATGTATTTGCCATTTATGTTAGTGTGGCCTCAAAGTCCGTGTTATATATAGCTGAGACAAGACCCTTGGTGAACTCATAAGCTGAGAAAAGTTTTTCAAAGGACGTGAGCTCCCTTGTCACTGCCTCTCTATTATTTGGTTGCATTACCCAGTGTCGGAGCTGGAATTAGCGGAGTTTCTTTCTCCTTCAGTGTGTACTCTGCTTTACATTGGTTGAATATTTGAACGATTCCTTTTTGAAGCACATCTCGGAGCATGGTACAAACTCCCTCCACACCTTGACCTGGGATTTATCCAAAGCTGCTGTAAAATCTGAATTATGAAGAATGTGGGTAAATGGGGATGGAAACTGTTAATGGGGACAATCTCGTATAGGAATCCCACACCTCCATTAGGGTTGTTATACGTCAGACGTAAGCCACTTTAGGCCTAGCATGTCTAGAGAGGCAGAAAATACCCTAAAGGGATCTGTCCAGAAGATTCCTTTCCGTATGAGGTCTGTTTTTCAGTGTTCTTCAGTGACCACTCAAACTCTATCCTCTACTGGGCTGCTGCATGGAATGCTTTTAGGGCTGGGATACCCAAATCTCCTATTTCCCTGGTGCCCTGCAGGATTTTCCTATTTGCCCTGGGTCTGTTTTTTTGCTATATATATTTAAAAATGGAGATTTCAATTGGGTAAACCCCTGAGCTGGAAAGATCACAGGGTGGGCTTCATATACTTAAAGGAGGCAAGGAAGAATGTTAATTCAACACGACCATGCATTGTATCCATGAGATGAAGAGAGGTCCCCTGCTTTTATGTCTCTAATCAGAGGCAAGTCATTTGACCGATAGACATCCTCCAGTGATTGAGTCAGATACATTTCCAGATACTTAATCGTTTTCTTGGCCCATTTAAAGCGTGAAATCAGTTATTTCCTCTTGAGTACCTTGCTCCAGTTGAATGCCCAGGACCGCTCAGTTGGAGAAATTAATTTTACAGCTAGAGGTCTGTTCATAAATATGCAGTAGAGGCAATACCCCTTGTGAAACAACTACTGAACCAAACCAATGCCACGAATCTCAGTAAAAATCTAATTAAATTCCTGATGATGCAGTATCTACGCAGTGTCTCACTAATCAACCTTAGCATCAAATTAAAGAAAAGCATTGTCTGGCCCAAACACGTCAGATGTGAGACAAAGAGGGCCAATTACCTGTCTCTGAACATTGCGCTGTCACAAATAAGACTTCTTTTCAATACCTTACAACTAAACCGCATCTGGCCAGGAGATCACAAACCAGCTCGGTGATGTGTGCCCACTTCGGCAACTGCACCGAACCTTTGCGTGAGACTGTGACTTCTCCTAGTCTGAGGGTCTATCTTTTTCACTCTTTTCTGGTTCAGGCCCTCTTACTCTGAAGCTCCTGAAACAGTGCATCACCAGGTCTAAGGAACACTGACTAAAATGTCCAATCATGTGGGCTTGGCTATAGTACACTCTTAGGCCAAGTAACCTCTTGCAACCTTTATCATATGACATTGGTCTGAGCGTTCCCTTTGAATCCTTGAATCTAAGAATTAAATATCCCTTGTTAAAATTGTGCATTAAAACGGCTTCTTCTTGCCATACTCATGGGTGGAACCTCATCAAGAATTTCTGAAAAGGGCTTGTGCGGTGAAGATTGTCATGGCCAATGTCTCTTTTGAGTTGCATGTAACAGAGGATTTACTCTTACATCCAATACTACCTTCAGTAAATAGATACACGATCCTTCTGTTTGGACAGCTCTTGACAAGTACCCAGCCTTTAATAGTGGGCCTTGTTCACTTCCAGCCCTCAGCCTTCTTCACTCGTCTTGCTCCTGCCAACTGAGTTCTGAATTCTACATCATGCAGGGTGGACTTGTGGCATTCTCCCCTGGAAAAGGTTTCCAGAGTAGGAGACTCGAAGTGCTTCTTTGCTACAAATCTATAAGGTGAAAATGGAGTAGGACGTCTTTTGGAAAGGGTATTCGCTTTTGAACCCACATTCTATAATGCTTTGGGGCTCATGTTCAGGTGGCCGGGTGACACAGTTGTGTGCCTTTAGGTGTGATACTTCGCCTTACCCACATAGAAGATTTTTTTCTTCAGACTATATGCTCAAAGCAAATTGTTAGCGTGATTCCATCATTCCTTCTGTTGCTAATGCTGGCAGATGTGTAGAGTACTTTAATATATTTGTGTGACCCTTTTCCCCCAAATGTGTGGGCAGTGATTCTTAGTCTCAAGCCCCTCAAACATTCCAATGTTAAGTGGTGATGTTGGAACATGGGGAGACTGCTTTTCTGCCAACTAATCGACCAATGGTATCTCCAGGAGACTTCCCAGCGTCAGTACCTGACGGTGCCTGTGTGTCTCCTCTGTCACTACAGTTTGTATTGTGGGAGCTCCTCTTACCCAGTGCTATTGATGGCGGTTGCTCCTCCAATGTTGCAACTCAGAAGAGTCCAGTCATTGGTGTCCTTCATCTGTGCACATGTTCCACAGATTTCTGATTGGATTGTTGCCATTACTTACCATACTAACGCTTGTCATTTTAGCCCTTCCGCCACTTTGCTCAACAGCTCACCTTCAAATTCTTCAGCTCTTTCCTGTCCACAATATAGTCCCACGTACAAGCAGAATAAAATGGAATGAGCTAATAGGAGTTTTCTAGAAAGATGGTGGGACATCCTGTAAGCACCGTTTTCGAATGTATGTGACATAGATGAGGCACATTTTCTCGTACCACCAACAGTGAGTTTGAAAAGGCCTACTTCTTGCACACTCGTCAATTTTACTTAAGGAGTTTTTCTCACTTTTGTATTTTAACAAGGAGATCTATGTAGTCTCTGCCCAAAGAGAAATGCACTGTCCTCACCTCTTGCTCTTCAGGAGGTGGCCCCTCCTCTCCCACTTCACTTTACCCGCCCTCACGGAATGTACATGCTGCAACCTACCCATTCTCTCCCTTGCCATGGACTCTTGTTTCCCGGTGCTTAGACACAAGCCTTAAAATCCTCCACTCTCGACCATCTCTCCTTGATCAGTACCCAGAAAAGGTCCTGCTGTCCACCACTTCCTGTTTGAAACAAGTGTAGTGTTATATTGCAGTTGCACTTAAATAGCACTTTATACCTCTGAGGCGCCAGATTCACTTTGCAGACTGGTCACACACCGCTTTGATGAGTGTATTATTATGGCAGGACGCAAGTGTTTCAGTGAACGCGATGATCAGAGTTTTACTCAGATTGTGGCATGTCTTCCTGTGCATCGCTGTATAATGGAGTAAAATTAGTGAGAGAAAGGGCATTAGAAGCTTATAAGGTGGATATGTTTGGCTAAAGTGAATACAGTTGGCTATATCTGGAATGTTTTGTTGTGCATGAATGGCAGAGGGTGTTCTTGTCAACTCATTGCACATGTGTAGATGCGCCTTTGCACGGAGTAGTGGTAGTGTGAAGGATAGTGATTGAGTTTTGGATATATTTGAGCTGTCCATTAGAGACCGTACGCTCTTTGCTGTGCAAAAGCAGAATATTTCCAATTGTATTTTAATAGCAGTTTTTTGCATGGACTGATTTTTTTTTTGTTTGTTTCTCTGGCTTATTAGGTAGAGTTCTACTGAATCTCCGCTATCTAGCCATTTGCCTTCAGGCTTCTAAGCTACTATGGCTCTGGTGTCATCCCAATGAGGGCTTCCCATTTTTTTGACTGAGAGTACTGAAGGACTTACTGTACAGGGGTTACTACGAGAGTAACCGTTCTTATTTCTCGTAGTATTCATGTTGTTGTGAGTAGGCCCCTTGTGCCTAACTTTTATTTATTTTTATTTTACTTGTTCAGGCTGACAAGCTCTCAGACACCCTTGGGAGAAGTCTGTGGTTGGCCCTCCTCAGTGCATTATTACATAGTCAAACTTCTATTTTTTGCCTTAATTATGGAGTGGCCTCCGTTGATAAAGGTATACAAGTGGGGCTGCGAGGTATTTATTTTCGTTTGAAATTTTTATTTTTATTTTATTTTTTTTAAACCACACTACATAAAAAAAGGCTGTCAGGCATAATGGTGAAGTCCTAAATCAACACTTTGAAGTGCTTTAAGGGTTCATACACTTTCAGGTGAAACGTCTGAAGTACATAATACCACTATTGGGCTCGTGGTTAGTCAGAGGGATTCTTTGAAGTCCAAGAGTGGCACTTACTCATGCTCGTTGTCTGCAAGGGTCACTAACGTCTAGGGCCCAATGCACTAGATGCTTTATTCGAGTGTGAGTGTCTTACACCTGAAAATTCTGGAGGAAGTGTACTTCACATAGAAGTCAGAGTAAGTCAAACATATCCCAGAAGACGTTTTTGTAAATCGAACCCTATGTGACGTGGCAAGATGACAACCGAGGTAAGCATTAACCATGGTGGTAATCTGAACAAGCAAAAGAGTAGCATCCATGACCTTTGTGCCAGTCGATTCCCTAGGGATGGTACTCAGACACATCTGTGGCTACTGGGCCCACCTACAACGGCGGGGTAACGAAGTCTACTTCAGGGATATACTTCATACCTGTGGTAGGGCTGACTCAACTGACTTCCAAAGATCAGTGCTCTACGAAGGTTAAATCTAGGCAGTGTTGACGAGGAGTACTAATTAGTAAATAAAGTGATTGGTATAGACAGCACTACGAGGTTGACCAAATAGTGGAGTTCTGAGAAGCGGATGGTATTGCTACACCTGATCTTGGTGTTTGAAGATGCCTCTTTTGTTTCATAAGCTGTGATAAGCGAGCTGAAGTGCGACTGAACCCGATTTCTCCCTTTTTTCTCCCTCATACCTTCTGCAGCGAGGAAAGCGAGAGTGTGCTGACCCTGAAAGGACTGACACCTACTGGGACCTTGCCCCACGGTGTGCTATCTGGTGGTCGACAGACCCTGGAAAGTGGTGAGTATGCTCTCATAATTATGTAATGGAAACCTAGATCTTGTATGAAAGTACTGCATTATGTTGGCTGCACAAATTTTTTTTGTTCTTACTGTTACTATTGCATATACTCCGAGGAGGAATTGCAATGATTTTAATTAATTACGCAATACATTATTTATTCATTCATTCATGGTGAGTATGCAAGGCCAAGCCTGGGTGCATTGCAATCTATAACCATGTTGTCCTCCACACTCTTCCAGCTCATTAAGTTCACCGCTCATCAGCGGTACCAGGGGTCAGTATAAGATTAGTATTTGACTCAACAGAGCAGTGTTCAGAATATTTGGTTTTCCCGATGGTACATGATTCAAATGTGTACTAACTTCAGTATGGGTGCATTCTGGGGCTTTGGAGAAATATAACGGAAAGAGCTTTATTCCAGAATACAAAGGTTTATCTGCATGATTTGTGTGCTAGGATTGCGTTTATCTCGGTATTATTGTGGCTGTCTGCTTTCCAGTTGTTAACAAAGAGAAGCAGTGTTGTCTTCAGCTCATTTTTTTTGTGACTTCTCGTATGACCTGCTCTCACCCATCACATCCCTATTGTAGGAAGGGATTTACCTATCAGCGTCGTGTTTGGGATGTCACTATCCGCAATCACCATCACTACAAGTCCCCTCTTCTGAATTATTCTTACTGGTTTTAGGTAACTAGTTTCGTTCCTTTTCACCACTTGGAAAGCAAAAAACCCTCTTGCATCAGGCAGGACCACAACGAACTACCCACCCTAAACACATACAGTTTTGACGTCTGATCATCACAGACAGGCCTACATAGTGAGTTTAAGAGCAGGAGGACAATGTACTTGCTTTACTGAGCAAAAGGGGACACGAAGTAATGAATATTAAATATAAGTAATGTAAGCATTATTTCAAAAAGACCACCTTTCTCATTTCAGTCATTACTAGTTTGAGGTATGCCAAGACAACTCCACTGAGCAGGCCTGCTAACCAAAGAACCACGGAAAACAACCCATTCGGATAAATCTAAGCCACGCCAATGTTTGTTGAAACTGACCATGTAACAGTCCATTATGTGATACAGCTGACACGTCTAGAGCCAAAATATTCATCTCAGAGTCCACACATTGTACCCTATGGTGCTGTTCTAATGTGGATTGTGTAGAGCTTGTAGCTTAGCTACCTTACAAACCTCTACTTATACCTTAGCCCGGGAAGTCACTATGCCTTGGTAAAGCGCCCTTAAATAAAGCTGACAGACCACTACACAGCAGCCTAAGTCGCTAACATCACTAACCTGGCACCACTGTGGAAGGCTTCAGGCCTTTATGTTCATCACTAATATTTACAATGTGAACATCCCATCACCTGGACTAGCATTCACCTGCACACATCTAGGGCATGCCACTGCTCCTTTGGCATAAAGAGTTCCGGATATTAATGAAACAGCGCAGCATCTTGTTGCAGATGAAACTGAGATACCACTTTAAGCACCAAAAGGTACCTAAGCTCAATATCAACCTGTCCAAGAAGAGACAAAGAAAATAAGCTTTACAAGATGGAGAACCCAGTTCTCCCAAAGTTTGTGCTGAAGTGACTTTTACACGGAATAAGGTGTTTAACATCACGATATTGAAGTCTAGATCCAATAATTGCTCAAATGAATGGCCCTGAAATAATTAAAGTACAAGCGGTAAATCCACAGTCTTGAGTAACCAATCTGCTTTAAAGGTTAAGCAGTAGTAAACACCATATAGAGAGCCCCTAGGTCACCTACATGCTTTCATGGACTCTCTGTAAACACAGTCTACAATACCAGGCCCCATGTGAACCTGCCCTAAAGGATGTTAACTTTTGATCTTTTTGGTGTTATTGTTATTATTATCATATAACGCTCTTGTAGCACACAGTCGGCAATCAGCATCTTGCCAGTATGACTTAGATCAAAGATTTGTTCCCTTGTTCAACGTAACACACCTGATAGGCTGATATCACATTAGTTGGGGAAGTCTCATTCCCAGCTGAACATAAGTGTAGGCCTCTAGCCTCCCCTTGCTTCCAGATTACCTTATTGGTGAAAGGCTTGCTCATTGGCCAGGCAACTGCTCGATACTAAGCCCTGCCTAGGTCTGCATGCTCAGCTTCAGAGCGTTGTAAAGCCTCATGTGCATGCCTTGAGCTGCCAGTAACAGTGCCGGGATTTGATTGTGTCCCACCATCCTGCAACAAGCCGTCGTCCAGGTTCTCCTTTTCTTGGAGGACACCTTCATGACTTCACTGTTTGTGACTTTCCCAAGTCGTAACTTGGCGGTGCAAGCTTTGCGCTCCAGTGGGTTCCTGGATCTAAACATGTCTGAATCAAGTACCCGACAACACCTTTCCTGACCACTCTTCCTCAAGACCATGAGCTAGTGCCTTTTTCACACTGTGTGCTCTGCTGAGGCTCTGACCATGGGCTAAAGTGCATCTAAAGTGAGCACCAAACCACTATTTATGAGCCATGCCCCAGCATGATGGGAATCTGGCATCCAATGCAAGTGCCACCTGCACACTGAAAATGTATTTGTGGATTTACCTAGAGTAAATGCTCGCCTCCACAGGAACCACCAAACTCCTAACATACAGATTCTGTGATCCACTCTCATAGGTTTGTTGAGACTCCAACTGTGACTTAAACAAAACTTTAGAGTGGGTCCACACCATGCACGGCCTGAGGTGCTTGCTGTGCCTTCCACATTTTTTAAACTTGTTCCTGCACCATTTCATAGTAGGAGTACACAAAACTATAGTCAAGCTAATGGCATCCTTGAACAGCCACAGAGACAAAACCATGTTTTCTGTCTGTTTTTCATTTCGTCTGCCTGAGGGGTGGAGCATGGGCTCTTTATTTTGTATTCTCTCATGGTGAACATGTTGCAGTGGTTGCTTCTCTGATTAGATGTGCTCTCCTCAAGCCAGTAGTAAGAGAGCAAGAAGGTAATGCCGTACTATCCTTCCACGTTGGCTCACTTAGCACTTAAAAAGTTATTGCTCTCCATTCTCCTTTCCAAAATTCTCCTGACCTCAAATGTTATCACATACGGATATGGCTGTTATTACCTGGTTAGGCTGCCTTTGCATGTATGCTACCCATCTCAGAACTTGCTCTAAGACTCCTATTATAGTAGAATATGTGTCTCATTTACTCTGTTTTCTTCTCCTTGTTTTATGCTGGGTCTGCAGCCACGGTGGAAGCGGTTGAAGCACAAGAAGGTATGAAACATTTCTTACAAGTCTTTTGTCTCTTTCATTGTCTGTTAACACGTGCAGCAATATTTAGGTGCTTATTTAATTGGCAAATGTGTCCCTGTGATTTGTGAACACTCTAAACTGTAATGCACTTGTTTCCTGCTCTGCCTCTGGACATACCCACAGAAAGATGTAAATGTCCGTCACAGTAGGGATTCCTTTTGCCACTGGCAGTCAGTACAGTCAGCGAAGATCGTGTAATATAGAATCAAATTTCTTTCCTAAGAGGCAGACCTTCATTTTTTTTTTTAACACGTCCTCCATTCTATAACTGGAACTTTATGCTGGATACTCCTTCCCACATATTGACCACCTTATGAATATCCTACAGGCTCCCGACTGGATCCTGAAAGCTTTTAATCACCAGCAATAGCCTTAGAGCTAGACTCAAACATTGTATGATTCCGGGCAGATCACTTCATCTCCCTGCACCTAAATGTGTGTAAAAGGTATTTGTGGATCCCTGCATGATGTACACGATCTTGTAGATAGTCTTTTGACCTCTCACCCTCCGTTGCTTCATAGCTAGGTTCCCGCTATATTAATAGCACTACATACATACATAATTACATGCATGCAAGCATACAGTAGCTCTCCAACACTGTCAGATGGCTCCTCATGACTTAAGTTTCTGCTAAGTCTGCCCCAGATGTGACTTCAGGCTATATATGGCGCTGAGTGGAGCTCTTCTTTATTCTTTGCCATTGAAATTCCTCACCAAATTCTATAATGACTTGGTCACATCTCACATCATAGGAATTTGATGTTTAAACTTTGTTGACGGTGTCTTAAGATGATGTTGTGTGGATCCACCACATCAGTAAGCATCTAGGATCCAATCACTACCCCTCTGACTGCGATTGTTGCTTTCCCATGAGTCTAAAGGCCATCCGAGAGCGGTTAGCCAAATTATTATAGGCAATTGTCTGTAAGGGAGCTCCTAGGTGATCCCTTTTCTCTTCTTTAGGGAAGTCACAGGCAGGGAACAATCCTCAAGGTCCTCCAATAAAAGAAACAAATTAAAAAAAAAAAACAGGAGGAGTGAGGACTTCTTCCTTTATGAAATGATCCCACTCCTGAGACCATTTGGAGAGACTGGCACTGTTACCCCAACGCTAGTCTCTTTCTATGAACATATTCCAGCTATTACAGAGCCCATTAAGCCATTCCTGCTGCTGCCCCCTTAGCTTTTCTTGACAACCTGACCCACCAAAGTCAGCAGAAATGATCCCAGTGGTAGGAATCAGGTGTGACTTCGGCAGATTCTTCTGGCTTTGCCTCTCAAACTGATGAAGAGTTGCTTGCTTGGTTTACTTACTTGCAGGCTGTATGCTCGACGGCAATCACGTCCGCTTGTAGTCCTTGAATTGCAGCCCCTATTTGTCCACCATCCTTTACTCTTTTCTGTCCAAACAAGCAGCTACTTTGCATTCACCCCCAACCAAGGAAGAGGAGAGATTACTTAGACCATACCACAGGCATACTATATTCTATTACATCAACAGCACAAAACCGGGTCGAGAGTCTGCTCCTTGTGGTAGTCAACTGGAGCCAAGAAAAGTTAAGGCTGTAACAAAACATAGTGTTACGTTGAGCCACCCTGCGTAGAAATATCTTTAATGCCATAGCTAAAAAATATCCTTCAGCTAGGATTTGTGCACACTTCATGAGGGCTTTGGCAGCAGTGATTGGCATTTGATCATTGCATACCTTTGTATAAGATTGCTTTTTCACGGCTTAGGTACATAGTGATGAATACTGTTTCATGACTCGGGCCCAGAGTGATGGATATTTTTGTAGAGCGTGGTTGACCTACTCAGTCCCACATCCTTGAGTGTATTGCTTTTGAGATTTGTTCATAAGGTGAGGAATCTTATTGTAGAAGTATCTTCTAGAAGAAAAATATAGTTACCCATGTTAACGACATTTCTGGTGGATATAATATATGCATTTCTGTTGATTCCTCGCTGCCCTCCCTCCTCCCCTGATAAGTTAGTGCCGTTATTTATAAGATCTCAAGGTACGCAAAAATGCTTCTGCTGTTGTTGTCGCTGTTGCTCAATTCCTCTCCACATCTTGATAGAGTGCTGATAAAATACAAGAAACTGATGCGAGCATACCAGTTAGTACCATAAAGCCTGATGTTGTCACAAGGGAGAGGTAGCTAGACCACCATTGAAGGTGTGTGGTGCCACCTGTTGGTTCTCGAGTGCTATTGCTGGGGAATACGTTTTCCTGATCCAGTCTGGTGTCTGGAGGATATTCATAGGGTGAGTAATCGGAAAAGGGTATGGTATACTCCAGGAATATTGTTATTGAAGGCAAGTCATTTTTTCATTGTGTTACATTTAAACAAGCTTGGCTTCCTCTTCACTGCATGTCATTGAAGATCAGCTAAGCTGTTCTTCTTGCCTGTTGCCCTGCATGCCTTAACTGGAAATTTTACATCTTGTGAGTTCCTGCCCTTTGTGCTCTGTTACTTGCCTGGCCGCCTGCTGATCTCATGGCTCATTTCAAAGTCAGAGAAGATGCTATACCAGAAGAGACACCTCACTTCATGACCGGCTTCTAACTGTTGCACTCGGATAAGAGGAAAAAGGGGACTGGGCACCACAGGTTTCTGCAAAATATCTCTGTAGTGATGAGAGAATCTTCACTACTGTTCCTTGGCCTCTAATGCCTGCAGAGGGTTGCTCTGTGCCCATGCTCCTGTGAGCAGAAGTTAGGGGGAAAGCAACAGTCCCAGGTGACCTAATCTCTCCTGATAAAGGGATAAAGGTAGCACAGTAGAAGTGGATACTACTCTCGCTGGGGTCAATTGATCTCCCTAAGCTTAATGCGCCAAAAAGCTCAAAAGACGCCATGCAAGATCCTTTTTTTTTTTTTTTTTTTTAAGGCTTAAGTCTAAATACCTTAAGTTTACCAGTATAAGTACAATACTACTATTCTACCAGCAATTGATGCGGCTGCCGCACAAGTTCTAAAATAGTTCAAGACCTTTGCTGAGATGCATGATGCTTGCCATGAAGTAAAGAACACTGATTCCTATACACACTTGAGTGCTTCAGCACGAGGACCACCCTTAGACAGAGCTTCTACAATTTACCACAAAAAAAGCATAAGCAGGAGGTCTATAGATCCCATCGGGCTTCTCTTTTGTACACTTAGTTTTGTTTCTTGCTCACTTGCACCCGAGGTTGAGTTCTTACCCTAGATGCAGAGTCACTATGACACATTTAAGTTTTCAGGAACTTCTTTTAATCTGTTTTTTTTTTATCCTGTTGAATAAATTACATGTCTTCCTGAGAAAACCTTTGTCTCTCCCAGAGCCATTTGAAAAAAAATCCTCCAGCTCATTACTCAGCAGGTGATTTGCTCTCACCTGATTATTCTTCTCTTACAATTTGACGGGGCACCCCATACAGAGGTCATAAGCCTGGAGTTTTTAGTATGTATCAGATTGCACAGTCCACTAGACCTACTTTGTCCCCTAACTTGGAAACCTTTATTATTTCTACAAAAAAGTTTGCAACATCGCCAATATTCAATATAAGAAGACTGTACTTCGGGGGGCGTGGCCTGACCGCATGGCCGGATAGTCGCATCTCTGCGTAGCTCCTGCCCCGTATGTCAATATCCTGCAGAAATCCTGGTGGAATCGTGACTCTTTTCATAGAAACTGGCATCGGAGCCCCCGCCCGGCCTCGAGGGTCCCCGTCTGGCTGGGAGACGTCAGCCCGGAGTAGAGGAAATCGTCTCTGGACACCCGGAGACGTGGCGGATTACCTGGGCACAAGATAGCGGCGCTGGCCTTTGCCGGAGGCTCGAGGGCCTCTCTGTAAGCCGATCCTGAGTGGGGGCCCTGCAGAGGTGATACCAGAGACGAGGGGCAGTTGTAGATTGCCCGCCCGATCCGAGGCCAGGGACCCGGGTGCGCGCTCTACGCGAGCCCGGTGCTGCATGTGTGCCGCGACCGGCCCACCCGATATCCTGTCGCACAAGCCCGGAGTTACCGCTGACGGAGGCGGGGCCGCGGTGTCCGCGCTGCCTGGCGGACGGCTGGACTGTGGGGCTGGGGCTCTCGAGCTGGAGGTGAGCCTGCCGCCCCCTTGTGCAGACAGTGGCTGAGACGGCCAGGGCCGTAGATTTTGCGGTGGTCATCGGCGGCCAGGGCACTCACTCCGCAGTTCGGCAGAGGTGCCGCCCGGCCGTAAGCCTGTGGAGGTGGACAGGCGCAACAACAAGTGGCCCATAGCGGAGATCGGGACGGCGGAGACCACTGGCTAGCCTTGTGTAATGAGGGAGGAGGCCTGAGAGGCGATTCATTTTGGTGGGACATATTGATCCAGACTTGGGGTAACGCGTGGTGACAGGGTGGATATCCTTCAGTCCCGACTGCGCCCTGGGCTGGTCCTTGCGCCAGTAGCCTAGGGAGCGAGAAGCCACGGAGAGAACCTTACCAAGTTTCCACTAGACATGGGGAAAGATAGACCCACCAGAGGAGTACAATCCAATAAGATCATGCACTATACGGTGCCGGGCCCGGCCTCCTCTGACCGCAATGGACCAGATCCTGCGCAGCTACCGCACCAGGGATCGGCGGCACGTGACAAGTCCGACATTTTGGAGGCCATAAGGGATTCTCGAGTGGCGCTAGAGTCAAATGGATTGTCTTGTGGATTGTTACCTGCCTTGTTATGTTGGCCTAGGCCTGGCTGCCATGCTGCTTTTCTTTGCGCACGTTACACTGAGCCGGGCCTTCCTCGCCCTTTGCTCGTGCCAAGTTCTTTTGCACTGTCTGCATTTTCTGTTGTTCACCTTTTTGGGCTCAGTCTGCACAAACATGTACAAGGTCGCATAACAATGTATTTCGGTTCTTCCTGATATGGCCAGTCTCGCGCACCCAGACATAACATTAGGTGCAATTGCCATGAAGAATTTGGTATGCTTCTAATACTGTGGTTTACTAGCGCTTAACACACTTGGAGAAATCCCTTTCAGTGAGAAGAGCTATGATGTCCTGCTGATGTAATTCTGCATCTAGAGACTGAGGTATGGGGGTTCGCTAGTCAAAGCCCAAAGGTCTTCTATTATTATAATAAACTATCTTACTGCAAGGGAGGGTGGTAATGTTATTTATACGTTTATCCACTGAGCTCTGAGATGCTTTCCCCGTTTGTATTCTATGGAATTGTAACCATGCTGCTTATATTAGTCATATGCATTATGCTATTAGTACTGACACGTGTACTGTACATTAGAGCACGTAAGTTGGAATAAACATTTTAACCTATCCAGTGTCTCTTCCTACGCACCTTGTGAACAAGTACGAGTGAGTGGCGAAAGAGTGTTCTTGCTTCAGTGAGTCCTGAGATAAAGATACCGTGTTCTGGGTTGTCCAAACATTAGTACTTGGGTGCTAATGGGATGCTAAGGCAAATGTGTAGTTGCAAGTTTGTCTCGGGCTTCTTGTAAGTCCTGTAACATAGCAGAATGGTTATCTACATCAAACTTGGCGGACCCCATACGAAATGCTCTTTGGCATAAGAATGTTTGTGCCTGACCTTGAGGGTCCAGACATCGCGGCGCAATCCGCCAAGTTTGATGTAGATAACCATTCTGCTATGTTACAGGACTTACAAGAAGCCCGAGACAAACTTGCAACTACACATTTGCCTTCAGCCACAGATCCTGCGTTGCAGATTCCGGTAGCCGGCTGGCTTCCGAAAATTGGAGAACTGGTTCGAGAGAAGGTTGAAAACAAAAAGGAATTTGGCCCCTCTTTTCGTGCACCGGTTCCAGTTCTGGGCTTGAAGGGAACACGTACAGTTATTTTACCACCGCTTCCTGGTCGCAAGGAGAACAGATACATCTCAGTGGAAAATGTCAAGCTACAGCGCCTGGCCGATCCTGAATAGTGTCACACCAGCGGTCTCTTGTCCTGCCATTTATCGGACATATGTTCGTGGCCCATCTACACGAACGGTCGCTGATGCTGTAATTGAGATGGTCGATTTGCCTGAATCCTCTATTTTGCCTGAAACTATAATTGATCCCCAACTCTCCACCAACATCGACGAGGACGAGTATACTTATCCTGCATCTGAATCGGTGGCACATCAACCAACAACGCCACTTGGCCCGACTTCGTTATTCTTTTGATTCGGATTCCACCTCTTCAAAAGTCCCATCCAAGTTCAGTATTTTTGTATCCTGGTTTAGAGACAATTTTTTGATTCCACCCTGGACATACCTCTGGTTGGTACTTTTCTTGATATTTTTGTTCATGTCCATTGGCTTTGTCACAGTGTTTTTTCTACTAATTAATGGTCACTATTTACCTGAACGCTCTGCTGTAGACTCTGTTTCTGGAACTTTGGCTCCTCATTCCTCGTCTCACATCATGAAGCGTGACCACACATTTGTGAACATTTCAGCCTTCCCAGTTGCTGATGGCATCGTATGGGATGCAGTGAACTATCAAATCCATGGTCCGACGGAAATTATTAATGTACCTAATGTCCTTCGTGTTTCAATGGGTGATGTAGTACAAAATAATATTCATTCTGATGATTGGGATGTGCATGCCGTTGAAGCATTGTTTGCCGATTTAAAATATTATGCATCTTTTAATGCTGAAGATCTATATATGAATTCTGCTAATTATGCCGATTTGTATTGTTACCAACATTGGGGTAATCATTTTCTTCATAAGCCCAGTGCCCTGCGAAGTTCTGTTAACTTCACCCAATGGGAACATTGTCCAAACCCCTTGCCAGGTAGCTCTCAAACTCTTCGGAATAAGTTTAATTATTTTACTGATTTTAATCGGTCGAACCCTGCATCCTATTATTTTAGACTTAACACATCAACTCAGAAAATTATGTTGACACACACCAAATTGCTTTATTCAGGTTCCTTCCTGAGTGCCCTAGCTGTGGGTGGTTATGAGTACTGGGACAATACAGTGGATTTAAAATCTATTTGGGGCTCCAAGCCATGGCAGGTACAGGGAACCGAGGCGTTGCATCGTGCTTGCCTCATCCCTACCCAAATTATGTTCCTAAATGCTTCCATCTATCAGACTACATGTTGGGGCTTAGCAACCACTAAACAATTGAATACTCCATCAATACCATCCCTGTCGAGTTTTCCCAATGAAAGCTCACGATTCAATATGTCCCTCGTGTCCCTGCAGGCAATGTTACAAAATAATTCGTTTAATGTTTCTGAGCTGGTTCAGTCACCCTGGTTAGTATGGCCTATATCCTCTAATGCATGTCAAATGCGTTTTCATGATACTGGTGCTAGCTACACACAGAATAGGCCTGATCCAAGGTTTACTGATGCCCGTACTGTCACTACATACTCTGTTGGTAAATTATGCAAACAATGGCTGCAACATTCGTCCCTTGATTCTGTTAAACAACATTTGTCCCTCCTTACAGGCAATATTGATCTGTCCGACTTTGTTTTGGGACCTCGTGGTCCCCGACCTAAGAGATTCATTTATGAAACGTATAATGAACTCTGGAAGCTATCACAAATGGAAGCTGCTTCCCGTCTTCGGGAAATAGATCAAGCAAATATGGAAAAGGTGCTTGCTGTTGTTGACAATAGTATTAATACCCTGTCTTCTCGCATTTACACTTTAGAGAATATTGTGTCCTCTGTTGTTGATATTGTACAAGATGATGTTTCTGTGCTATATCATGGTCAGAATCAATTGCGCTCAGTTATGCAGTTTGCATGGACTTTACAAACACTTAAGTTAGGTAAAGTGCCGTGGCATTTCTTGAACACCTCTGCCTTATTTCTACCTTTTAACTTAACTGATAAACAGCAATTTATGTCCATGAAAGATGCAACGTACACTCTATTACATATCGAAAAGGTGGAACCTTTGCCGTTCTCTGTTGCAGAACTCGATTCTGCTGTATGGCTAGTTCATGGGGTTATCGTTTTACCTGTTTCCTTGTTTGAATTTGACTCGTGCATGAAACATTATCCTGTGGGCCGTTACCGGCCATTGGGCAGTGCTTTCCTGCATGAACTCTGGTCCTTGCCTTTCATGTATAAATGCCTTCGGGACGGCAAGGAAGTCTTTCTCACGGGGAGTACTGCGACTCGACTATAGGTCATTCGCTTATTTGTAAACACATTAAATTGCATGGCTCATGTAGCGTTTCCTCTCCTAATCTTGCTTGTGTGCTGAAAGGTATTCCTGCTCCTGTTATTTCTCCTACTTTCACTCTCCTTTCCAATGGTAGTTATTTACTTTTAAATAACGAAAACTGTTGTGGCCTGCAGGCTGGCATTCCTTACATTGTAACAGTTTCGCACAGGGTTGTCTGCTGCAAAAATGTGCTTTTTCCTCCCCCTCATGGCAAGGTTGATATCTCTATTTGGCCTTCCATCCCTACCATGGAAGCAGATTTCAATAGACTGAGCAGAATAAAGGCACTATTATTAAACGAGGAAGTTATGCTCACGTCCGCCCGGGAGACATTCATTCTCCAGGTGGCGAGTACCCACAGTGAAATACAGGCCCTTTTAAACACTAATCTCCCCCAACATTTTGGGGAGTTAATACATCGTATTTTTAACGCATCTAACACTGAAGGCCTAGTACACTTTTTTAAGGTCGTTGGGTCGGGCTTGGTGTCCTCCTTCCAAACTATTTTTGGTGTCATCCCGGCTTTCATACATTCTATATTTTCCAGTGTCTTTGGCGGTTTCCCATTGATCCTCGCTTTAGCGGCTGGTGTCTTGCTCTTAATTTGCTTTCTGCGCAATGGCTGCTCCCCGATGGGACCTGCTCGATCCAGAACGCCTCCAGCTGCTCCGTGAGCGCCTTTTGGCCGGTTTTGGCGTCTTGCCATTGGCGACACTGAGTGTGTCATATACTCTTTCATTTCGCTTTGCGTATTTCACTTGCGTGCAACCTGTGATGACTTGTGTCCGCTGTCCTTTCACCTGGACTCTGGATTATTGCCTCTCCAATTCGTCATTGTCTGTTCCGGATTTTGTTCAGTTGATGGGTCCCTTAGAGGCCCATGAGCAGGACTGTTCCGTCGCTGGCTGTATGGCGCGTGCGGCTGCACTGGGGATTTTGGCGCAATGGGATATCTGGGCGGCTGCCCGGGATCTCCTACAACGAAGCTGTTTCAATTATCACGCAAGCTGTCCCGCATTGCTTCTGGATGCTCCCTTTGCTGAGGAGCATTCCTGCTCTTTTGAACTCATGGATTGGATGGCATCTATGTTTTTGACGATTCCAATGATGAACTCTTGGAGGGTATGGCTTTTTTCTGCACTTTCACTTTCATGGATTGACCTGCCCTTCGCCGTTTGGGCGCTCCCTGTGCTCCGACGTCTATTTTTCTCCTCTGATGGGCCTCTGTCCTGGCCGCCGGACTGTCCAGGGGAGGGTGTCTTGTGTATTGTTACCTGCCTTGTTATGTTGGCCTAGGCCTGGCTGCCATGCTGCTTTTCTTTGCGCACGTTACACTGAGCCGGGCCTTCCTCGCCCTTTGCTCGTGCCAAGTTCTTTTGCACTGTCTGCATTTTCTGTTGTTCACCTTTTTGGGCTCAGTCTGCACAAACATGTACAAGGTCGCATAACAATGTATTTCGGTTCTTCCTGATATGGCCAGTCTCGCGCACCCAGACATAACATTAGGTGCAATTGCCATGAAGAATTTGGTATGCTTCTAATACTGTGGTTTACTAGCGCTTAACACACTTGGAGAAATCCCTTTCAGTGAGAAGAGCTATGATGTCCTGCTGATGTAATTCTGCATCTAGAGACTGAGGTATGGGGGTTCGCTAGTCAAAGCCCAAAGGTCTTCTATTATTATAATAAACTATCTTACTGCAAGGGGAGGGTGGTAGTTATTTATACGTTTATCCACTGAGCTCTGAGATGCTTTCCCCGTTTGTATTCTATGGAATTGTAACCATGCTGCTTATATTAGTCATATGCATTATGCTATTAGTACTGACACGTGTACTGTACATTAGAGCACGTAAGTTGGAATAAACATTTTAACCTATCCAGTGTCTCTTCCTACGCACCTTGTGAACAAGTACGAGTGAGTGGCGAAAGAGTGTTCTTGCTTCAGTGAGTCCTGAGATAAAGATACCGTGTTCTGGGTTGTCCAAACATTAGTACTTGGGTGCTAATGGGATGCTAAGCTAGTTGGGTTTGGGTTTTTGGGTGCTACGGTATATGGTGGCAAACCACTGTATTCCGGGGTCCCATTTTCCTGTGCATAGCTCTGTGTATGTGCAGAAACCTTATGACAGGATGGCATGGCCATGGACATCAATCATCTGCGCCTGGATTTAAGGAAGGTGGCGGACCGTGTTACTACCACTGAGGGGGACCTGGGCACATTGCGGGAGGAGGTCCGGCAACTACGCGCGACAGTGTCGGCACTTCAGGAACACACTACCCGTCTCGAAGATAGGGCAGAAGACGCAGAGGGACGGTCAAGGAGAAACAACCTCCGATTTTTGGGCTTTCCGGAAAAGGCGGAGGGTCCGGCGGCAGATCTATTTCTGGAGGACTGGATTGGCTCCACTTTCCCAAGTCTCAGGCTCTCCAGGATGTTCGCAGTGGAAAGGGCCCATCGCTCCCTCGGTCCCCCGCCGAAACCGGGGTCGCCACCAAGAGCTCTGATTGCTCGTTTGTTCAACTTCAGGGATCGGGATATGATCCTACAATTTATTCGTACGAACTGTCCCTCTAGGTTCGAAAATCGTGACATTCATATCTACCCAGACTACACCAAAAAAGTGCAAGACTTGCGAAACGACTTCTTAGGAGTCAAACGGCGATTGAGAAACCTCAATGTTAAGTACAGTTTAATGTTTCCGGCCCGGCTCCGCGTACAGTATGCGGACAAGGTCCACTTTTTCAGTACTCCGCAAGAGGCAACGGACTGGATGGACTCTTTGGGCCTGGCTGGGCAGGACCACAACCAAGGCTGGCAAGAACAGAGGAGGAGGAGTGGGCGGCAACGGAACCAACATCGCCACACTGGAGAACCACGACTCATACCGCAGGACTCTTCGGACAGAGGTCGAATCACGGTGGGCAGGATGGCACCCTACGAACGGAGGTGGAAGGGATTCCGACGCAGAACCAGTTTTCCCCATTGTGTCTGGTCCAAGAAACTCAATCGGAACCAGAGGGCACCGCCAGCCAAGCCGATGGCGGCTCCTGAGACACTGGAGGGCACGTAAAGGGACTGAAGCGGTGGGAGGAACGGTCATTGGAACTGTAAGTACAGGACTTGACCATGATGGGGTTGGACTCTGCTACAGAGCACTTGAGAGGGGGCTCCCAGCCCCTGAGACTATGGGGGGGGGGGATGGGAACGTCGCTGATGGGGTGAGATACTACTCCGCCAAGCTGAAGTTCAGACACTCCAACTGTAGTGCACTGAGGCGGCCTTGCTAGACGGTCAGTCGGGCGGGGTCGTGCGGTGTCAGGCAGCTTGGCTGTATATCCGAGATTGGGGGTTTCTCGTTGATATCTTTCTGACCACAGTTGTTGACTGTCAAGTTGAGGGGAGGGAGTTAGGGGGAGGGTGATGGTTGTGGGGTGGAGTCCCAAGTCCTCAGACCAGGGTTGGGTTATGAGAATGAAGTACTACTGCCTGGGGGAGGGGGGAGGTGGGATTGGGAGTTCACAATGTTATGTTATGCAGTTCAATACCGGGAACGTACTAAGCCAAGTCACCAGAGGTCCTGGGAGATTTCAGAACGGGGGGTCACGACACAATATTTTTGGGTTTCTCCCCCACATACGGCGGGTGTCACCGCACCATAGGATGTTAGACTCATGCCAGGTGATAAACAGAATTATAAACTCATAACGTGGAATGTTAGGGGGCTTAATAACATGGTTAAACGGGTACGGGTGGCGACGTATCTCAAACGATATGGGGTAAGTGTAGCCTTTCTCCAAGAAACGCACCTATGGGGAGACTGTCTTAAATATGTCCAACGCAGGTGGAGAGGCCAGTTTTTTGCGACTTCCTATTTGGGGTATGCTAGAGGGGCGCTAATCTGGGTGGCACCAGGTGTCCCCTTTAAGGCAGTAAAATCTAGTCTAGATCCAGACGGGAGATATGTGGTGGTGGAGGGGACACTCGATGGTCGCTACATGTGCCTGGTGAACATATATGCTACGAATAGTGACGATGGTCAGTTTTTGGGGAAGGTCCTAGGGCAGTTAGATCTGGCTCCAGATGTAGAACTGATTATCGCAGGAGATTTTAATTGCGCCCTTGATGGGGAGTTAGACAGACACCCCCCCCCAAATTGGAAGCCAAACCTAAAACAAGAGAAGCTATGCGCCAGATGCTCCGCAACTATCATTTGCTGGATGTATGGCGGCACCGCAACCCCTCTCGTCGAGTGTACTCTTGTCACACACCTGCAGCTAACACACATAGTAGATTGGACTATTTCTTCATCCAGATAGCGGCTGCTAATCGGATAGCGGAGGCACAATACCTGGCCCGATATCTGTCCGACCACTCCCCCTTGCTGATAACATACACTTTCGGCCGGCCGAGATCCAAGATACCGCTATGGAGACTAAATACCGAGGCTTTAACGGATCCGGTGTACAAAGATGCGATAGCGAAAGGGTTAGAAGACTACTTTGACGTGAACTGGAATACGGCCAGCACTAGAGCGCTTGAGTGGGATGCGATGAAGGTGGTGTTGTGGGGGGTGTGTATGTCCACCGAGGTGGGGGTTAGGAGGGTGCTGGAACAGGATTTACGACGCCAGGAGGAGCGCTTAGCGGCCCCGGAAAAAACGCTTCCCACAGACACGGAGGGGCCTGCTAAATGGGCGGAGCAACGACAAAAGATAGGGGACATCTGCTATTCATTGGGCAAATATAATAGAACCTCGAGTAGACGCCGATGGTACACGGAGGGTGACAAGGCGGGACGTCTCCAGGCTCGTCTGGTTAGGATGGAGACACAGCCTCAACCGATTCTGGCACTTAAAACCGACCAGGGCCAAATGGTCTATACAAAACATGAGATCAATGGGGCATTTACAACTCATTTACGAAAGATATACTCCGGGTCCCGCCTCCCTACCCCCTCCCCCCCCCAGACTATGGAGGCCTACTTTGCTGAGGTGGATCTACCTTGCCTTGACCCAGAGAGTCAGGAGTCCCTGGGGGCCCCTTTCAGAGGAGAGGAGGTGAGGGCGGCGATCGCCCATTTGAAAACCGCTAAATCCCCTGGTATGGATGGCCTAGCGGCGGAACTCTGTAAAGAATATGGGGGGGTCTTGGTCCCTAAGATCTTGGAGATTACTGTGGAAGCCAGCGAGAACGGCATATTGCCAGACTCCATGCGCGAAGCGCTGATTGTGATGATCCCCAAACCGGGGAAGGACCCCCAGCTCCCCGGTTCCTATAGGCCAATTTCTATGTTAAACGTAGATCTTAAAATTATTAGCCAAGTGCTGGCAAGTAGACTGCTTCCATATCTCACACGGCTGGTGCATGATGACCAGTCAGGCTTTATGCCCGGCAGAAACGCACTAAGGAACATCCGCCGTCTCGCGCACGTCATGCAATCGCTGGGGGGAAGTGCCCAACAGAGTTCCTTGGCATTCCTGGATATCGAACAAGCGTTCGACTCGATCCGATGGGAATACTTATGGTAGGTGCCTCTAAAAATGGGGATAGGTGAAGGGTTCGTGAACTGGGTGAAACTGCTCTATACTCAGCCTGTGGCCAGGGTTCGCACGGGTCGGTACGTCTCGGATGCACTGACAATAGCAAGGGGGATGCGACAGGGGTGTCCGCTCTCCCCCTTGTTGTTTGCCTTGGCAATGGAGCCACTGGCATGTCATCTTCGTACGGTGCTCCAGGGGCAGGGCATTCTAGTGGGTCGTACGGAACATATTGTATCACTGTATGCCGATGATGCATTGGTGTACCTACGCCAACCGACCCACTCAATTCCGATGCTGCTCGCGGCTTTAGATCAGTTTGCCAGGGCCTCCGGACTCTGCATTAATAAATGAAAATCACAATTATATGCGATTGGGTCGGAGAACGAGAGGGGCGGAGTCCAGCTCCCTGAGCTGGGGCTCCCGTGGGTATCGGACTCACTACGCTATCTCGGGATATGGATAGGCAGGGATGAGGACACCTTTTACAAGCATAATATGGGGAGGATACTCGGGGGTCTTCAGGGCAGCATCACCTTCTGGAACACACTCAAACTCTCATTGATGGGGAAGATCGCCTTAATAAAAATGGTGGTTCTGCCTAGATGTCTCTTTACATTGCAGGGCTCCTTCTTTGAACTCCCGCATCAGATATTTAAAAAATTTGACGTAATGCTCATACAACTATTATGGAACGGGAAACGCTGTCGGGTCAGACTAGAGGTTATGAAACGCAAGTGGGGCAAGGGAGGTTTGGAAATCCCGGACTTAGAGCTCTATTATTTTGCGTCACAATTGCAGCATGCCATAGCCTGGTTGGACACGGACCCCTCCTGGGAAAGGTCACTGCTTGCAGACACATACGGGGACCGACAGGAGAGCTCCTTTGGACCACGGGGAGGCAACCGGAACAAAGCCCTCCATTGGTTAGACTACTAGCTGTAATATGGAACCGAGTGGTCAGGAGGCTTATTCGGGAACGGCCGTATGCCCCAGAGGCAGATTTCTGGCTTATGCCACCCTTCGCTCAAATAGAGCGGGTCATGTCAATTGACAAATGGAAGATGGGAGGCTGCCTAATGCTATCTGACCTCTACCTGTACAACAGATTCATTACATATCAGGAAGCGGTGGATACCTTTGGGTTGGGACCGGGGCAATTTTTGCAATATGCCAAAATAGCGGCAACGGCTCAGCAACTATGGCCTACGTTTCCAGAGGCCCCAGGGCACAGCCATACCCTGGTCACTATGATTGCCATGGCTGGCGGGCGGAAACTTGTCACCCACCTATATAGGGCGCTAAGAGATGACAATAAGTGTGGACCCTTAAAAGTAGAGGAGAAATGGCAGCAAGTGTGTCCACAGGAGATTACGCCACGAGACTGGGAGAAAATTCATGAAAGCGTACGCAAAGTGTCGGTATGTAATAGATTCAAGCAGATACAGTATAATATAGTTCACATGACCTACCTTTCGCCCAGGTGGCTGCCCGCTATTGATGGTTCTAGAGATCCAAAGTGCCCTAGATGTCAATATGCTCAGGCGGATTTTCCGCATATGGTATGGACCTGACCAACAATTCAGACATACTGGACGGCGATCCTAGAGGAATTGAATAGAATAACGGGGTGGATGATTGCCTTGGATGTGCGTACTTGTCTCCTCGGTTTAATACCCCGCGACCCTAAACGCAAGACGAGCAGGCGGTTCCTGGTTTTGGGGCTTATTACAGCTAGGAGACGCATAGCGATCCACTGGTTAACTCAACGGGGGCCGCTGCTAGCGAACTGGAAAACAGATCTGAGAGAATGGGCATTGGCTGAGGAGGGGCATATGCGTAGCACTAGAAGGGATGATAAACTCCCGAAGTGTTGCTGGCATGGGGGGGATGATGCTACAAGAGATAGAGGAACAGGCCCCAAATTCATATACATATCCACTCGGGCATCACCAGACGAGGGACATCACACCTGGGCTGTGGCCCATAGTCAGGAGGGGAGACAAGTGGACACCCACGACTGTTTTTAGGATAGACTGACCTTGAATTGGTTGGACCCGGTAGGGGGGAGGGGGGGGGTTGGGGAGTTTTGGGGCTTGCCTAGTTAAAAGTTTTGACAAATGTTAAATTGGATAAAATCTTCAAGGGAAAGTATATGCCAGAATTATCCCTGAGTTTGTTATTGGAATGTTCATTGTGTCAACTGTTGTCTATGGGATATGTAGTTGTATGTGACCATGGACTATACTCTTGAAAAAGCAATAAAGAAATTTTTTTCAAAAAGAAAGAAGACTGAAACTCCACGTAACAGCATTGTTGTGGGAATTTAAGGCTTGGTTGTAAAGTTAATGTGCTCCGATCTTCCCTCAGAAATTCTTTTCCACCGAATCATGGACAGGATGCAGCCACCTCAACCAGACTCTTGTCCTCTTGCTATTGATCTAGTTTCTGAAGTAACTCCTAGGCCATACAAAGCATTGTTCTATTTACAAATAAGGCAACGGTGAATACTGATACCATACAAAGATGAAGGATCTGATCAGCCTCACCCTACCTACAATTTGAGACATTGGTGCATACGTCTATAGAGGCTTTACACTTGGTGCCTCAAAGTTGGCTGCTACTGCAATTTTTCCTAGGCTTCAAACATCTGCTTCTCAAACGTTCCATGTTAGGCTAGGAAGCTTATTTCATGGAGCGGTCTTGATCATGCCTTATTTCGAAGCAACTGTCTCTTAGGCCCAACACAGCCGCAGTTACTCGGCCCAATGGGAAATTCTTTTGTGATTGTGGTAAATCATTCTGCTCAGTCTGCAGTTACTCCAGGTCCTGAACAAGCCCCTCCTCCTGCTTCAGTACTGCACAAAGAACC
The DNA here is from genome assembly GCA_963921515.1 of Calotriton arnoldi. NCBI lineage: Eukaryota > Metazoa > Chordata > Amphibia > Caudata > Salamandridae > Calotriton > Calotriton arnoldi. The sequence goes on along the minus strand of CAWUFW010000213.1, from coordinate 180,907 downwards.
TAAGGCGAGGGGGATTACACCTAGGAAAGCCTACTCAAATGCTAACCTCTCCCTTGGGCAAATTAGGGCCTCTATTTTCAGATGGACACTTATAACCATAGATTCCTCACCTTGTAAATATTCCCTGGGGCCAGCGTGGTCTTGCACGGCAATAGATGGTGCCCTATGAGTCCGCATTGACACCACTCTGCTCTGGAATTGATGAACAGAGCTGTATATAAGCACCACCAATGCACGCTAATGTCAGTCCCTTTCTTTCCACACCGTCAGACTCAGATCTAGAGTTCCTGTCCACTTTTTCTTCACTCTGTGAAGTGATTGTTTTCCTTCAACATTTTGCAGTGTACAAGTGAATGTGTCGTCGTCGTTCCCCCCCACGGACTACCAGGATTGAGTCCTGTACTGACGATCGCAAACCGGTGTCTGTGACAGATCCCCAAGAGGTGTTTGTCTTGGGTTTGGTGCACAACTCCAAGGTCAGCGACGCCTGTGTCCAGATGAATCCATAAGTTGTCTGAGAACACAAAACTCTATTCCGCAAAGCACCACAAGTCTCCACGCAAGTCTTGATTCAGGTCAAAGTTGAGAGAGTGGTCCTTCTTCTTTTTCTTACTCAAAGACTTCAATGACTACAGACTGCGGTAGATCATGTTTATCATTGAAGTCTTTGAGTAAGAAAAAACATAAGAAGTCCAAGTAGGACTCAGCCCCGTCTTGCCACAGTTTTTCTCCAGAGAAGGTGCGAGGGCATCACTGTGCCTCCAGCTTGCACTCGTGTTCTATTGATGAACCGATTCCGACCATGATCCTGATGCCCCACAAGTTCCCAGGTATGTCACCGATGACGTAGCAGGTTGATGTCATGCTGTGCATATTTGGCACTCTTTCCAGCTCCCTCTATTGTGTCTTTGGGCCCCAAGAATCTGCCGGCTCCAGTCTGGTTATCGCTTGAGGGTTCACCTTCTGCACCCGGCTTCAAGTTCCACACTGGTGACCTCAGGTTTGGAGCTGAACTCTGCACCGCTCCCATAGACATGGGCGTTGATGCCCACGGCACAGGAGGAGAAGCCGCAACCCATTGTGGACTCTGAGCCAAATTCATCTTGACAGAAGCCACACCTGGATCCCAATGTATAGCAGCCAATTCTCAATCCCTCAAACTCAGATACTATCCCTGTACCACGTGGTCGCACACAGACAATACACAAAACTTTTCGATGGGATCAGAGCCAGTCATACAGAGGCAACAATAGAGGGGATGGAGAAGAGTCCCCCTCCCCCTTTATGATGAGGGCAATTGGTACATGGATCTGCAGGATCCCAGTGCGTTGGATACCTCGCTTGATACTGGGTTGCTTTCCCCCCCAGACCAGTTACGGAAGAAAGTATGTCTTTTGCCACTGTGATTAGGAGGGCTACTGAAACTCTTGATCTCCACCTCTCCACTCTGAAGGTGAAAGCAAATGTCCTTATAGAGGTCCTTCAGCATGTGCAGGCACCGAATGAACCTCTTCTACTCTTCAATGAGGCCCTCATGTACACTCTATTGGGCACTTGTTCTGGACCGCCAGTCAATTGACAGGTTGCCAGTCATCATAGACTCCAGGCTACCCTAACTTTTTAACTCTGAATCCAACTCTTGGGAGTTTGGTGGTGAAGGCATCCATCAGCAGAGTCAACCTGAACACTTTTCCAATGACAACACTTGACAGAGTCCAAGCATTCAGAAAAGTTTTGCAAGAGAATGTTCTCCATGACAGAGCCTTGCCTTGAGGTGGGTCACTGCTATCTGCCTTCTTGGATGCTACACCCAAGCACTGTGAGACATGGTTGGTGACATCTTAACGACAGTCCCGGAAGACTTACGTGCTTCCTCAGCCCAAACCATTCAGGGTGGCCAGAATGCGGGCAAGTTTGTCATCCACTCCTGCCAGGACACCACGGATTGTCTAGGACGGTCTAGTGGCAAAGCATGGTGCTCCACAGGCTTCTCGGAATGTCTAGGTGTCCTTTATGGACATGCCCTTTGATGGTACTAACCAGTTTAACGAAAAGACGGGATCTGCCCTGAAGCATTTCAGTGAGAGCCGAGCCACAACATGCTCCTTGGGACTTTAAGCACCTGTCCAGCAATCCTCCCCTTCTCCCCCCCCCCCCCCGCCACCCACCCCAGCAGTTTCACCCTTTTTGGGGATGTGCTAGGGGTCTGGCATATCAAGAGCGTCCGGCCCTCACAACAGGCCTCCCAGCCCTTCTGAGGTCGGGCCATGGGCCACCCAGGCAACGACCAGGCCATCAGGAGCAGCATACTTCTCAAGCCCCTACCTCTCCGACAATTACCTCAAATCCTCTTCAGTGTACCCTTTTTTGTAGAGACTCCCCAGATTTTTGCCTTTTGTTGTTCAACGTATTTTTTGTTGGCATTAGGACTTTGTGCACTTTTTCCCTGCTAACCAATGGTAAAGTGCTTGTGCTCTCTCGCTAAAACATAATATAAATGGCATACACCTCATAGGCACATTTATTTACTTGTAAGCCCCTAATAGAGTGGTACGACATGTTTTCAGGGCCTGTAAATTAAATGCTAGTTGTGGGCCTGCGGCACTCATTGCACCACCCACTAAAGTAGCCTTTTAAAACATGTCTCAGGCCTTCCACTGCAGCCTGTAGTGCAGTAAAATGCCATTTCGGCCTGGCAAAGTAAACCTTTTGCCAGGCCTAAACCTTCCTTTTTAAAACAAATAATTCACCCCTAAGATTGGCCCTAAACAGTACAAAGGGCAGGGAGCAGCATTTTATTTAAAAATTAAGGCATGTGTTCCTAGGTTTTACATGTCCTGTTAGTGAACAACTCAAACATTAATTTATCACTAATTTAAGGCCTATCTCTTCAATTGGATTACATTGGGTTAACTTTTTTAGATTTCATAAGTGCTAATTTTTGATTGGGGCAGGCAGGAATATCATGTTTAGGCTCAAATGAATTGTGATTTAAAATCTTCTTTAATGCTAAAGTGTGATTTTAAGTCACAATTCTGAAAATGCCACTTTTAGAAAGTTAGCATTTCCATGTCCTAACCATTTGGGTCTTCTGTCAGTGTCCTGGGTCATGACTGTGAATGGCTCTGCTGTTGGGCTTTGTGTATTCTTCCCAGACAGTGAGACAAAGGGGGCACTAGGTGTTGGCAGGATGGGTCATCCTGCCAGGATACGTGGGGTGAAGCTGTTTCCCTTCCCCAGTTACATTTCATAGGACTGCCTTCAGCACACACATAAAGTGACCTGACACCAATCTTTTGTCACTCTATACTACTTGGAGCCTTGGCAGGGGAAGAGAAGAACTTTCCAGACCACATGTTGGGGTTGCCAGGATCTCATCCTCACTTCAAAGACTGGCACAAAGTATAAATATTGGGCCTCCTGAACCACCTCTTCAGTACACTCCGGGAACAGTGGACTACAGAAGAACTGTCTTGTTCTCCAGAGGACTGCCATGATGCTTGAGGCCTGCCCTGCTCTCTGAGAAGGCAAACTAGACCTGCACCCTTCATCCCATGCTAACCTGAGTGACTCCAAGGGTCAGTTGGCTGTCCTCCTGTTTTGAGCACCAGGGACACAACAAGCTCCAGAGGCATCCCCGCAACTGCCCAGCTGACCTGCTGCACTTGGATCTGTCTCGACCTGCAGCTGGACCTGCCTGAGCCTGGTGGCCTCTGCTAAAGTGAGTCCCTGATCCCAAAGAGGTGCCTCTCCAGGTCCTGGACCCTAAACTGGCGTCAGAGTGCACTCCTCTGTGAAGAAAAGAAAAATCCTGAAGTGTTGGCTCTTCGCCACTGGGCCTGTTTGCGCCAAGACGCTGCCACCTGCAACAAGCGCTATAGCGACAACCATCTACGCAAGATCTGCACTTCAAGCTACAGCATCAACAGCCTGTGGTGACCACCAATGCGAAGCTCTAGCACCGACCGTTAATGACGCCCGACCCTGTCTTCGCGCTACAGTGACGACCATCCACGACACCAGACCTGCTCTCTACTCCACCATCCGCGATGCTATCTCTGCTACTCGCAGCCTCCTTCACCGGTAACTGGGTTGTTCATGCCAGACTTTGAGAAGGTAACTTTATCAGCTGGACTAAGCTGGTTCCTGTGTCCGGCCCGCTCTCCATGGCGGTCGGCCTGCGCTTGTGAGTTTCCCCCGGTCTAGCACGACCAGATGACCGTGAGTGGATCTTTGTGCCTTTAGGCGCTATACTTATGTAAAACTTTGAAATGTAATATCTCCGGTTCTACTAATTGGGATTTTTGTCATTATGGTATAATTATATTATTAAAATGTACTCTACTTTTCTAAATTGGTGTGGGATTTTTCTTGTGTTTCACTTTATTGCGGTTTGTGTGCTGCATAAATACTTTACATATTGTTTCTAGGTTAAGCCTGACTCCTTTTATGCCATGCTACCAGAAGGTTAAGCACAGGTTAATTTAGTGGCTTTTGTGGTTCACTGTGACAAGCCCCTCTTCTCATGTAAGCAGTTTAAATAATTCTTTAAAGGACTTTTTCATACCCTCTGTTAGTATCGCCTACCAAGCCATTGAAAGTGAAGACCGTCTTGGTAACCTAGATGAGACCTCTGTTGGAACTCACTCATAAAGCAGTGCTTCAGCCCGTCCTGGAAGTCAACCTTCCTCTAGGCAACCCTCTCAGCAATATGTGTGGGTGAATTAAAGTATTTTGCCATCGAGAGCTAAGTCACTGGATAGTGGAGCTGAAAGCCTCATCACTTCATTAGCCAGAGTTTTAGGCCATACAGTTGTGTAGTTTAAACACACAAGGTGTAATGGTAAGGACATTTTAGTTATTCCCTGTTTTATTGGTTATTACTGAATTTTCTCAGCTTGATGACTTGAAATAAGTCAAGCAAGTGAACCTATGTAAAACCCCCAATGCTGAAGTACTGTGGTTACTAATTGGTAACTTTTCTCACTGCTTTTAAATCAGTATTTTTGTATAGATGCTCCAATATTCCATTTACAATGAAGGCAGAGGTTTATGAAATATGATTTTATCTGTGATGGTGTGGCTTCTTCAAAATTTAAAACTACATCGATAGTATCCTGCGTCACACCTTATGGCAAAAATGCAGATGAGCCCATTCTGGTTAAACTTGGGGCTCATTCCATTAAAGGTAAGGCCGCCAATGCTGCAATTACGAGGAACTTTCTACCAGTGAAGTTTGCTGAGCGGAATGTTGGAGATCAGTTCTTACCTTTGCCAAATGTTGATGCCTAGATAAATCCTGGCCTGACACCCAGGTAGACCTTGTTTACCTAACTGCTTCCCTGCTGTTCATGTGATGTGCGATTCTCCTGACAAGGATAAGCTTGTTCTTGTCCTGCTTCTTTTTTCTATTTTTATGATTTTAAATGGGATTTTTGCAGCCTCCGTGGTCATTTGTGTCAGAATGTGATTTTAATTCAAAGAACCAGAGATAATGTTCTAGTATGCGATGAAAATAAATGAGTAAAATGAGAAATTGATCGATTTAAGCATGTTTGCTATTCCCTCACGTAGAGATAGCATAATATTTATTAATTCAAAGAAGATTCTCTTGTTGGAGCTCTGTTTTACAGGTAAATAACTGTTCCTTCTCACTCTTCCTCCTGATACAAGTGCAGTTTAAGGTTTGTAGACAGTCCATTGTTCCACTAATTCATTTGATCTGAAATCCCTAGAATGTCCTTAGTGCTATGCTCGTGTTCTCTGATCCCATCAGCAGATAAATCCTCTCTCTTTGGCATTCTGTACCCCAAACAGTTCGAGGATTTTCACCACAGCACAAAATCCGCAGCTTTGAAGAAGCTAGAGGTCTGGACCGCATCAACGAGCGCATGCCTCCGCGCCGGAACCCCCTGCACCCTGATGGGCCCATCAATCTGGTCACCAACTCAAACTCTGCCGACAAGAAGTCTCCATGAGGCGATAAGCATCCATCGCACACATCTGGGGATCCACAACTTCTCCATCTATTTATTATTAAAAAGGCAAAAACAAAAAAAAATGGACTGGGGATGCATTTTCGGTCCAGTTTGTATTAAGTCTATTTGCAGGGGTGACCATTTTGTACATCTTTTAATTTTGTTTTGTATATCTCGGTCTCTACATATCCACTTAGGTAGAGATCTAGATATAAATACATATGTACATTTTTTATTTACAGTTTGATCTATTTGCTAGTGCATCTGAAGTATTTCATTGTAAGGGTGAGTCAGAGGTGGTGACACGAGGCTTCTGGAAAGCAGCTATCCAGAACCAGTTTTTGGCTGCCTCAAGGTGATTCATTTCGGCTCTCCTGTTCTTTCAGAAATCAATGTCACGTTTAAAAGAAACAGCAGATTTTTATTTCACTGATGAATTTTGATTCCAGTTTGCACTGGAGGATTTTGAATGTAGATTTACCTTCATCCCCTGCTGCAGATTCCTTGCACTTGTTTGTAGCTGGGGTTATCCGCTCCTTCAGAGAGGAAGAGAGGCTCATGTTGGCTGACAAACTAAGACCACCGGAGCTGTCAGTTCAGATGTTCAGTGCCCCAATTTCGTCCACTTTACTTCTTTGGAGCTTTGGCGACAGAGAGAGTGACCGCCTGCTTCACTTTTCTAAGCGGGCATTCTCCAGACTCGTCTAGGACTCCTGCTTTTATCATTCTGTTGAAGTACCCCTTTCCCTCTGCCTTCGACTGTTGATGCCGGGAAGGAGTCAGAAGTTTGTCCTATTCCCCAGCGGATGATTTCCTTGTTTAAAAGGCTGCTTGTACTTCTGCACAGTGTTTCTGGCCTCCATTTGAGGTTTTGTGTGTCTGCCTGGGGCATTGCACTTATATTGACTGCTGGCTTTGTTTTGCGTTGCCCCTTTGAGATTCCTGAATGTGCAAAGGTCTACACGTCGACTCAGTGTACCTGAGCTGCTGTAGTATACCTTCTACTGCAAAAAATAAGGCACAAAGGAATGTGATGGTCTGACCAGCAGCCAGCTGTATGTTGGGCCTAACTGCACATTGGGCCTGCTGCATGTTGGGTCAGTGGCAGCTTGCTAAGGAGTCGGGCTGGAAGCAGGCCTTCGAGAAGCCTCTCTAAGCTGATCCAGGCTGTGTGAAGAGGGGGGACTCTGCGGTTGATGATACTGAGGAATGTGGTAATGTCTACAGATCTGTGCACTGAGGAAGCCTGTGTTTTCATGGCTCGGGACAGTTGTAATCTATCATGTACATTAGTGAGAGGTAGGAGCACAATCGCCTGATTTTTATGCTAAGGGAATCCTATTTTTTTTTCCATACAGTCTCCTGTAACGGAACACTTGGGATATATTGTACTGATGGCAAAATATAAAGCCCATTGTTATGCAGGGCATTAGGGACATAGTGTTTGGATAGGTTACTTCTGTTTTATGGCACCTTTGCTCAGTCTGTGGTGGTGGTGATAATGTTTCTCTGGAAATGAAAGCAAAAACTGGTATTCCAGAAGTGTATAAAAGTGCAGAGAGCCATTGTGTGGGTCATAAACTATCTTAGCTAAAGTTGAAATCTTCCTTTGCAAATAATCGGCTTTTGCGATCGGTAGTGAACTTTCGACAATTGTGGCAATTAAATTAATACAATTGTTCCCAGGAAGATCAGACGTTTGGGTAGGTCTACGACGATATTTAAGAAGCTGGTATGGTCATTCACTCTTGCCTGGCCAGTGCACAAAAGTATTTCTGCTCTCAAGAGATTTACAATGTATTTATCTTGGTGTGGATATATTTTAGTTTTCTTTTTATTTTAGGTTTTACTCGGTGGAAAGCTTCTTTTTTGTTTCTGTTGCAATTATTTTTTTTGAGAAGTAAGGCACTTCCAGGTTTTTGGGGAGACCGTGTAGATATGACTGTTTAAGACTATCTTATTGAAACATGTTTGCTACACCTCATGTTGCAGTGTTTCACATATTGTTTTGTCTTTTCCATTGTATATTGATTTGAGAGTTTCCTTTTATCATGGATATCCCTCATTCAATGGCGGCTGGTGACATTTGAAAGTGGTGAGGCGTAAAATGATTGTCATACTGCACCGTGGCGAGAGAGCGTAGCGAACGAGCCCAAACAACCTAAGGGGGGGATTCGGGGGGATCTCCCCCTGAGAAAATTTTGAAAAAAGAGTGGACAAATGGTGCATTTTCAAGCAAATTTGAGAAAGCAGGAAGGTTAATAAAGCAATTGTGAAAGTGCAGTTATTACATTAATAAAGAGATGTCATATAACATAGGTAGCTGCTTATTCAGTATAACCATAGAGCTTTCATAACAGACTTCGAGATACAATGCATTTCGGAGTACCTCACAGATGTTTTTTATTTAACAAATACTAAACAGGTCGCAAACTAGCAGCATTCAACATATTGTTCACTTTTTGTAGATAAAATCAGCTCTCTGTGACAAAAGCAGTGACTCACTGACCTATTTACATCATGTCCATTTTGTGATCCGCATCAGGTACATGTTCTTTGCAGCAGGCACATTAACCTTCTGCGCTACCTTTCCATGAGTCAAAACTTCCACTAGACAAAACTCTGATCTCTCTCTAGGAAAAACATTAACCATCAGCGTTATCATGAAGTGCTGTCCTGTTTTCTGCGCTGACACTCAGAGCATCTGTCCACTGATTGACAATTGCTGCAGATCATTGGAATTCCGTTACCCATGCAGCTCTGCAAGGTTGGTTTGCGCACTCAGATGGCACCACTGCAGGTAGTTCACTCTGGGAACTATGTCATCAGTCATGGGAGGGGAGAAAAAGAGATGTCTTCAGGGCAGGAGGAGAAACAGCAGTCTGTCCGGTGGGATTGGGTACTCACACGTGCCACACTTGAACTATTGGAGAAGAGACTGCTGTGCTCACTCAGGTAAAGCTCGGACCTCTTTATAAGGATCTGCTGGTATTGAATCAATGGCTTGCAACCAGTTTGGGACAGCGGTTTGGGGGAGGCCATCTTTCCGAGAGGAGTTGGTGGTAACATGGCGACCATCTTGCTAGGGCCAGAGAGCATGTGCACTGTATTCTGTGCTTCCGATAATTACAGAAGCTGAACATGTGTAGTAGAGGCCATTCGAGTTCTTTGAATGGTAAGCCATGAACATTGTAAGACAGTTCAAGATTGCACGGTTCCCCTGTCTAGCGGCCTCCAATTTATACTATGCTTGGACAGATTGTTCTACTATCTGTGAAAAGTTGGGCATAGCACCAGGTATGAAAATACCCTAATTTGTAGAGCAATTAGTCTTCTATTGAAAAAAAACATTTCCATAGAGAACACAATATGGTGATCACCTTCTTTGCAAATTGATAACCCTCTTTTATAAAGTCTATCTCTTTGATTTTCATTTCTAAACTTAAATATCTTATCAAGCATTACATGGCGCAGTAAGCCAAGGCGTACCGAGAGGTGCCAATTCACATAAAGTGGTAGCTACTGTTGCTGCTGCTCAACTCAGCTTTTTGTGTATAGAAATTCCGTGCTCGCCTTTTGAACATCTCATACTTTATAGTTGATGTAAAGAGGAGCAGAGTAAAAGGTCACCCAATGGAGAGCTGGAAGGAGAACAGTTTCAGATGGATGGATACCCTGTATGGAGACCAGGGCATCTTCCGAGATAATGCCTTTTAGGACTACACATTTCCAGCTTTGTATAGTACAGAACTCTGCACGATGTTGGCACTTTTTGGAATGAACCATGCTCACCATTTTTATCATATTTGCTCGGGAGTAGCGACGGGTCAAATTCTTTAAGGACTGACCTATTGCCAAATGTGTTTCGATTGCAATTGCCACAACTCAACTTCCCTTCTGAATACTGGAAGCAAACCCCAGGCTGATGCAAACTTGAATTCTCTTGGTACTTCTCAATCTTTCACAACTCAGCCCCCCTCGGACACCTCCGTTCACCCTAAAATCTCCCACAATGACTATCAAGATGAAGATATTGGAGCGCTTTAATTGAGCACTAGTTACATTACACAAGGAAAGATTCATTTTTTGTTAGGCACAGGGAGATTAAGTGATTTGCCCAGAATCACATGATGTTGAGTCGACCCCGAGACTCGAACCCCGATCCCCAGCTCCAAAGTAGGCAGCTCCTGCTTGCCGTATTGTACTCAGTCAGACTCAAGGCTTCTTACTAGTACAGTTTTCAACTTTCGAATTTGTGGCCTGCCTGCCTGCCATGCATTTTGCGAACTCCCCAAAATGTTTTCTAGGTTTTCATTAGAGTCAGCGGGAGGCACAGGCCGCACAGCCTTCTCTTTTGGCGGACCCCATCTGTGGCTGCGGCTCTCGTTCGCCTGCGCGTCTTCGAGATCTTAGTATACAGCACTTGGAAACAGATTAAAAATTTTAATCTGTTTCCAAGTGCTGTATACTAAGATCTCGAGGCCGCACTGGCGAACGAGAGCCGCCGCCTAAAACCATATAAAACGTCCATATATAATTACACCAAACGGACGGTCCAAACCCATCTCATTTTTTCACGGAAAATAAAATGCATTATGCATTGCATACTTGACTTACCTTACGTGACGTCTATCAATCTGGTGACCTGAGCACCAGCCACGACGAGCAGTAGACTTAGGCAGGCACTCACTGAACACGAGGAGTGTCGACTCGTGTGTGTCCGATGTCGTGTGTGTGGCGCGGTCTGCTGTGACGACGTCATCATGAACAAAATGGCCAATCACTGTCTGCATGGCTTCATAAGCCACAGTGATTGGCCACATACGTTCACCAAGTGCCACCCACGCGCGGCACCCAATGCCTGGCTATTATGCCAGCCTCTCATACTGCGCGGTGAAGTGTGAACGCGTGCGGTGCCTCTCAGCCAATCCTGGCGCTGCTCCAGCAGCGCCAGGATTGGCTTGAGCAGGGATACTCCCCGCCCATTAGGAGACCGGGGGCTGCGGCATGAAGCAACCCTCGCTCTCCTAAGGGGAAGGCTACTGCGCATGTTCGGGCTGGTCGTAAAAATGACCAGCCCAAAACCGAACATGCGCACTACTGAGTGCTGCCGCGGTCCGACCCCCTTCAGCTTCCTGATTGCCTCGGGCGTGGCCCGGTGACCGGCCAGGAATTAGCGTCAGTGAGTTACTGAGTTAGACGTACATTTTTGTAAACGAATGGGGGCATGTGGCATTAGTGGGGCAACGCCCCAGCGCCCCAATGGACGCACCGCCACTGCCCTCATTATGCTGGAGAAAATGCTTTATTTCGTTGTCATAGATTCCAGATGAAAGGGTGAGCACATGATGCAGACAATATCACCAACAAAGGAAATGGACGGGAGTCCAATGCTACCATGGAACATAAACCTACAAGCCAGTGTAATCAATGCAACATGGAACAGTTGGATGGACCTGCACAAACAGAGGGCTTTTATCGAACTGCAATAGAGAATCCAGTTAACAGAGATCATAAGAGAAGGGTTGTTGCCTAGAAGGGACTACGCTAGAAGGGAGTCTGGTGAAAATAACGAGTTTTGGGCTGTATATTTCAAAAGGCAAACTGAGGTTTGAGTGTTAACCATTACTCCGTAGCCCTTAAAGGGAGCGCAACCAATGCACTTAATGGAGATCTAATTTTTAAACAAAAGCTAGCTGGAACCTTAAAGCAATACTAGAGAAAGACCATGGCGTTTGACAGGAAACCAGAGAGTACCTTTTCTGCTTGCTGAATAGTAACAAGAGAAAGGGCAGGGGTCTGTGCCAGACTCCCTTTGTCCTATTCAGTCTAAATGCAAGCCAGCAAAACAATGCTTCCTATCATGCATCTTGGATGTCTCACTTCTCAGATGTATCCCTGCTTCCAATCGGAATATGTAGGCTTGCCTATTTAAATGGGCCTCCATCATCCACAGGTTTCTGCTTATTAGAAATGTATTTACCTGATAAAATTCCTTGTCCTAGTTTCCCATCGCCAGACCACAAAATTGCAACAAATCATAATTCCTTGCTGTGAACTTGAAAAGACTGAGAACAAAGCCTCCAAGACTGCCCAGTCTGTTACAATCTGCGAGAGTAACAAAAATATTTTACCCAATATTGTGTAAGATAAGGCTCTTTGATTCGCTAAATGGCCTCCTCTTCTTTTTGTCTTGTTGGGGCTTCCTTTCCCTCTGACATACCCTTTCTGTGTGCCCATGTTTCAGTATGGTACCCATTTCTCGGATCCTTTTACATTATATCAACCCTAAGCAATGTCCAGCACACAGATACCATGTTAGGTGTGATATCTCTGCTATAAATAACTAGAAGTAATTATACAAACCTCTGAAGACGAGGTGGAGACACTGGGCATTGGTGTCCTACATCGCAGTGGACAGAGGAGGCTGGCCATGCGATGAAACCTGTGTCCCCTAAGATGAAGTAAGAGCGCCATGATGTGGAAATCTGTATTGGCATCCCACAAACCATGGGCTGCGTTTTGCAAACATCTAGCAATTTCTCAGCTTGTTTCTGAACGTTTTCTTCATTTTCGAATTGCAAAGATCCGGAAAAGTGATTTATGTGTTTATTAATGATTTCTTACGCACCACATGATCCTCACAAGGCGCTTTAGTGGTGTGAATTTAAATTCGTATGTTCTCATGTAAGGATGCCTGCCCACCATATTTAGTGAAGCAGCATGTTGATTGACCTCTTTTCATTGCCACTTGTGTTGAGGCTTTAACATTTCACAACCAAAATTGAGTTTCCTACCATTTCACGTCACAGTTTTAATCAGTTCTGTTTGGAACTTGATTGTGATTATAGTGAAAGCGCTAACTGCAAAGAAGGTCAGAGGAACGGAAGACTTGGTGTGCTCCAATTGTTGTTTTTTACTTTTATTCACTGACTGGGCAGGCCAAAGACTCCTGAAAGTACTGTATACTCTCTTTAGGCAGCATAGTTCAAAGCTCAAGGATTAAATCCAGCCAAATTCAAGGGTGATGAAGGAATTAAAAAGCACAGTTGCAATACAGTTAAGGGTTAAATGAAGGTCCATGCTAAGCATGGAGAGAACTTTGATCATACACTGTAGCATCCACTTGCAGAGTCTGTGAGGAAATAAGCAGACCATTTCAAAAAGTGGACAGACGCAGCATTTTTGATTTTGATTGGTTTTCAAGCAGTTATGGCGGCTGCTTCCTTTTGTGATTTGATACCTTCAGTGGAAGAGTACTAGGCTACACTTTCTACGCTAGTAAAAAGCTGTTTCTCCATATACCATTTTTTGAAACTCTTGGTCCTTGTTGCCCGAAACCAATATCCTGAGATCGATGTTTTGTTGAAAAAATAATTTCAGTTTCACTGTGGATTACCACAATGAAATTAAACCATGGATGACGGAGGCCGGGTGTCTTTGGTGCTGTTCACCTAGTGTTCCAGTATTAGACTAACATACCTACTTAGATATCTTACTTTTGGGCACAGAAATTAATAGAAACCATTGAGAGGAGTGTCTGTCTCCAGCATGAATCCCATGTAGATTCACCTGTTTAGAAAGAACCCATGACATTCGAAGTCTAGATCTGACAGCAGGAAGGCTGACTCCTACCAGTTGAATCTATGAAAATACCAGTGCTTAAATCTGGACTTGGTAATACAGATTAGCTATTTGGTCTTGCTTTTTGGTTGGTTTAAAGCAAGGAGATGAGCTGAGATGAGCTGTGCTCATTATGTACACAAGCACAGAGATTAGCGGACATTTGCTAGAAGAGCATTCCTATAACTATTGCTCAAAAAAGAGATGTGAGGCTCTGTTTGCACCTTTCTGTGGTGTACTTCTGTTATTCTTAGGTGTACGTAAAACTCCTTATTTGCAAGCATGGACCTGTCCTCTCCGTTGGCTCAGCACTTCAGTGGGTCTGCAGTCGTCCTCAGGAGCAGAGACGGAGATCATATGGAAAGTTTATTCTTTCCTGATGACACACAACTCCCCAAAGTGTTTCTCTACGCTCTTTCCTTCCTCGTAGGCAGTGCAGGTTCAACCATAATCGGTTGGCGTTCTTCCTCTTCAGTCTCATTGAAACTGGGCCTAGACGGATCCTCATTGCACAACAATAAACAGCATTTGTGCTTCTAACCACAAATGCATCCACACGTGTTCTGCTTTTGCTACAGGGAGTGTTTAATTTAACTTAACATGTTCTCTCCTTTAAGGAAGTAATTTACTGGGTTTTGTGGGAGCTGGAGAGAATGTGGAATGATAATGCACAGAAGACATGTCTCCTTCTGAAGGGTCTTGCTGCTCCACTGAAGAGACTTTATAGCAAAGGTGCTCTTGTTTCTTACTAAACTAGTTTTCTTCAGAGAACTTGTAGAAAAAGTTGCATACTCAAACACCGCACTGAGAAAAATCTTTTCCACATATCCCATCACAGGCACCATAGTCCCATCTGCACATGCACACATATCATGTGCTCCATATTGGTTTATGACTAGAGCAGGTTTCTCAAACTGATGTGGTCAGGACTACTTTTTGGTTGGCACAAGGCTGTAATAAATGTGACCCGATGGAGCTAAACTAATCTAATATTAAATAACCATTTTAATAATGTGGAGATGGTGGTGAGAAGGCCGCAAAATGGTTAAACACTGCTTAATAAATAAAATTGGAACCACATCTCAAAATTTGGAGAATCTTAGCTGTAGAGGACCTGCCACCCGCGAGATAAGTTGATGAATAAAAACACAAGAATGTAATGCGGTTCATGCTATTTGAGGACCATACGATTTCTTGCTAGCTTACATGTATTGCCCCATTCTACACACCTGGAATTCTATTGACTCTTATAGGGTTTCCAGGCAGCTTTGTTTTTTTTACTGGCATGACCAGTATATTAATGTCTCAGCTGGTACAAAATTTTAAAAAATCGCCTAAAGCTCGTATTTTCCCCCTGAACAGTATATATTTAAAAGACTAAATATAAGAAGAATTAAAGTAAACCAAGACAGAAAGGCGGTGTTAAAAAAAATTAGAGAAGACAATTTTATTTAAAGTTCTATTTAAGTATAATGTCTGGGCCTTTACAGAAACATAAAGCGTTAATAAATGGCCAGCTGGGAAAGGTGGCAACCCTAAACTTTCTTATTGCAGACTTTGTGGCTGCCATATTCAGGAAAGTCACAGCAGGCATTGGGGGTAGAGGGGGGGCGGAGGGGGTGTTAGTGAATGGCAGGTCGATCATCCACCTACAGGCGATAGTGGAGTGACCTAAGCCAACTTAGAGGCACACTTGGTATTATATTATTGCACTGCTTCATTTCGGCAGACTGCATCCTTTAAGCATGTACCCTGTTCGGTCTAAAATACGACAACCTCGTACTCTGTAAGGTTCAGTCTTTGGAACTGCCTGTTTTGAATAGAATAAATTGTGAACTCTTCAAATGTATCACTGACTATTAATCTCATAAGGGCTTCTTTGGAAATAGATGACCGATTAGAAGTGGGCGGGTCTCATAGAACTCCGGGTACAGGACACATTTTCTAACTTGTTTAGCTGGGAATGGGGTCCAGTGAATGATGTAGGACTAGCTTCTGCTTACGTAAGGAATGTTGGGTTCCGTTTTATTGGCAAAATGAGGAAGTGGAGAGGATAAAGAGGAAAAATACCAAGAAACTTATAATCTGTAGGGCCATTGCACTGGTTGAGGGTGGATTCCTAACTGGTATTGTATGCCTCTTCCTAATTTTGAATTAATTGCAGAGGAAAAAATAAGCAATAGTGACAAAATCCAGCTGGAGTGATGATCTGTGTAGTTTAGCAGTCTCTCTGCATGATTGCATAGCTGTCTCAGTAAGGTATGTCAAATACTTGGCGTGACATACTGAAAAGGTTTTGGTACAAGAACCCTTTCTTAGTATGCCTGGGGCAAGAGAGGTGGTCACGCCATGGTCAAGTGGGTTGAGCAACACTGTCAGTCCTTAGTTCTAGGGCTTTCTGCGTTTGGTGCTATTGTTTGATGGTGCCAGTGATATAAAAATGTGTGCCGAGGAGTGTTTTTTGTGGATTGCTCTACCGTATGTTGGGTATGTCCCATGGTCAACTTTGTCCCTCTATCCGCTTTGCCGTTACGGTAGCGCAATCTTTTATAGTGGAACAGACAGGACTGTCCATGATATCGAGCTGATAAAGCCAGGCAAGGATTCCTCCCCTCCGCCCTCATGCCATGCTTGTGTTGCACCCAAACTCAGTTGGATGGTCCAATAAACTGCAAGTGCTGGCGGCAGGGGCACTGCTTCAGCTTCTCAGGGCTGAGTCTAGCAGCCTTTTTTATGCATGTTATAGCAAGGTGCATGTTATGAGGAGGAGGTCTGGGGCAAGCGGGGGGTCAAAGGGGCAGCGATATTGCACCATGGAACCTTCTAGAGGTGACGCGTGGGGAAGGGTGGTGCCAGGAATGTACTGGGCACATAGGGTCGGCAGTCCAGCATCTAGTTTGAAGTGAATGCTAGGACTGCCAGAAAATCCACTGCTCTGCTGCAGAGATCCCTGTTCCCAGTACCCCTGCTGTGCCCAGTCATCAGAGACCAAGCCTCCTCTTCTTGCTTTTTTAATTCTTTTTATTTTGTTTTTTATATATAGTTACGTTAAAGACAATGGTGATAATTGTTATTTATTGGCAGAAGTTCTCTAATATGATTTCTGATTTTTTTTTTCGTGAACAAAGAATGAATTTGTTAGAACTGTCTTAATGTAAAATCGGAAAAAAGTCATCTTTGAGGAAAAAAGTTACAATTAAATGACAAAAAAATCATTGTGTCTTCATTAATTCCTTCAACTTGTTCAACTTAGATTTGGTCTTTCATTATTTCTACCAATTGAGATCATGCGAAAGACTGTGTGTGTGTGTAGCATCCTCTTTGACGGTAAGTGGCAGAGTTGGCTGTTTAAGCGATATGCAGGGCTGGCCTTGGACTTTATGCTGCCTTATGTGAAAATTCCTAAGTATGTTCTCTAAGGGCACGGTTGCGAGCCTAAACACACACTCGCACACAATATACAAAAGCAATCGCAGTGCCATTTTCACCTGTTATAAACCACTTGCATATCTTTCACACTTAGAGAATTAATTGAGCTTGGAACTCATTTTAAAATTGCATATTACCTTGGTTTGCAAATTGAAAATCTGTACTTTTAAAGATGATGAAACTGAATAGACAAAAAGAGTGAGGGACGACAGACAAAACAATTCTCTTAAAAAAATACAGGCATCACATTGTATTTAGTGGTGGAGAGTGAAAATACAGACATAATCAGTTCTCGTGTGTAACGCATCTTGCATGCTCAGTGGAGGTGGTAGGACATGGAAGGGCAACTTCAACATCTAGAACATTGACTCTCACCCTCAGCCACTTCCAAAGCAGGATTACTGACATCCCAGCAAATGCCTAATTGCAACGCACAGTAAACCAAGTGCGCCAGATGGTGGGAAAGCAGGGCTTGATATCTGATGCTCACAGACTCTGGGGAAGGAGGGGACTAAGGGACTCTAAATAATCGATGTTCACCAGGCTTGTGTTGGGTGCGCTTCTTTAGATCTGGGCTTTCTAATACTTATAGGGCCTTTCAGCCAACCCTCTTCATCCATTGGTCTGCTATTGTCATTCACATTTCTTCTTCCACCCATTGTACTCCACAGCATGGGGCAGTGTGCCAGCTTACTTCTGTCATTGGCTAGCTTCACTGAGAGTGAACATTCTGCTCTTTCACAAGGAGCACATTCACACACACAGTTTTCTTAAGTGCCAGTGACTACCATGGCAATGTTTTTTTTTTTTTTTGTTTTTTTAAAGACCAAAAACATATTTTTTGCTTTCAGCCATTTTTTATATTGGCAAGAGCGCAGCAGCTCCTCAAACAACAAAATTTTACAAACACATTGATAAAACAAGCCAGAATCGTCAAAGCCATAAGACTGGCAGCCAATTCCAGACCTACTGGCCATGCCAATACTTGTTCTTTCTCCCACTGTCCCAAGACCAGCGTCTGTCTGCCTATTGGGGCAAGCTACAGTGTCTAACCTGTATGCCCTAGGGTCTTGCCTGTGCTGTTGGGGCCAAGTCTCAATATCTGATTCATAAGCCCATTGTCTGCTGTGGGCAGAATGTATTCTATATCAGCTTACAAGCCATTTACCTTACTTGGTACTGGTCTTTGCCCTTGACCCACGCATGTATTGTTTCCTCAAATTATTGTTCTTGTTTACATGGCAATGGAATTTGTCATGCACCATTTTCTGGCCATGTGTTAAAACCAATAGATACGATGCACCAGCAATAAAGAGCAAGCTGCGGGTTCTGAATGTCTTTAGGGATGGATCGCTTTTTTAATCAACAATTGTATTTGAACTTTTAGCAATATAGACGTTTCGGCTTCGCTGCATCTCCCACGTATCCAGTTGAACACCTGTTCAACAACACTGTTAAACTGGATACGTGGGAGGTGGCCTGACACTGAAAATGTTTGTGACGGATGCTGGTTTGGCCAGTGCTTAGTTTAGTTCAGTTCTGTTCAGGTGAGGTTGGACGTCAGTGGCCATATCGTGATTGCTCTGTGCAGAGACAAGTGCCCCATTTTCCATGTAAGTCTTCAGAAGTTAAACATGCTATTCGAAATTTCTCTGATTTCATGCATCACGATATGGCCCCTGATATTATTTTGGTAACCCAATTTAGGGATTGACCCAATTTGCCAATCGGGAGCCAAGTGTAATTCAATAATGTAAATAAAACAGTTCACTGCGGACTCATTTCAAGATAACATTCTATACTATTAAGATGCATAATTAACAAACTATTATAAACAAGCCACCAATCATTGAAGTTGTAAAATGCATTTATTCACACAACTGCAAAATTGTCAGCCATAATGTCAGTGCTTTGACCAACGATCACACAGTGCAACAAACCTGATAAAGTGAGGTATGTGTACATGAAAAGACAAATGACTTCACTCCAGAGAATTATTTGGCATTGAGAGTCAGTAAGTCTATGTGTTGTCTAAAGTCGAGGCGTTTCGACTTCTACAGTGAGCAAGAGGTTCATCATCAGGATTGGGGATTAGTGAAGAGTACT
Source organism: Calotriton arnoldi (assembly GCA_963921515.1). Taxonomy (NCBI): domain Eukaryota; kingdom Metazoa; phylum Chordata; class Amphibia; order Caudata; family Salamandridae; genus Calotriton; species Calotriton arnoldi. Next base: position 161,771 of record CAWUFW010000213.1, on the reverse strand, counting down.
ATACTTAGGCCCAGTAGGTCCCCCAAAGAGAATTCTGGTGATGCCCCGACCGATGAGATAGAAAGATGAACCTTGCTCCTCCCTGCCTTTGTAGCCACTGTCCAGTACTGTGGATCAGTTTTCTTTTCAACATAAACTGAAGTGTAGATCTGGGTTCTGTATTGTTGTATTGTCTCCTCTTTTCACAGCTGTCATGTGTCACCTGTATGTTTTACGTTGTGCATGAAGTGACAGTTTATTAGATCGAGCCTGGGCAGCGCATGTGCTGCTCTGCGAGGCATGCTGTATTCAGGTATGGACTTGAAGCTCCCCCCATTTTCCACCCATCTTTTCAATTGGCTCCTGTTACTGTCCTTTCTAAATGGTTGCTTTTGATTCATGAATAGGCTTAGTAGTCCCTCCTTAGTACCACCTTGGCTGCATTTGTAACCTCCCATGAGGACTGAACTTTTTACATGGTCTGTTTTATCTACTATTTTATCACAAAAGGAAACTGCTGTTATCTGTTATCCTACTGGATATACAGACCATTGGACTGGTGAACTCAAGACCGGTGAAACCCCGGAAAAGCTTGTCCTAATACATAACCACTCTAGGTGTTGGGATATCCACAGATGTTGGAGAAGACGCCTCACTCACTAATAGTGACATGCTTCATCATTGGCATCTTTCCACACCCAGGTAAGATGGTACTTACTGGGCAGACTCAACCAAAGATGTTATGGGAGTTCTTATATAAAATATTGACTGGTTATGCAGGGAACCAGATGGGTGATATTAAAAATACCTACAGGTATGACCACACACTGTTTTATTCTTGGGGTACCTGGGGTATCAGATAAAATCGTGAAATCATTAGGGTTCTTTGAATTCAATTCGTTCAAATATACCCTATTTTTAAAGTGCCAACATGTTTCGGCCCGCAACGAGAGCCCTTACGGGTCTGGGGCCTTCATCAGGGCTAGAATGTCTACTCCTAGGTGTCCCTGCTCAATGTTACGCGATTCACTGATGCAAAAGAGTGAGGCCTATTGCACTCACCTATGTTTTTTATTGTTCCAGTAGTTTTTCTACTGACTGGTACTGACTTGTACCATGCGGGTTGGTGGACTATGGTGCCGTATTGTAGTCACACATTCATCAAAGATCGGTCACGGGCGGTGTGAGTGTTACAGGTACACACGCGGTGACCGATCTTTGATGAATGTGTGACTACAAGACGGCACCATAGTCGTCCAACCCGCATGGTACAAGTCAGTTCCAGTCAGTAGAAAAACTACTGGAACAATAAGAAACATAGGTGAGTGCAATAGGCCTCACTCTTTTGCATCAGTGAATCACGTAACATTGAGCAGGGACACCTAGGAGTAGACATTCTAGCCCTGATGAAGGCCCCAGACCTGTAAGGGCTCTCGTTGCGGGCCGAAACATGTTGGCACTTTAAAAATAGGGTATATTTGAACGAATTGAATTCAAAGAACCCTAATGATTTCACGATTTTATCTGATACCCCAGGTACCCCAAGAATAAAACATAGTGTGTGGTCATACCTGTAGGTATTTTTAATATCACCCATCTGGTTCCCTGCATAACCAGTCAATATTTTATAATAGAACTCCCATAACATCTTTGGTTGAGTCCGCCCAGGTAGTACCATCTTACCTGGGTGTGGAAAGACGCCAATGATGAAGCATGTCACTATTAGTGAGTGAGGCGTCTTCTCCAACATCTGTGGATATCCCAACACCTAGAGTGGTTATGTATTAGGACAAACTTTTCCGGGGTTTCACCGGTCTGGAGTTCACCAGTCCAATGGTCTGTATATCCAGTAGGATAACAGATAGCAGTTGCCTTTTGTGATAATATAGTACTTGGGAGATTGCAACTCTGCTGCTTCTCTCACTCTCTTCTGTGATAAACTGTTTTATCTACTGTCTGTGAGCACTCTTTTCTTTAATGTCTTTATTCTAGCTGCTGTTGCAGGCACGATAGGCTCTCCCTACCCACCCTGTTTTCATGACAGTGCAGCGCCCGATCATGGACGCTGCGCTGTATCTTTGAAAAATGCTCCCTGCACAGCGCGGCATTTCTGCACGTGCTATGCTGCTTAACAAATGCATTTTTTGTTTTGTAAAAGCACTCCATACCGCGGTTTCACTTTAATGGCGGCCGCGCACCTTTCTTTAGACAAGCCACGTCTGAAGAAAGGGGCTTGGCCGCCATTAAAGTGAAAGCGCAGCATGGGGCGCTTTAACAAAAAAACAAACATTTGTTTGTCAACTTAAATGCTTTTTTTTTTTTGTTTTTGTAAAAGCGCCCCATACCGCGCTTTCATTTTAATGGCAGCCGCTCACCTTTCTTTAGACGCGGTTCGTCTAAAGAAAGGGACGTGGCCGCCATTAATGTGAAAGCGCAGCATGGGGCGCTTTTACAAACAAGCATTTGTAATCCAATAGGTCTCGCATTTGCGAGAGTTTAAGCTATTGACATTGTAAATGACAATGCCTTTTATTTATGTTTTAAAAATCAACACATAAATAGGCTATGTCATTTACAATGCCAATAGCTCAGACTCTCGTAAATACGAGACCTATTACATTGCAAATGCTTGTTCTACTTTGCTGCCAGTTACGTGCTCCGTGAAAAGGACTTTGAGGCAGGGAGCAGAGGCTCAAAATAAAAGCCTAAACCTAACCCATAATAAATAATACCTCAGCGTATCCAGGAGCACATGACCACAAACGAATTTTTGATAAACGATTAAACAGCGCTCGTAAATACTGTTGTGCATTGGTGAGAAGCCACGCTGGCTCCTCTGCCTGCCATGGTTTGACACATAGAATTATTTCTGGTAGTCGTGTGCTGTGTTTCGCTCACAGATGTTATTTTCATACCTGGGCTGAATTGCAGTTACCACATGGAATAGTTTATGCTGGCGCACATCACAGGGAAGAGAATGTGGCCTGCTAATGAGTCGAGACGCAGTACATTCACGAGATTATGCACTGGTCTACAGTCCTGTTGCAGAATGTTTTTCTGGCACCTACAGAGAGTTCACCCATTTGTGCAGCCATATTAATAACTAGAGGGATGGGCGTAGGAAGCGTGGGGGACGCAGGGGATATATCCCTCCCAGATTTTGTAGTGGGGGGACACTGGGGACAAGTGTGGGGGACACTGGGGACAAACGAATTTCCCCTTTCTCCGTCAGTAGCAGGGCCATTGTCACGGCAAAGCACTACCTACAATGGCCCTGCACTTGACCTGTGACCTTCCCGTTTGTTGTGCTGCAAACCTCCAGGAATTCTTTCTCACCTCGTCACCACTGCTCCCTGCAGTCTACACTTCGAGGGCAAAGGGAGAGAGGTAGTTTGTTGATTGCTGTCTTCATCCTGCCCCTCCTCAGCCCAGACTCTACATTATTTGATTGTTTCATATCAATTAAGCACATATTTTGCACTACGTTGTGTGTCAGATGAGTTTGTCTTTCCTAGTATTAACACAAATAACAATTTAAATGCCACTATTTTGTCTTATTTCTTTTATAGCGCTACTCAACCCAATCCAGGTTGTCGGAGCACTTTACATCACACATACACATTATACATTGACAATAAATCATATGTGCGTAAATCAACTTACAGGATGTGTTACATAAGCTAGTGAGAGTTACAAGGTGTAGGATTCACATGTCCTTCATAGTTCACTGTGCTATATTAGAATGATCACAATTTATGAACTGCAAGTAACTAAAGGATCTCTGTGTTAAAAGCAATAACCCACTTACCTATCTACATAAAATAACAATCTGTCATTGGTGTGTCACATGATGTGCTTTGCGGGAGACATATTAACCCTCTGTTTCTGTCTTCCCTGGACGAGTTCCTTTCAAAGTATATGTTGAAATCCTTGAATTTCATGGTTCTAGTGGACCTTAATATACATGTGGACGCACTTTCTGACCTGCTTGGGATATGTCACAGTTTGTGACGCAGCCCACTCACATTGCGGGTCACATCCCAGACATCATTTTTTCTCACACTCCAGTTTCGGTACTCTACTTTAGTCCCCAGACATGGTCCGACCATGCTCTCATTCACTTCCATTGGTCACTGGACCTCTGCCCTCACGGATGCGGGTTTCTCTGTTCTTTACCACATTGTAATTGGGCCAGTGTCTCTCCTACGAAGTTTAGTCTTGCCTTGAATAAACACACTCCACCTATGACTGAGGACATGGAGGTCGAAGTCAGTTGGTCGACTCCTGGTCAACACAGGTGGCTAACCACATCGTACCTATTAAACACAGAGATGTTAATTCCTCAGGAAAAAGACAGTCAGCGCCTTGGGTTAGTGAGAAGCTTAAAATGCTTTGTAAGCACTGTGAGAAAATGGAAAGGGATTGGAGGCGTCATTACCTTGCTAATGACAAAGCGCTCTACAAGAAGGCTCTAAATATCTACCATTGTGCAATTAAGAAAGCTCAGTCTGACTTTTTTACAGATCAGAATGACATGTCTCAAAATAAGTCCGGGGAGCTATTTAAAATCGTCAAAAAGATTACGCACCCAGAAGCCTTGCTTCAGCCTTTAAAACCTTCCCTTAATTTATGTACCCAACTGTCCAACTTCTTTGACACCAATACAAACCATCGTGGATGCTTTACATCTCACAGACGCCGCCACGAAGATGATCAGCGATCAACGCACTGCAGGTAGAAAGAGTGCCCTCTCGTGGCCAACTGCTAAAGAAATTTGCCTTGATTTCACTTAAGGAGTCCACTCAGGCATTGAGTCCCTGAAAATCAGGGTCGCCAGATGACCCCTGTTGTCCTCACATTCTTGCCGCCAATTGTACGGCCATCAACCCTGCTCTAAACCAGCTTCTAAATCAGTCAATTCATTTTGCCACAGTGCCCTGTGGTTGGAAGCAGGCCAAGTTGGTTCCACTTTTAAGCATACCCTCGGCAGACAAGACCAATCTTGCCAATTTCCATCCCATTTCTCTGCTGCCATCCTTTACCAAGATTTTAGAGAAGCTCATAAACAAGCAGCTTTCTGCTTTTTAAGAACAAAATGCGCTTCTTCACCCTACCCAGTTGGGCTTTCGCCCGGGTGTTAGCATTGAGACCACACTGTCAGAGGTCTCAGATACAATTAAGTTAGCCGTAGATCAAGGGAAGAAGGTGGCACTGATCCTCCTTGATCTATCTGCGGCTTTTGACCCGTTCTCGCATTCGACACACCTGCAGCACCTCGAAGCCATAGGTGTCTGTGGTTCTGCTTTGGCATGGCTCTGTTCCTTTTTAACAGACAGGTACCAATGAGTCTGGATGGTCCCATTTGCCTCTGAGACTAACCCATTGGGCTATGGGGTCCCTCAGGGGTCTGCACTAAGCCCCACATTGTTTTCAATGTGTATATGACCCCTTTGACACCCCTAATTGAATTCTTTGGAGTATAGACAATACCTCATGCAGATGATGCGCAACTGCTGCTCACCCTTGACAGAAATTCACCTAATGCCCTGCAAAACTTAGACCTACTAGACGCCTGTTTCAGTGGATGCGCGATAGTGGCCTCCAATGTAATACTAACAAGACAGAGATTCTGCTCTTAGTGGTCCCCCCAAACAACTTGGACAATGAACCCAAGGATGTCCCCCCTCCACCTCCCCCTACCATGATAAAGTGCAATCTTGGGGTAAAATTTGATAATAGTGCTTCTTTCGCCCCCTCCCCCCCCCCGGGAAGGGGGCGGGGGGGTGAGTAGGCACCTGCTTTGACCTGCTAAAAACGTTAACGTTCATCTAACTCCTCTGCAAGGCTGGATCATGCTAACTCTGTACTGGGGCTAACCTGCCAATCTCCTGAAGAGATTACAGCTGGTGCAGAATGCTGATGCCAGACTTCTTTTACGCCTTTCCTAGAGAGCCCACATTCAGCCAGGCCTAAAGGAACTGCACTGGTTGCCTATAAATGAATGTGTGAGTTTCAAAGGTTTGGTTCTGGCACACAGTGCTTTGTACCACAAAGGCCCTCAGTATTTGTCAACAGATTCACACCTTACCAACCAGCTCGGTCTGTTCAGTCAACCAACTCCTTGCTGGTAGTAATTCCTAATTTCAGACGAAAAAAGCGGGAGTGGTAGCTCCTTCTTTTATCTGGCCGTCAGGAATGAAATGCCCTCCCAGTTCAGCTGCCTGATTCCAGGGACATTCTGACCTTTAAGAGACTTCTTAAGACCTGGCTCTTTGGTTCTGCCTTTTAGTACCGCTGTTATTTAGGGATCAGACTTGCTACTTAGCGCCGGGACACTCTATTGAGTAGCTGTTGCGCTTCACAAATATTTAATAATAAAAATAATGTGTAATTGTTTCAGCAGGTCAGGGTTGACATTTTTTGTCCTTGGAGAAGAACAGGATGAATTATTTTTTTGTGGATTTAGAATAAAGAAGTTCTTTAAATGTTACAAATGTTTACAAGTACAGAACGTCATGTCCAGTGGTGAAGACGTGTTAAGGTAGATTAGGGTGTCGTCTGGGTATTGTTGGATGGGGACATCTCTTTTCACCAGTTACATAACTTGGTGACCATTGGCCCCAATGCAAACACATTAAATGAGACCTCGCTCCTCCAGATAACTGTCCCAAATCCTCAGCGAACCTTGCTACACTTTAACCTTCCTCATAATTTTCCGTACAAATCTGTCTGCCACAGGAGGTGACCGCAGTGACATACCTTTACTTAAGATTAGATATAATAGATTTCACTGCCAGCACATCACATTGTCTTTGCTATTAGTGTTCATGATGGCTCAATTTAGCACAAAACCATAATAAATACAAGCCCCATTATTAAACCATAATTTACATTCTGAACACAGTCCGAACAGAGTACCCCACCATAGCATGTATGTGCTATGTTTCTAGAATCCTTTGTGAATGCATGTCTGCCTAGTGTTGACAGTGAAGCTGTAATGCACATATGTTCTTTTTTTCCAGAGTGATACTGTAAAGTTCACATTTGCCAATGTCGGTTAACATTTTGTGGTGGTGTTCATTGCTTTTTCTTTGTGTAGGCGAAACTACCAGTTTTTCACCAGCATTCAGTTATCTGCACAGTTTAGAAGTGATATGTTTGTTTAAAAACAATACGTTGTGTTGTGCAACAGCTCCTCCTCAGACACACTCATATTTTAGTTGCTCGCTTCCAAGACAACGGAAGTCATTTCCTTTGACACTTCTGAGAGTTACCCTTACTTGTTGCTGTTTGTGTCTGAATAATGCTGTGTTTAATGAGAGGAAAAGACAAGGTCTTCACTACAGCCAGTGTGAGGGCGAAACTTTTCTGATTCTGGATCCCCCTCCACCTTCACCTCCACTCAATGTAGTGTGATCCTGGACACGTCGTTCAATCTAACTTAGCTTCAGGTACTGCTAAACTCTTAGAAAGTGGCTACTAAGAGGCACATTTAAAGTGTCTTTTAGCCCCCCTTACATACTTTTGGTTGGCTTCATTGTCACCCTTTTTTCTTCCTTTGCATTGATAAGCGCATTTCTACGCATGCTGGCTTCACTTCGTCTCCATGTTTTTTTCTTCCCTGAAGCATGGCCCAAGTACTGTTTCTCAATGTATTCTTATCCTAGCTTCTCCTACTAACAATTTTCCTCTAGTGCAAAGCTGGTCAAAAGGCAAATACAATTCTTTCTCTTCCTGCTGCTGGATCTCCCTCTTCACACTTCCCAAAAGTTGCAGGTTTATATATATGTGTTATTTACTCATAGTAAACTTGATGTACATTTTATGTCGCACAAGACACAAATCATCAGCCTAAGTGCAGCACACACAGTTCTACAAAGAGGTGGTTAAATACACAAAGCCATAAAGTACCACAGCCACAAATGAGAAGTTATTTGGATGTCTCTATAATGCACTATTCCATAAAATATGGGAAATAGTGTTTCACAATGACATAGTGAATCAGTAACCCCTCCATGGCTCAATATTTTCCGTTCTACCAGATCAAGGGCATCTTCACTCAAACTTCTCCATGCAATCAAAACATGCATCTCTAAATTCTGTAACCTTTGGGCAAATATTGTCCTCAAAGAGGGCAGGCACTGATAATCCTCCCCCTCAAGTCCCAATATTGTCAATGTTATCACACAAAGGGTGTGTTTTTCCTCTGAGCTTCTTAACATAAAAGCAATTACACCAACCATACATACGCTTCGAGAAAATATGTCTGTATCTGAAAGAAACAGTTAGTTATAGATTCCTTACCTTAGATTTACCCCCAGGTGTCAGACTGGATCCGGAAAGTTTTTCGTCAGCAGTACCCCTGCGCGTCGGAAGGTGGCGTCGGTCAACTCCGCGTTCGGCGTCGTGGTCGCCGGGATGATGTTGCGGTAGCTACATAGACGCCGCCCTCGCGCGCTGACTTCAGTTCTTTCTTTTTCCGCGCCAGGAAGCGCAGATCCGGAGAGAGTGGTACCTCCAGTCACTTTTTGACTGACTTTTTCTCGACTTTTGTCGACTTCGATTTTTGAGTCCATCGACTCCTGGTGCACGAGGGATGCCTGGCTTCAATGCTTGCGGTTCCTGTAGCCGACTGATGTCGGTGACGGATCTGCACCGCGTGTGCCTCTACTGTCTAGAGCGTGACCACGACCCCAAGTCGGCTCCGCGCCGCTCAAGGTCCCGGTCGCGTAGGAGGTCGAGGGACCGCTCACGGAGCCACCATCATTATTCATCTAAGTCTTAGCACTCGGGGTCAGGTAAGTCGAAGCACAAGAAGTCATCGAAGAAGCATCGTCGCTCTTCTACTTCTCCCCGTCCGTCGGCCGACGCGACGAGGGATACGGGTGGTGCCCCTCCCGCGGCTCCGCGTGCGGAGCCTGTAGGGTCGGCTCCGAGCTTCCCTTCCCGGGACCCAGAGCAACTCCTGCCCAGCTTCGAGCTTTCTACGAAGCGATGCATGCCATCTTTGGGCAGCCCGACTCCGCCGGCGCGCCTTCGGGCCCCGTGGACTCGGCTGGGGGCCCTGGGCCTTCAACGCCGGCAGCTCCGGCCTCGGCACCGCAGGGTCCCCTTGGATCCAGGTCTGGATCCCGATAGGCGCTGGTCGACCTCGTAACACCTCCACCGGCGCCGACTCCACCGGCACCACGTCTGCAGCTGGCGTCGGCTGTGTCCCCGGCCGACGTCGACCCCGGCCTCCACCTCGAGGTAGATACGGAGCCGGACCGGCGTCGCCAACGGGATCCGGCGCCGACGGGTACTTTTGTGCCCCTATTCTACCCTGGCTCTTTGAGACCAGATTGGCAGCCAGAGGAGGCTGAGGAGGACTGGGAGGGGTCTGGGGACCCTTTAACCGACCAGCTAGGTTATGAACCGGACTGGCGAGAGGAACTGGGGGAAGCCAGTGGTCTGGATACCTCACCAGACCTTGGCATGTTGTCTCCTCCTACCGTGGCTACGGAGGAGGGAGCGTCCTACGCAGTGGTGTTGTGTAGGTCGGGCGAGGCTCTCCACCTCGAGCTACCTACGGTGGCAGTCAGGACTAACCTCCTGACAGAGGTGCTTCAACCGGCAGCGAGCTCTTCGGAGCCCCTGCTGCCATTTAATGAAGCCCTCACGGACATCCTTTTGGGCGCCTGGTCCAGGCCCAACACAGGGGCTCCTGTGGACAGGATTATTGCCCGACGCCACCGCCCGGCCCCGGGAGACCCCACTTTCCTCTCCCAACACCCCACCCCTGAGAGCTTGGTGATCCAAGCCTCCACCTCCAAAGGCGCATTCCCTAACGCACCACCCAATAGGGAATCCAAAAAGCTGGATCACCTTGGGAAGAAAATGTTTTCTTCCTCCAGCTTGGGACTGCGGTTGGTAAACACTGCATGTCTGTTGGGCCGTTACACCCACTCTGTGTGGGGTACGGTAGCGCAAGTGCTGCCCCAGTGCCCGGAGGAGGCCCGGGCAGTACTCTCCCGTGCAGTACTCTCCCGTGCAGTACTCTCCCGTGCAGTTGCTGAGGGGAGAGACGCAGCAAAGTTTACCATCTGCTGTGGGCTGGATACCGCCGACTCACTAGGCAGGACGATTTCCACGTCAGTAGCCCTTCGACGCTACGCCTGGTTGCGGTCGACTGGTTTTTCTGGGGATGTCCAATCCACTCTTCTGGACATGCCCTTTGATGGCCGTCGCCTTTTCGGCGACAAGCCAGACAACGCGCTGGAGCGCTTTAAGGACTCTCAGGCTACGGCCAGGTCCTTGGGCCTCTCCACCACCCGCCCTGCGCAGTCTGCCTTTCGCCCCTTTCGTGACTACGGAAGCCCCGCCACGTCCTGCCCAGTGCCACAGCCCGGCGCAAGCTGTTGGGAACCAGCGCCGTGGTTCTGGGGGCCAGCGGGCGGGCCAGTCCACCACAGCCCCCTCTGCAGCAGCCTCCAAACCCTCCTAGTCCGACCTTTCAAGGCCACCAAACGCCAGTGGGCGGCAGGATTCGCCATCACCTCCCCCACTGGCGCACCATCACGTCGGACAGGTGGGTTTTGCAGATAGTCCGTAGGGGCTACTCCCTCCCCTTCGAGACTACCCCTCCCTCCATGCCACCTCAGTACCATCGCGTGTCGGAGGATCATCTGGCCCTTCTCCAACAGGAAGTTTCGGCACTCTTGGCCAAGGGAGCCATCGAGCGCGTTCCTGCCCCAGAAGTAGGTCGTGGTTGCTATTCCCACTACTTTCTGGTGCCCAAGAAGGACAAGGGCCTGCGTCCTATCTTGGATCTCAGGAACGTCAACCGCTTCCTCCGGAAGGAGAAGTTCAAAATGTTGACGCTCGCTCAGGTCTGGTCTGACCTCGACCCTGGGGACTGGATGGTAGCGTTGGACTTGCAGGACGCTTACTTTCACATCCCCGTCCTACCTGCCCACTGGCATTACCTGCGGTTCACGGTAGGCCACGAGCACTTTCAGTTTACCGTGCTGCCTTTTGGACTTACCAGCGCCCCTCGGGTGTTCACGAAAGTGATGGTGGTGGTCGCAGCTCATCTGCGCAGATCAGGGGTTCCAGTCTTCCCCTATCTCGACGACTGGCTGTTGAAGGCGGGCTCGCCCCAGGCTGTCGTCTCCCACCTCCAGAGTACGGCCGACCTCCTGCATTCGCTGGGGTTCTCCATCAACGTGCCGAAGTCACACCTGACCCCCTCTCAGAAGCTCCTCTTCATCGGAGCGGTTCTGGACACGACGCAGTTTCGTGTTTATCCTCCCGAACGGCGAGTCCGGGATATTCGGGCTATAATTCTGATCTTTCAGCCTCTATCCCGGGTTTCGGTCAGGATGACCCTCAGGCTGCTGGGTCTGATGGCCTCCTGCATCCTGCTGGTGGACCATGCCAGATGGCATATGCGGGCTCTGCAGTTTGACCTGAAGTTCCAGTGGGCACAACATCAGGGGAATCTGTCCGATTGCGTCCAGATCTCGGAGGGCACTGCACACCAATTGCAGTGGTGGCTCATGAACCAGGATTGGGTTGGCGGCAGATTCCTCTCCCTTCCCCAACCAGAGTTCACAGTGGTGACCGATGCATCACTTCTGGGATAGGGCGGCCACATGGGGGAGGTGGAGATCAGAGGCCTCTGGTCTCCGGCAGAGTCTGGGCTCCACATCAACCTTCTGGAGCTTCGGGCGATTCGTCTTGCACTCAAAGCATTCCTTCCCTCTATCCGGGGAAGAGTGGTGCAGGTGTTCACGGACAACACCACCGCCATGTGGTACTGCAACAAACAAGGCGGGGTGGGGTCATGGACCCTATGTCAGGAGGCCCTCCGCCTCTGGACATGGCTGGAACATCAGGGGATATCCCTGGTGGTTCAACACCTGGCAGGTTCCCTGAACGCCAGGGCGGATGAACTCAGCCGCAGTGCTTGATTGATCACGAATGGTGTCTTCACTCGGAGGTGGTGCAAGGTCTCTCTCAGCAGTGGGGAGTGCCTTGGTTAGATCTATTCGCCACCGAAGAGAACGCGCAATGTCAGCAGTTCTGCACGTTGGAATTTCCAAGGCGGCACTCGCTAGGCGACGCTTTTTGTCGCGAGTGGAGTTGCGGTCTTCTATACGCCTTTCCGCCTATAACACTTCTGCCCAGATTGCTGAAGAAGATCAAGCGCGACCGGGCCCAAGTCATTCTTGTGGCTCCGGATTGGGCACGAAGAGTCTGGTATCCCGAGCTGCTCAACATGGCCATCGATCCTCCGATCAGACTGCCTCTTCGGGAGGATCTTCTGTCGCAGCAGCAGGGGACGGTCCTCCACCCGAACCTGTCCAGCCTCCACCTCCTTGCGTGGAGATTGAGCTGCGGCAGTTGACGTTGTTTGACCTGCCTCCCGAAGTCTGGAATGTTATCTTGGCAGCCAGGCGTCCCTCCACTAAGATGCTATACGCCTGCAGATGGAACAAATTTGTGGCATGGTGCGCAGCAAAGGCTGTGTATCCCCTTTCCGCCCCTCTTTCTGAGGTTCTCTTGTTCCTCCTTTCTTTGGCCCAGCAGGGCTCTACTCTGGGCACTCTAAAGGGCTACCTCTCGGCCATTTCAGCCTTCCTTAGGCTTCCTGATCAGCCTTCTCTTTTCAAGTCCCCTGTTGTAAATAGATTCCTTAAGGGCATTACTCATCTTTTTCCTCCTGTTCCCTTCGTAATGCCTCAGTGGGACTTGAACTTAGTTCTTACCTACCTCATGTGCGCTCCCTTTGAGCCGCTGCATAACTGTCCTCTCAGACTTCTCACTTTGAAAACTGCCTTTCCTGGTGGCCATCACCTCTGCACGCAGGGTGAGTGAGCTACAAGGTCTTTCTTCCAAGCCTCCCTTTCTGGCTGTCCATTCGGACAAGGTCTTCCTTAGAACTAGACCTTCCTTTCTTCCCAAGATGGTTACTTCTTTCCACATTGGCCAAACCATCACTTTGCCCACCTTCTTTCCGCCTCCGCATCCTTCTACAGAGGAAGATAGGCTCCACCGTCTGGATCCAAAACGTGCGCTTTGCTTCTACTTGGAACGCACCAAACAATTCTGGGTGGACGACCAGCTCTTTGTTGGTTACGTGGGCGCTAAGAAAGGTCGGGCCGTGCACAAACGGACCATCTCCAGGTGGGTTGTTCTGTGCATCAAAGCTTGGTATTCTTTGGCAAAGAAGGAGCCTCCAGTGGGACTGCGTGCCCATTCCACCAGGGCGACGGTAGCCACCACTGCATTGGGACGGGGAGTCCCCCTTAATGACATCTGTCAGGCAGCTACGTGGGCATCGCTGCACACGTTCACCAAACAATACTGCCTGGACAGCCAAGTCCGGAGAGACGGCTTCTTTGGCCGTTCTGTTCTCCAGGACTTTCTGGTGTGAACTTAGTTCGCAGACCCACCTCCGGGGTTGGTATTGCTGGGGTATCTATTCTAAGGTAAGGAATCTATAACTAACTGTTTCTTTCAGATTAACAAATTACTTACGTTCAGTAACGATATATCTGTAAGAAACATAGGTTAGTTATAGATTCCTTACCGCCCCACCCATCCTCCCTGTTCTGCAAACTGACTTCTAGGGTTAAGAACCTCCTTTCAGAGCCCTAGTTTTGTGCACCAGTGGTCAGTGTCTTGCATGGCTCTACGCTTCTGGCGTGGAAAGTCATGTACAGAACTGACGTCAGCGCGCAAGGGCAGCGTCTGTAGCTACCGCAACGTCATCCCGGCAACCACGACGCCGACAACGAACGCGGAGTCGACCAACGCCACCTTCCGACGCGCAGGGGTACTGCTGACGAAAAACTTTCTGGATCCAGTCTGACGCCGGGGGTAATTCTAAGGTAAGGATCTATAACTAACCTATGTTTCTTACAAATATATCGTTACTGAAGGTAAGTAACTTGTTAATCAGCGCTACCAAACCATGTCACTCCTTTTCTTGGTAGCAATAACTTTTCCCTAAAGATTACTTCACTGTTAATATGCAACTCTCCAAATGTCACTTGTAAATAAATCATCATAGTCTTGATCATGACCTTCACGCCTTCATCATTATTTCAATTAAATGCTCAGTATTTTGGCTCAAATAATCCTAGCACGAGGCATATTTGCTAGTTTTGTGCATTTTATAGTTTTTGTGAGCCTCCCTTATAACAAAGTTTTTGTGCTTTAGTGCATCACTCATTTGTGACTTCCCACCCAATGTATTCATTTGTAAGCTTCCACACAAACTCTGTTTCAGGTGTTCACCACTAACACTTCATATCTGAGCTTTGCCCACACCCCTCATTCTGCATATCTCACTATACCTATCTTCTGTGAGCATCTCATGTGTCTCGCACAGCAGGCTTTTTTACATTGGTAAGCATTTCTCTTCCAAACAAACACTGAACATCTCATTTTTTCGAGCATCCCACACAAGGCTAATTCTTATTGCAAATTTATCACATAGGGCTTCTTATATTTTTGTGCAAGATGATACGGTTTGAGTGCACTCATATCATCCATCTGCAATAACGCTTCTCATAGATTAGACAACAAAAGTTACTGTATTGTGTTGTATACTTTGCGATGCATTAAGGGTTTCTCCACCCTCCAACCACAGGAATGCAGGCGATAAATTTCCTGTGTTTGAGAAACTATTCTCACTCTCCTTCTTGTGCCCTGCTAAACCAGGGGCTTCGAAAAAGGACCGACTGACTTCAATACTCAAACAGACACACAGAATCCTATACCATACTATTAGACCTGCCAGCCTTTTGGGTGATCTTCCCACAAACCTTGTTGTTGTTAGGACTCTGAGCACTTTTCCACTGCTGACCAGTGCTAAAGTGCATGTGCTTCTCCCGTAAGCATGGTAACATTGGTGAATACACAATTAGTATATTTCATTTACTTGTAAGTAACTTGTACAGTGGTATAACATATACACAGGTCCTGTAAATTAAATGCTACTAGTGGGCCTGCAGCACTGATTGTGCCACCCACACAAGTAGCCCTTTAAACATGTCTCAGGCCTGCCACTGCAGAGCCTGTGTGTGCAGTTTTACTGCTATGTCGACTTGGCATTAAAAACCCCTTGCAAGCCTTAAACGTCCAGTTTAATACACGTCACCCCTAAGTAAGGTCATAGGTAGCCCATAGGGCAGGGTGCTATGTAACTGAAAGGTAGGACATGTACGTTTAAGTTTTGCATGTCCTCGTCGTCAAAAACACCTACATTTGTTTTTCACTACTGTGGGGCCTTATCCTCTCCTAGATTAACATAGGGAATTCCTTAACACTTTCTTTTAAGCTGTAAATCCTGGTTAGAAAGGAGTAGCTGTCATGTTTCATATCTTTGGAATGGTAATGATAAATCCTCTTTACTGATGAGGTTGGATTTCACAGTACTATTTTAGATATGCCAGGTTTAGAAAGTGCACATTTCTCTGCTCTTACATCCCTGTGTGCCTGCAGCCTGTCTCCAATACACTCCAATATTAGTCCAATTGCATTTTGAGGTTTAGGAATGTCGCGAAGAGCATTCAGTTTATTCCTCCTTTTTTTCGTCCCATCTTTGTTTGCTTGGTGCAAGAAGATGTAAGATTCAAAAACATGGTTTTTCACATTTGGTCTAATTACTTTGTGAATGTAAATAACAATTAAAGCATACTTGCAAAGTGTGACTACATGCCTGCCTTTATCAATGTTGTACTACAAAACTATGCGATTGTATTTGTTTAACGGAGCGTATGGGTCTGAGACAATGGGTGATTTGTATAGGGTCACTGGAAAGTACAAAAGGTTGTCCTTGTCTCCCCCAGAAATGTAGTGTCTTTTACGCCCCTGACTAGCGGGATCACCATTCCTTACATACCCATAGGGTACACGTACAATGAATAACAGTATACCTTTGATTGTTTACATTAAGGGCTAGTTCGCTGAGCGCCTAAGTTTGGGCTTGTCGTGGTGGTGCGGCCAGTTTACAGAGTGGGCGGAGTGCCGAGGGCTCAGGTGAAAGTCTGATGCAAAGTATTTGGGGGAAGGGGGGGCAGTGGAGGCCACGAGGTATGAAGGTTGCTTCAAGTGTAGCCTTTTCACAATTTGTGAATGCCCACAGATTGTTCAGTAGAGTCATGGGTAGGAGAAGAGGTTCCGCGAGCAAGAACCAGTGACGCTGAAGAACTTGTAGTTAGGGCGGGCTCTCTTGGGTCCGGGGATCAATAGTGACATATTTGTGGCTTCCCTTGTGTGTCACTGCTTGTTGCCAGATTGAATCAATTTGTAACCGGACAGGCCGATTTTCTCCTATGCAAGGCTTTGTGGACAGTGCAGAATTATTTGAAGTGGATGCGGTCTTCAATGTAATGGCGGAGTATGGAAGACTTTCTTATTTTATTTTGAATGTGTGCTGCTGCTTCCACCGTACAGTCGCCAGATATATGAGAGCCATAAGCTGCCACAGACAGGAGGGACATTGTTGTCTGTAGTGAAGAGCACTCCATGTTCCTCTGCTGTCTTTTTAGGTCTCGCCTAGCGATGCAGCGCAAAGCGCTGCTCGCTATGCGAGATCTATTGTTGCCGACTTTTGCTCCGATGCGGGACAGGAGATGTGCACGCGCATGGTGCGAGCAGGAGTTGTAATAGCGCCGCAAGCCGTACGCGTGCACATCAACTGTCTGTGCCGAAAGCTTAACAGACAGGAGATGTGCACGCATACGGCTCGCGGCGTTATCACAACGCCTGCTCGCACCATACGCGTGCACATCTCCTGTCCAGGCGCGGCAGGGCCGCGCCCTCCCGGTGTGTCGGGCGTCTTGGCACACGCCGGCCGGCTCTGGAGTGCTCGAGTCGGGCGCTGTTCCGGTCGGAGGAGCCCACAGAAAGGTAACATGGCGTCTCCATGACCACAGCAAGCTCTATGTGCGGCGCAGCCCCCAGGCCTTCAGCGTAGCGTCTGCGGCCCTGGGCTCCGAGGCGCGCGCTCTTTTCTTGTTAGGTGCATGGGATGCTCACTGTTTCCTGTTACTGCGTTCAGAGCACATTTTCTTTCTTTAATCCGAACCACGTCCTCCCTTGCGTCATCATGTGCCAGTTCAGCTGCAGCAAAGTGAAAGACGCAAATTAAAATACAATACTTTAATCTTAGACCGTTTGCTGTGACATTTCAAACGTGCACCACACGCCTAAGAATAAGTGCCCGTTGCAGAAGCGTTGATGTGCCTTTCCCCCTTCCGCCATAGGCTGATTTTGTGCGCGCTTTGCCTGTTTTCAAACACATCCTTTACTTGCTTCGTTGCTGCTTTCCCCGGACCAAACGAGAAGAGAAAAGCATCCATAGCTCTTCCGTTTTCGAGAGTAAAAATCTCTGATCAGTCGTGCATGAGCATTTCAACAGTCAGAGCATCAGATGTTGTGCTGAATTGGAGACTGCTAACCCAGCCAGCAAGGCAGCGCAACCGCGTGCTATCTGTGAAACACTGTGTGCTTTAGGGACTGGCTTGTTAAGCATTTCAAAGCAGCAGGACTCCGTTGGGGTCAAAAATGTGTTGTCGGTAATATTATGTGCAGCCATTGGGGCCTGAAAGGAAGCCTGTTTGAGTCTTTTAAAGGGGAGATGGTTGACCTTCCCTGAAAGGCAAACTTTAGTATTAACCTACTTAGCTTTGCAGGCGAGATAGAAGGCCATAATTGGACATCAGCCTCGATCGTCTTGGCTTAATATGAGGAGGCTCAGGGTGAGAAGTGGGCTCACGAGAAAAGTGTGAATTTTACTGAACAGTGCATCAGTCTTCAGGTTCTTACCTCTCCACGTATCACTTAATTACGAGCTAGTAGTACATCGGTCTGCAGGAATGTGTAGTAACAGATCCATCAGACTGGAAGAGCCTGTCCGGGGATGCTAACTTGCTGAGGAAGCATTGGTTTCTTGTGCTGATAATGACGCCTCATTCAGTACATAGGCAGATTAGTCTATTCCCCAGATCTAGCTTGGTGCCATGATTCTGGGTAGAAGGAGACTAAACCACCACCGATCCATTCCTTTTCACTGCATCGGCCCACATGTAGCCTTCTGCGTGATTGTTTAGGTCTGGCTTGTTGGTGCAACAGTCTGCTTTACCTCTTATTACTAATTCTTTTAAAAATTACTACTTCATGCTACCAGTTCTTCAAAGAATACATAATGGACTTCTCCTCCACCTAGAAAAGTATTTTTCTCTTCCCTCATGTTGGGCTTTTGGTATACCAGTCTCCCTTCCAGACAGTGCTTTAGTTGGAAAGTTAATTGACCTACTTTTAGTGTGTTAAATTTCATTTATGCATGCAACACATGCGAACCGCATTGTGAATGCCTTTCTATGCATGTATATGCACATTAATGCAAGGCCTGCTGGCTTTTCCAGTTCTTGTTTTGTTTTCCAGGCAACCAGACTGTGTCTCTGCAGCCATCCCTTTAGCTGCAATCTGTTTAGCTAATTAGACTGCCATTTGGGGCTTCTCCTTCCCCTCTGCCAGCGAAGGTGATGTCTGTCAGTGAGTTGCTTGTTTTTATTATGTAATCTGTGTGGCCATTTTTTGTTAACCAGATATTCTTATAAACCAGACACCAAAGCGCGTGTTTAAGGTGTTGTTTTCTGCTCTCACACAGGCAGTCTGTTTTTTTGTTTTTTTTAAACTACAGTGGCAAAATGCATGTTATTGTCCCCGTGCTACTACTGATCACTTTCCAAAAGTACACAAGTTATCGCATTAACTTAGGCCTTCTTCCCCTCTCCTTCCCTCCCTTTTGCCATGTGTTTTAATACTAGCTCACGCAGTTTCCCAAGCACATATACAGGTGCACCAATACTTTGATGTGTTTTCTTGCCAACAACATACTTTTAGTGTTACGCATATTTTTTTTATCAGTTGTGCAATCTAGTGCTATAAAAGCTGTTTCCCAAATATACTTCGTTCCTTTTGAAATAGCTCGCCTTGTTTTTTAATATCGCATGATTGTGTTAATTTAAAACGTGTACATATTAATATTAACATTCAGTTCATCACGGGGAGGACAGGGGTATTCCGGCAGACTGTGGGGCTGTGCATCGGTGGATTTTTGCCATAAATGATTATTTCAACTTTAGCGGCCCTGCTTAATGACTGGCTGTACTTCAGGAATATGCCCAACACGTTTAAAAACGCTCAAATAAGAGTATAACCGTATCAGCTCCGAGGCCCAAAAGCTTTGTGGGCTGGAAATCAAAAGAAACAGCAACTGTAACACAGAATCGCCTCAGCCTGGAGCAGTTAGCACACAAAAACCGTTGGAGAAATAAAACAGCCAGCTCCTGTCCTGTATGGCAGGGGACATAAACCCAGGCGTGCTTGTGCACAGGGGCTTTCTAAAAACGTGTTGTGTGGCTCATATTTCGTTTTTAAATAAAAGGACCCCCACCCCGCGGTTGTGGCGTAATGGCTACAGCTGCCAAATTTGGAGCTAAAGAAGCAGGTTTCGGTCTTAGCGTGGGCTTCATATCCTGTATTTCTGGGCAAATCACTTAATCCTCTGTGCCTACCAAAAATTAAATAAAGTTTCTGGGCAAATCACTTAATCCTCCGTGCCTACCAAAAATGTAATGAAGTTTCTGGGCAAATACACTGGCATGCCTTATTATACACACTTGGCTAAATACTAGAAGCCTGCTTTAAACATAAAAATAGCAAAAGGGGCATAATTGACACATTGCACAGTAGTGATGGGTGTCATCTCCAGTCTAATGGTGCATAATTGATAATATATACTGTATACTTTTTAGAAAAAACCAATATAATAAACAATATCATTTACAATGCTAAAAGCTTTAAACAATGTCACTGCGAGACCTATTGCATTGTAAATGCTTGTTTTTGGATGGCTTTGGATGAAGGGCGTTGTGCATGTTGGACTCCCGATTTAAAAAGTTTTAAGAAATGATGCCATGTAATCATCACCAGCATGGACAAACCCCTTTTCAGGGAAACTGAGGACGCATTAAAAAATAAAATGAGCACGAGTGGATAACTTGTGACTATCCTTCCTTGAGTTTTCGAAAGCATAGCTCCTAAAAATCTCCTACATGCAGCCTTTGGGATGTCTGTAGGCTCCGAGTCTGCCACAGCAAGGCTCAGAACACTACAGAGCTATACCATACGGTTGGAGTCCCTTAAGGATAGGCTTAATAAACATGGACTTTTCATGAGGTAACACGAGGCAGCAATCCTCCAAGTGATCCATGTTCCCTATAAGTACCTAATATTCAGACTTACGGTGGGCTTCCGACCACTCCGATGGTAATCTAAATCTGTCCACGCGTAATACAAAATGTGCATCTATTCTAAAAGTATATCCTGGCTCTTATTTGTGACTCGGAGCAAATTGCACCAATAGGGAACCAAAGAATTAGTAACATTCCTGTCGCACACAACCCCTCATTTGGATGTTAGCTAATTGACGTTCAGCAATTAAATCGCTATCAAGCCTGCACTAAAGAAACTATGTTCGCAGGAGATATGACGTTGTTTACACTCCGAACAGTAGTCTGCTGAAGTATATAATTAATCAAGAATATCTTCACCATAGGCTCCACAAAGGAGATGGGCTTTTGTTTAGTTCTGATGCGTGATCTAATACAGAGCACTTTATAGATGGTGTGAGAGTGCAGCTCAGGAGGAGCTATGACACTGTAATCTCTGAGGGAGCCATGCCCTAATAAAGGAAAACGTGGCACATGACAGCCCTTTATGCCTCTCCCGGACAAAATAACAGTTCTTTGATTGGAAATCTCCTCCCCTAGCTACTCAGGCCAAAATCTTCGTGCTTGCAAAATCTGATGTCAGAAAATAAGACCAAAACTTTATTGGATTTCTTTGGCTGCATGCTTTATCCTCTGGCAACATTCATCTCCAAAACGTAACCCAAGAATGTTATCCCTTGTCCAGACTATCAAAAAGGCATCCAAGAAATAAATGCAAACCTTCTTTGGAGCCTGCCTGAGACATTTAACCTTGAACGTCACTTTATTAGTGCAAAGTAATACAACTGTCTGGGATAGAGGCTCTCCAGATGGGTGAAAGTGACTGAGAGTGAACTATAACCTTCAGATGTTATTGGCTGTTGTCTAGGAAGCGGAAGTGGGCAGCCACAGAGAAGGAATCCATTCTCCATTGCTTGTGCTGAACCTACAAGTTTGGGAACAAGGTTCAAGTCCTGACCAATCACAAGACTAACATAGCTAGTGGAGATGAAGGGGAAACAGTGCTGGCATTTTTGTGTATAATTCAAAGAGGAAAGAACTTCAGAGCTTTTTAAGACTCGCACAATATAGTTTTGTTTTATAAAATATCTGTTTTATTGGCATTTATGATATTGTCGTTGATACAATCAATGTTCATTCAAAACCACAGAGATCATACAATTTTTCAAATAGACAAAACTATGTCGTGTGTCGTGCTCAATACATCTTATACTAGTATAGAACAAACAATAATGATTACAACATCACGTGCCCCTGTGGTTTTCTCTGAGGTGGTACTAGTTACCCTTCAGGTTGGTATCAAGGCGTATTAGTTCCCTGCTGCATCGGGGTGCACTGCTCGGGGTATCAAAGTCCAGTTTCTATCTTGAGCATTCCGTGGTTACATGCTCTAAACAATGTTCGTATAGCTGCCATACAATAGCTCAATAAGAGATAATAAGGCAAACAAAAGGCAAAAAAAAAAAAAGTGGAAACAACCAAGCTCAATGGATCTAAAATGCCCATTGAACCTTCCACTAAAACTTACATAATTCCACCAGGGGTCCTTAGTCACTCTGTATGTCTGCAAATGCTCAACTGATTTTTCTAATGGGCCGGGGGGCCCTGTCCGGGGGGGGGGGGAGGAGAGTAAGAGAGGGGGAGTCGGTGAGGACCCACAGTATGCTAGGGCAAGAACCAGTATCTCATAAACCCAAATGAAAGACTATATCCTCCAGGGGTCGTGGTGTCAGTGGTCTAAACCTACCCTCCTCCCGGGGTCTCCCAGGTTCGCGAGGGCTCTACAGCAACTGTTATGCGGTTGAGTGGGCACGTGTCTCTTCTATTCCCCCTGATTCCGATTAACTCCACTGCGAGCCTCGGTCAGGTGTATCACGTGTATCCCAGGCCCTCAATATGTCCGCCCACGGTTCTGCCAGGGGTTTACGTCGTTTTGTAACCCTATCCTCCCGGATCAGAGCTTTTTCCTCTGCCCTGGCCCAGCAGGACACATCCTTTTCCCAGTCCACGATTAAGGGGTTCGTCTTTGCCTTCCATCTGAGCGCTATTCTCCATTTAGCCAGGAGGAAAGCCAGGTCTACAAACCTATGACCCAGTCTTTTAGATTTGGGTCTTGGGAAGAGACCCCACAGACACACCTCCGGTGTGCATGCCAGTGTCCGGGCCAAAACTGCATTTACCGTCTCTACAATTTTGGTCCAGTACGTTTGGAGTCCCGGACAAGCCCATATCATGTGGTGAAATACGCATCTAGTTTGGAGCACCTTGCACAGGCCTGATCTGCTGTACCGTACACCACGTTCAGTCTATGAGGGGTAAGGTAGGCTCTATGGAGCACATTGAATTGTATAAATTTAAAGGCCGCATTCCTAGATGCTTTTTTTGGGGCTTCCCAGAACCTTCTTCCACTCCCTCTCATTTAGTTGCCTAGTCAGCATGCCCTCCCATCTTTCTTGCAGTCGGGGCATTTCAGTTAAGGCCAGATACAGCCATTTTACCAGATGTCCCACCGAGCCCAAAGTCACCATCGCGTGGAGGGCCGCATGGGTGGGGGGTTCATTTGTGGCAATTCCCCACAGCTCCGTCAAGGCCCCCGTATCTTATGGTAATTCAGAAACTGTCCCGGTGGTAAGTCATGGTATTCTAGAAACTCAGTTAAGGGGAGCAGTTCGCCATCCCGGTAGCAATCCCCGATTGAGGACACGCCTGCCTCCTCCCAACCCTGTAACTGCCGCTGCGTGAGAGGGGGCCCATTCCAGCCTGTGGTAGTCCTGTAATTGGTAAACTTGGCGTGTAAAGCAGTACATCCCTAGTTCTCGCCCGGCATCTATCCCAACACGTTACCCCCACTGCGAGTAGTGTCCCCATGTGTTTGATCTTCTGGCGAGGGTTTAGCATTCTGGGTATCAAAGCCCCTAATACTGCACTAGCTGGCAGTGACAAAGCTTCCAGTCCTCGTCCATCTAGCCATCTGGCCATCCACTGAAGCTGTGCCGCTAGGTAGTAGGCTTCAAAATCGGGGGCGCCCAGCCCGCCACCGGCAAGCGGCAGTCGCAGTGTCTGTAGGGATACTCTATTACGTCCCCCATCCCAAATCAAGTCCCTCAATAATGTGTCCAGGGTCTTAAACCAACTTCGCGGGATCACCACCGGCAGGTTAACAAAAAAATACAAAAGTCTGGGCAACATCACCATCTTAGACAACGCCACTGGCCATCACCGGCAACTTGAGCGAACGCCAGAAGGAGACATTTGCCCGTAGCGCTCTCAGGACGCCTCCGAGGTTCCCCTCGAACATGTCTACCTGACGGTGATAAACCCGTATACCCAGGTATCTGAAAGAGCTCGGAGCCCATTCCACATCCGGTGGGAAGTTCAGCGGTCGGTCAAGTGCAGGGCTTAACGGGAACACACGTTTTTTTCCCGTTTACGCGCAGTCCCGAGAGCTCAGCGAACTCTGCTAGGACGCGCATCACTATCGGAATCCCATTCGATCCAATGGGTAGGTAGACCAGTATGTTGTCCGCATAGAACGAAACTATATGGTCAGTCCCGTCCAGAGCCAGTCCCAGGTGTTCACCCTCCTGCTGGAGCCATTCCGCTAGGGGCTCCATCGCCAAGGCAAAAAGCAACGGCGATAGGGGGCATCCTTGGCGTGTTCCTCTGTAAACTGGATAAGGGGCAGACACTGTGCTACCCGTACGTACTCTCGCTCTGGGACTCTCGTATAAGAGACGGACCCACTCCAGCCAGCCGTCTCCCAGTCCCATCTTCCCCATTACTTCCATTAAGAAATCCCATCTCAAGGAGTCAAAGGCCTTTTCCAGGTCCACTGCTATTACTACAGCTTCGGGGTATCCCACCAGGTTTCTGTGGAACATAACATTATATAACCTCCGCAAATTATTAGAGGTGGAACAGGAGGGAATAAATCCACTCTGGTCAGTGTGGACCAATCTCTGCATCTGCGGCAACAGTCGAGACGCCAGCGCTTTGCTCAAAACCTTGAAATCAAGGTTTAGCATAGACAATGGGCGGAATTCCGTCACCGCGGCTACCTCTTTCTTCGTTTTTGGTAGAGGGATCACTAGAGCCTCCCTCACCAATGGGGGTAATAGTTTCTCCCCTAATGCCACTGCATACATCTGCTCCATTCTCGGGGCCAAAAAGTCCACAAAGGCGAGGTAGAATTCAGCCGGTAGGCCATCCGGCCCTGGTGTTTTCCCCCGTGCCATTTCTTTAATGGCCGTTCTGATTTCCCCGGCCCTTACCGGGAGTGCCAGAGCATCCTGGTCGTCTTGTTCTAGTCCCTGCAGGCTCAACCCCTCCAGATAGTCCGTTAGTCTATCTTCTGGTATGTCTCCCGGTTTCCCATATAAGTGCTCATAGTAGTCCCGGAACGAGTCGTTAATACCCCTCGGGGAGCAATGCATGCTTCCCCCGCTTCACGCACACTCGCAATTGGAGCTCCCCTGCTCTCTGGTCTAATCAGCCAGGCCAATAACCTCCCTGCCGCCGTCCACATGCTGACGCTCCCGGTATGTCCGGCAGTCTAATGTCCTTAGCCTATCACATGTGGAGTTATAGATACTCTTCACTTCTGCGAGTCTGCCCTGCACTTCGGCCTCTCCCTCGATTTCTCTGTCCAGTGTCAGGATCTGAGCTTCCAGGGCTGCAAGTTCCCGGGTGATCTCCCTTCTGGCTCCCACCACCTGCTCCAGACAGTTTCCTCGGATCACCACTTTAAATGCATCCCATTCCACTAAGAGGGAGCTAGCAGTCCCCTGGTTGTTCTCGAAATAAGCGGTGATAGCATCCGAGAGACGTTGTCTAAAGCTATCGTCTTCTAGAAGGGTGGGATCTAGTCGCCACAACGGGATGGGTGCCCTCTCGGGAGTAGGGGCAAATCGCAGTAGCAGGGGGCTGTGGTCGGATATGGATCTCCCCAGATATTCAGCATTGGACAACATCGGGGCTATTCTATTTGAGCAGAGGAACTCCAGCCTGGTGTGCAGGTCATAGAGGGGGGAGTAGTAGGAATATTCTCTTTTCTGCATATTCTGCACTCTCCAAACATCCGTCAGTTCCCACCCAGCAATCCAGCTCCTTAATCCCTTGGCCATGGTGGCGGCTACCGTCCCCTCAAAGGCGGAGTAGATCTGTCCCATCCCAAGTCACATACACAATTAAAATCACCTCCCAGAATCAAGTCCTCCGCCACAAACCCAGAGAGTTGCCCAGAGAACTGCTCTAAAAAGGAAAGCTGATCACGATTTGGAGCATAGACAGTCCCCAATGTTATCTCCTTGCCCTTCAATTTACCCTGAACCACTACAAATCTCCCTTCTGTATCGATTATTTTCCGGGACACCCGGAAGGGAACCCCAGGTCTAACCCACACAAGCACCCCCCATGCAAAGGCCGAATAGACATTCGCAAATAACTGACCCCTCCATCTGCGTCTTAGCCTGGCCACCTCCACCTCCGTGAGATGGGTCTCCTGCATCATCACTATGTGGGCTCCCCTATGTCGTATGTAGTTGAGGATGCTGTAGCGCTTGGATGGAGAGCCCATTCCCCGAACGTTCCAAGTTAGGAGTTTAAACTCCTCCGCGAAGCCAGAGACACCAGCCATCCCTCAGCAGTGACACCCCTCTCCCCACCCTCCCACCCCCTCCACCCCCACCCAAAGACCATTGTGGACCCCGTGGAATAAAACGTCAAACCCCAACAGTAAAACTCCCCAACCCAGGAGCGGTCTGACAACGGTCAGCTGCCCAAGCCTGTAAAAGAACTTCATGTCGATCAGTATGCCGCCTTCAGTTCCGGTGGCGGTGCACTCTTGTGGGGGGTGGAAGGAAAGTCAAAAGTTCGTGATATGGTGGCATGCCCATCAGATCCCATCAATCGCAGAGGGGGTCCCCCAACCCAGCTCCTTGATGCAGTCCCTTTTAAGTGTCCATGTGCCGAATCCGTCAAGCGACGTCGTCAGCAGTACGTGGGGTGAGTTTCGGCAGACCAGCATCACTTCCGGAGTGGTCTTCCGAGTTAGACGACTGGTTCACTGGGTCTGAAGAGGAGTTGCCACTCCGATCTTGGGCTGCAGGTGACATCAGCTGTGCCACCGCTTTTAGAGCCTCTTCCCGTTCCCGCTGCGTCTGAGACACTGTGGGCTTCCGGAGTGCTTTCGGTTTCTTGGGGCGGCGTGGCCTGGTCCTAGCCCCTCGCTTCCCGCCTTTTGTGCTCTGTGTAGGTCGGGGCAGCGGGGGCCCCCTTCCCATATGCCTCCAGCCACGTCCATCCGTCCTCTGGTGTGGCACAGAAGTGCGTGGCATCGTCCACTACGATTCTGAGCCTCGCCGGGAACATTAAGGAGTACTGCAGTCCCGCCTCGCGTAGCGCCTTTTTCACTGCCATGAAGGAGGCCCTCTGTGCTTGCACTTTAGCGGTAAAGTCCGGATACATGGAAACATTACTATTGTCCATAGGGTATGGGCCATGGGATCTGGACTGCTGTAAGATAACGTCTCTGTAATGAAGCAGCTTGGCAACCACCGGTCTGGGAGGTCTGCCCGGTGCTGGCGGTCTTCCTGGCACCCTATGGGCCCTCTCCAGAGCGAAGAATCGGGATAGTGCACCAGTTGGCATCACCTCAATTAGCCACTTTTCAAGAAACGACAGCATGTCCGCCCCTTCCGCTGCCTCCGGGATCCCCACAAATCGAACATTATTGCGGCGGTTCCTACCTTCAGCATCTTCTGCCCTCCGTTCCAGCTCCGTCACCCTAGAGGTGAGTTCATCAAGCCTTGCCGCCCCCTGGTTATGCTCCAGGACTAAGTCTTGCAAGGTGTTTTCAGTATTCTTGACTCTGTCTGCCAGCTTGTGGTGTTCAGCCTGCAGGAGCCCCAGCCCCACCGACACTGCTCCAATATCTTGTTGCAGCGCCGTTCTAGTGTCCGAGATCGCCTTCAAGATCTTGTCCAGATGTAAATGTAAGGAAAGGTCCTTATCTGTTGTGTCTCCAACTTCCTGACCACTGATCTGGGGGGAAGGATCCCGCGTATTGGGCACCGTGCTCCCATGTCTCGTCTTCTGACGCTTCGGGTCGCCAGCCCCCCACCCAGGCATCTTCACCATTAACACAAGGCGACTGCCTCTTACCTTATGGGCGTTATTTGGTCTGCCTAGGTTCCCTGGACTCTGTAGTCCTCTTCCGCATCAGTATCCGTCCAATGACTCCAGCCTGTAGGAGAGTCACGGGGCCCCACAGAGCCGTCGCCCGTTTTCTTGGTCGCTGCCAACACGATCCGGGCCTCAGCAAACCCGAGCTACCAGTGCCCTAAGCCACAGGAGTAGGGT
Organism: Calotriton arnoldi; assembly: GCA_963921515.1. Lineage (NCBI taxonomy): Eukaryota > Metazoa > Chordata > Amphibia > Caudata > Salamandridae > Calotriton > Calotriton arnoldi. Next base: position 134,142 of record CAWUFW010000213.1, on the reverse strand, counting down.
GAATGCAGCTGGACTGGTATACGGGGGTGGGCTCTGGGGCGCGTGTAGTTACTGCGGTGCTCCCCTAATTGGGCGACCACGCACGTTGTCCAAACAGCCACTCCTTGTTTCTAGTGTCTCTCAGCCCAGGGCCCTTGGGCCTGGCTTGTCTATTGTAGACCACTGCCTCGCTGATTGCTGCCAGTTCCAGCCCCCAGACGCAGAGGCCTAGCACCAAATGTTCCCCCGCTGCTGCGCAGGCGGTGTAAGCTCTCCGCACCTCCTAGCTCTCCTCACCTTGTATGCGCCCTGTCAAGCCAGGTCCCTGGCACTCGAAATCGCCCTTTGATGCTGGTCGGTGATCTCTCCCGGAGTCCGCAGCAGCCTCGGCCCGCCACCCCGGCCTACAAGATGGGCGCTACTCCGTCACTCCTCCTGGCGTTGTTGCGCAGTATTTGGAGTCTCGAGCCTTCCCTCTGTGGGAGTGATGCTTGTTTTTAGAGGGGGGGGACTTCCATGCTTCCTGCCGAACTGTGCCGCATTCTCCCCGGGTGCTCACACCGTCCCCAGGGCCGCACTGTCCTTCTGGCGTCTGCGACCGGTTATCGCGCGCCGCAGCTGCGCCTCTCCAGGCGTCGCCGCGTATGCGGCCCGTACCTCTGGGCCTGCTTCGGTGCTCGCCACCCTCTTTGCACCCGACCGCCCCGCACTGCGTGGTCTAGCTTTCCTGCCGCCACAGCGTCTCAGCTTCCAACAAATGTGGACCACCGCTCACCGCCAGTCGCTGCTCTAGGCTTCAGCAGCGTAGCTGGTGCGGGCCTGGTTTTGTCGTTTCAGGGCCTCCGTCGGGTGGATATCTCCGCCGCCGTCTGCTTCATCGCAGCTCCCCTCCTTGTCTCCCTTCCGACGAGGGTCGCAGTGTCCGCGCCCAGGGCACCTCAAGCGCAGCCAGGTCTCAAGCGCTCGAACGGGCCGGGCCCCACCGCAGGTCCAGCCCCGCCTCTACCAGGCTCCCGTCCCGGCAAATTGTCCTCTGCTCCGCTGCGGCCCCAAGCTCCGGCCGTGGCTCAGCGTCGGCAAGCGTCTTCTCCACTTCACCCGCACATTGCCGGTAGCGGGGGTCCCCCACACACAATTTGGGTAGGATTTCTACGGGACCAGGACGGAGCTTCACTGTCAAGCGTCCGCCATGATTGTGGTCTTAACCACGCCCCCCCGACTCGCACAATATAGTTCTTTATCCTTAGTGGGTAGCTTAACTGAGGCCAAGGTTCTCTCCTTAATTTGTAAAATTATAGTGGAGGGGGCCCAAGGATTTTCTTAAATGTCCGTCACCGGCATTGCTGGATCCCAAGGCTGGCTAATCTTCCTTCCACCTCATGCTTGTTTCTTCTACCACTCTACACTTCTTGTCTCACTCTTGCAGGTTCTTTTTAACACCTCCTTCCTCTCTTTGTCAATGGTTTCCTATCTTTCGCTTCCTCCTCCTTTCTCTGCTTTGTGTCTCCTTCTTGCTTTGGGTCAAAGTCTGATTATAAAAAATAAGTCCCGGCGCCAGTGTCCACCACCAGCAAAGACTGGCACAAAGTAAAGCACTCCTGGCAACCATGATCATTATTAGTAGTTTTGGTAAGCCATAAAGTTTCTCTAGTGTCTTTAGGAGCCGCCTTTACCAAGGACCTCCCACTAAATTAAATCCAGATATTCCAATGACTCCAGAGTTGTGTATGTGTTTTGGTGGTGATGCATACATGGCCAACCCTTAATTTTGACCAGTTGGTAGTGACCAGTTTGTGATTAGGTGGCCTCTTGACTACTCATTAACCAGCACAACACTGTACCACTGATCACCAGTTCAAACACTCTAAAATGCAGATGTAGTTGGTTTGCAGCTAGGCACATATGAAACCGTGCCAAAGATGCACCTTGAAAGTATTGAGCTAAAGGTTCAATGTCAGAATGGCCTGTGTAAGGTGGGGGAGTTTGAATGGAAGGCATCACACTGTTTGTTACTGTAGACTTCTGAATTGTGGTTCACAGCCAAACAAGTGTCATTCAGGCCCTCCTGCCACAGAGGGGAGCATTATTGTAGAAGAGATGCACAGCTATTGGTTTCTTTGTCAGAATGCCCTGTTCCACACTAAATCATGCTGTTGACAAGGGGACTACAAAAACCTGGATTCTCGGCTTAGACACCGAGGGCCCTTCTAACAGAGGCATTTCGTTTTTAGGTCCCTGAGAGGCTGGCCAGGAGAAGTGCTTCCCATTGCCTCACCTGCCTCCTTAAACTGCTATTCATGAAGGAGCCAACGGGGACAACCATACTAGGTCTGCAGGTCGTTCGAGGAGAACCTGGTAGAGCCTGTCTGACTTTAGCGCCCTCTCCAGCTCCTTCTCCATCCTCCAAGGGCCGACACGCTGCTAAGAGCCATTTGTGCCCTACCTACTGCTAAAGAGCTAATTTTGAGACTACGGTATTGTACACAATAAGAGTCTTTGGGTCTGCGATACCTTTGAGGGCGAATAAGAGCCCACAGAAGCTCAGGGCTTGTCTTCTGAACACTAATGGCCTTAAAGCTCCTTGAGGACTGTGTGCGGAACCCACTAAAGAGACTGTTGGTGCATGCTGTACCTTTTGTGCTAGGCCATACTGTGTGAGACAAGAGGCACTGTGTGAAAGTGTGACCAACTGTACCCTAAGGCATCTATACGCCCCACAGTTTTGCAAAACTGGAAGAACACTGATAACCTTACAAAATACATTGTTTGCTTTCTAGACGAGATTGTGAGGTTGTAGTGCAGAACACAACTTATTTGGACTCTACAGCATAAATTACATTCCCTCCCTACTTTATTCCATGCTTACAATTTGTGTCACTTGCGCCAACCTATTTGAGATAGTTGAACCTGTGTTTTCCCGACTGCATGTTTTCAGGTCTCGTCAACAGGCCTACTGTTGACAATACAGATTCTTGCAGTGGGCTGTGGGCCAGCCCATTGCTTACCACTGGTTGACTTTCTTGTCACTTTAATTTGCTTGTGTCTAATTTGATGGCTTTCATTCTTCTTGTTTTTGTCCCTCCCCTGGAGCACAACTTCTTTACCATCCTTTTGATTGTATGCCATTTATCCTTCAACAGCTCATATCGGGGAACTACTGTTTTCTTTTTCTTTGAGCACTCCACGTGAGTACATGCCTTTTCTTCCACTCTCCCCCAAGTGATACTTCCTTCCCACGTCCCTGCCTCCCCGCTCTGTTACTCCCCGCCACTCCCAGGTTGTCCATAAAAGCACAGCAACATGTATATTTTTCCAAGTTTAAATAAGGAGCAGACTTTTTGTTGGTTCATTAATCTCCTACCTTCCACATGTTGCATAAAAGCCCAGCCTTGGGCACACAAAGGCAGCATTTATGGTTCGGAGGGAGGTGGCGGGGTGCTGCACCCACTCATCCTGCATCTGAGGCAGAAGATATATTTAGAGATTCTTCTCCATAATTCTGCACCCTGGGCTCCTGCTGAGGCCAAATATCCTAAGCATTTCTACAAGTTAAGGGTCTTGTGGAAATCAAATAGCAAATGTTTTTCCTTAAATTCTGACACTATGGGTGTAGCTAGCTCTGCAGTGAAGTAGACACATTTACAGAAGGCTCCTCCAAACCTGTTATAACTGTGTCTAATAGCATCCAGAGCCCCGGTGGCCAGAGCTGTAGCACAGTGTAGTATAGCCCCATTCCATTAAGGAATGAGAAGCTGCCATTCCAAGACATTCTTTGAGGCGTGCACAGACCCAGGCACCAGGATCCACCGCAATCACCCAGCAGACAGGCAAACCACACAACCCAGCTCGATGACTGGCAGTCCTGGCCCACAACAATGCTGGGAATGGTCCAGTAAACAAAGGAATGAATGGTTCTGGGCAAATACGCAACAAGGGATGAGCCAGCACAAAAAAAAGAAGCAAAACAAAAAACGAGGAAGATAATCACAAGAGTGACATCTGGTGGTGCTGGTATAAGCAATTGGGAAAAACCCAAGCATCAGACAAAGAACAAGTGTATCAAATGATCCATCCCCATTCAGCAGGAGAGTGGTAAGGGTGTAGTATGTACCCGGTGGTGCATTTTGGAGCACACTGTCACAAATATATTACTAAAGCACGGTGTGGTAGCACACCGTCAAATTTTCCATTGAAATGGCCACTAAATTTGTACAGGCATGCAGGTGTACTGATACAACTATATAGCGCACAAAAGTTAATTTGTGGAAATTTTGGGTTCATTGAATATTTATCATTTGCACATCACCATACAAAGTTTCTTGATTTGCTTTGATCCTATTAAAATCTTTGTTTTCCCCACAATTGAGAATGACAAATAATGCTTAATTTGTGTTTTCCAGCATTAGAAACATTTGTTCATTTACAGATATTTAAATTTTGTTGGGTGAAAAAAGTGACAAACTTCAGCCTATCCTTTCACACTCCCTGCAAGATTGTCACATAGTTCAGTTTAGAAAAGCCTCTTGGAGAGAGAAAAGTAAGCACCAATCTCCATGTTAAAAAAAAAAAAAATAAGTAGCAATTTTTCAAAATACATAGCTTGACATTTGGCCTCTTTTGAACGCACAGATATAAGATGCGCTAAAAACATATCTTTATTGCGTTTTCACTTTCTAAGCCTCAGCATGGTTATTTTAGGGGTGCTGCAGCACCCCCTTCACCTCCTACTTTCAGTGCCTATGGTTACATTGATCCAAATCAGTTCCCCTGAACCATGGTAGTTACACAAGCTTAACTGCTGACAAAAATATGCGCACATGCTTGGGACAAAGAGCACTGTAGAGAATTTGCAGTGGAGGGAGGAGTGAACCACAGCCTGGAGCTGCATTCAGCAGCGCAAGAGTAGGCCCAGAAGCTGTGGCCCACAGTGCGCTATTAGCTACATGCATGAATACGCAACATTAGACTAGAAGTCCAGCATACGGCATGCTCGGAGTGAGTAAGAAGATGAAAAGTATGCAGTCACACCAAATCCAGGTGCCCCAGATGCAACAACAGGAGATACTCATGTTATGAAGAATTCTGATGGCCAGCTAGAAAACAGGGAATGAAATGTAATTCTCTGACACTTGTAACCGCAGAGTTTGAGCAGTACCTCTGTGTGCTGTTATGTAGCACTGTGCAACTCCGCACTGACGCCATTCTGCTCCAGAAATGACTGCCGGCCACTGTAGGCAGCACTCCCACATGCTGATGTCAGTTCCTTTCTTTCTGCACCACCAGAGGGGGATCCAAAGCTACCTATTATCTCTTCGACACCTATTTACCTGAAGATCATAAAGTGTGCAAGGGAAATGTCACCTCAACACAACAAGTTTAAAACCCTGTAAATACAATTGCAGGCTGTGGTGCCTGGGGTTCAGCCACAACTCCCAAGGTCTGCAGTTATTGCGTACAGATGAATCTAAAGGCTATTCGGGACAACGAGGCGAAGTTATGTCGCCAAGCATCAGAAAACCCCCGTGTTGGGACCGGCCCTAGTCCAAAGGTCTGTCCCGGTCCAGAAGTCAGTCCTGAGGTCGATCATTGTCTCACACCGAATTCTCGGAGACGTCCAAGAACATAAAAAATTCCAAGTGGGATTCGGCCCTTTCCCGCCAATCTCGTACTCCTGGGAAGGCGCAAGGGCATTCCTATGCTTCTTGATCTCGCACTCCTATTCGGGTGACTTCAAAGCCAACTCCACAACTTGTTCTGGCACAACTTGAGTTCCCGGGTGAGGCCGTGACTCCAAGGCAGATCCAAGAGTTTTGCGAGCCCATGTTGCATCTCTTCGGACCTCTTCCAACTCCCTCTGTCGCACCTGCAAGCCCCATGGAGCTGAGAGGTCCTCCACCTGGGATACCACCGGTGTATTCATCCTCAGCACCATTTAGACCCTCTGTTACCACCATCAGACCTCTAAAGGCTCCACTACCCATGCCAGTTACTGGAACTTTGATGGCAGTGCCAACTTCCTTGTCGCTGGAAGATGAGGAGCATCCTATTGTGCTTTCTGAGTTGGCGCCGCCTCAAATTCAATTGAGGCCACACTCTGTGTACATTAAACCACAGTTTTTGTCCCCTCCATCTGAGCCGCTTAATGTCCCGGATCTGTAGGGCAGGTCTCACACACTACATTCCTTGTTCGGGACAAATTCTGATAATGAATATGATGCGGGGGATGAATTTATGCAACCCTACCATGAAGAAAACTAGTATGAGGACCTCTAAGATTCCAGTCGCCTTAACACCTCTGCTGACACCGGCCTAGTCTCGCCTCCAGGCCCTGCAAGTGAACAAAGTGCCTCCTTTGCAATGGCCATGCGGAGGGCGGCTAAAGTTCTTGACCTCCAGTTCCCCTCTTTGGAGGTTAAAAACCAATGTGTGTGTCTCCAGCCAGGGCACACCAATACCGAGACCCTGATGCCTTGTAATAAGGCCTTTACCGAGACTCTCTTAGGGACCTGGGCCAAACCTTGTTCTGGTGCACCTGTAAGTAAATGTAAAAAAAAATGTAATGTAAGTCCGTTTTTATATAGCGCAGCTACTCACCCTTATGGGTCTCAAGGCGCTGGGGGCCGGAGTGGAAATTAAGTGAGCTATTGCCCAGAGTCACATGGTGCTGAGCTGAGCTGCTGCCGGAGCCGGGGATCGAACCGTGAACCCTGTGCTCCGAAGTCAGCTGCCCTGGCCGCTGCACCACACCTCTCCACACTGGCCACACACCACACCTGTAAATCTCCAAATTATGCGATGCCATCACCCCACTCCAAGTAACCCTGCTTGTTTGACTCTCCATCTCTCCCCTGATAACTTGGTGGTGCAAGCCACCACCAATCAGACAAACCAAATGCCTTCCTGACTACTCCCCTGAATAGGGAATCTAAAAGTATAAAGAATGGAGACTTTTGCTTAGTGGTTATTTTCTTCCATGAGTTTGACTCTCAGGTCGGTCCAAGCCAGTTGCCTTAAGGGCTTATATTCTCATGCTCTCTAGGATTCTGTTGCTGATGTCCTTCAAGGTGTCCAGAAAATCTTCATCCTGTACTGACACTGGCCACTCAAGATGGCTGTGATGCTGCTAAATTTACAATTTGTTGTGGCCTGGATACCATGGATTCCATTAGACGGGCCATTGGTACTAGCGTTTCTATTTTTCGCCAAGCCTGGCTGAGATTGACTGTTTTTTTAGGAAATGTCCAGTCATCCATTTGATGGGACTCCTCTTTATGGGACATAAGCAGACTCTGCTCTGGAGCACTTCAAAGGCATCAGGGGCACAGCACGCTCCTTGGGCTTGTCTGTTCTGCTATGCCAACTGCATCAGCTCTTTCAAACATTCCAGGGCTTCAGCAGGGGTGCCCCCATACAGACAGCCACTTAAGCCGTTGCAGGGTTCCCAGAAGTTTCACGACCGAGGCCTTGCACGCACCAATCCCGCTGTCCGAAGCAGTGGAGCAGTCAGTCTTCCACTCCCCTTGCAGCCCCACATGCCAAACCCCTTAACATTTAACATGCACTTAGTGGCGCACGCCCACCCGGTTCGAGGCAGGATCTAACTATTTTTAAAGAGTTGGCAGGCAATACCATCAGACAGGTGGGTCCTACAGATTGTTCAGAAAGGGTATACCCTCCCCTTCCTCTGCACCCAATGCCCCTTTCACCATCCTCTGAACGCCTGACTGAGGACTACCGCTCTGTCTTAAGGCAGGTAGTGCAAGCCCTTTTTGCCAAGTGGTCTATTCGGAGGGTGCCAGCATCGAAAGTCTGTTGTGATTTACACCCGCTGCTTCCTGGTGCCGAAAAACTGAGACCTCCATTCTGTTTTGGACTTATGTCCTCAACACCTTTCTGTGGAAGGACAAAATTCAGGATGCTCACCCTAGCCCAGGTCTAGTCTGCCCTCGACCATGGAGACTAGATAGTAGCAACGGACCTGCAGGACACTTATTTCCACATCCCCATGCTGCAGGCACTCGGGCATTCTCTATGGTTCATGGTGGGACAGGAGCATTTTCAATTCAGTGTGCTCCCCGTTGGCATCACCAGTGCACCTTGGGTATTCACGGGAGTGATTGTGGTGGTGGCAGCGCATCTTTGGAGGTCAGTGTTCCCTGTATTCCACTACCTCGACGACTGACTGCTGAAGGCAGACTCACCCAGGCAGTCATCACCCACCTCCAGACTATGTTGAACATTGTGACATCTTGGGGTTCACTATCAACATGCACACCTGACTCCTTCTCAATTGCTCCATTTTATCTAAGCTATTCTGGACACAGTCCGGTTTCATGTCTTTTCTTGGAAAGGAGAGTCCAGGACATTCAGGCTATGATCCCGATCTTTCAGCCTTGGTCATGGATCTCAGTGAGGTCAACGCTGAGGCTTCTGGGACTGATGGCTTCCTGAATCCTGCTGGTCAAGCAGGTCAGGTGGCATATGAGAGTTCTGCAATGGGATCTGAAGACTCGGAGGGCTCAACATCAAGGGGACTTCTTCGATTAAGTCCAGATCTCGGAGGAGGCAGCAAATGACCTGCAGTAGTGGTTGCTTGAAAGCAATTGGGTGAGCAGCAGACCTCTCTCCCTACCCCAACCAGAGCAGATAGTGGTGACCAATGCATTGCTGTGGAGACGGGCCTGTGAAGGTTTTTCCTTGGACATGGTGAAAGGGTACCTTTTGATTCTTTCGGCCTTCTTACTGTTGCCAGACCAGCCCTCATTATATAAATTGCTGGTTGTGATGCGTTTCTTGAAAGTACTCCAGGATTTCCACCTTCTCCCTTTGTTATGTGCAATGGGATTTTAATTTGGCTCTCATATACTTGATGTGAAATCCTGTTGAACCACTGTACAGCTCTGCTTTGTGGTTTCTCACCCTGCATACAGTGTTCCTAGTAGCCATAACGTTGGTGAGGCAGACCAAGTCAAGGCTCTTTGTGTTACCCTGATCCCAGACAAACTAGATCTGCAGACTCTGGTATTGTTCCTTCCAAAAGTAGTGACCCCATTTCACGCCGGTCAAACCATCACCTTACCAGCATTCTATGCTTTGCCTTACCCCTCTAAGGAGGAAGAGAGACTCCATCACCTAGACCCCAAAAGAGCACTGAGCTTTTCCATCAATTGTAGCAGAGAACACAGAGTGGACAATCAGCTCTTTGTTGGGTTCGCAGAAACAAAAAAGACAAAACTGAATAGAAACGGACCAACTCTCACCGGATCATCTTCTGTTTTAAGATATGCTCTGTGTTGGCCAAGAGGCAGTAGAGTTCTGTCCTGGACATTTGTCAGGAGGCTATGTAGGCATCCCTCCATATGTTCATGAAGCACTATCATCTGGAAAGATCGGTTTGTCGAGATGGGCTTTTTGCCCACTTGGTCCTGCAGGACTTTCTGGTTTGAGTCCATTCACAGACCTGCCTCTAAACTGGTACTGGTTTGGTATCTGTTCAAAAGGTGAGGAGCCTGTGGCTAGTAGTCTCTTCTAGAAGAACAAGTTACTCATCTTCGGTAATGCTTTTTCTGGTAGAGACTCTATCTAGCTGCAAGCTCCTCACAACCCTTCCATCCTCCCAGTTCTATGATTGGTCTCTATTCATGAATAAGATCCCAAGTCTAGGAATCTGCACACTGGTCACAACAAATTTGCCATGGCGGCTCTGCGTCTGGTGGCGCGTACAGCTTTGAAAGCAACTGACGTCAACATGCAGGAGTTGCGCCCATATAGGCTCTGCACATCATTTCTAGCGCTGAACGACGTCTGTGTGGAGTCGCATGGCGCCACCTACCGGCAAGCAGAGGTACTGCTGAAAGGTTTCTGGATCCAGTCTGATGTCTGAAGAATATTTAAAAGCTGAGGACTCTACAGATGGTCTCTACCAGAGTGACTATTACTGATGGTAAGTAACTTGTTCCTCTCACTTGCAGGTGGAAACTTTTATATTCACAATTTGGCTCAAAGATGCTGTGCATCTGAAATCCATTCCAGAATTTCTGAACACCAGCGAGCAGGAGTGTATCTGATAGAGACTTCTAGCAGCAGATTCCTTACATTTGAATTATCCCTAGGTGTCCGACTGGATCCGCAAATTTTTTGTGAGCATTACCGGTAGGTGGCGTTCCTTTGGCTCCGCGTGGCGTCATCGGTGTCGTCCGCACCGGAAGTGGCATGTGCGGTGCCTATATAGGCGCCACCCCAGTGCACTAACGTCATTTCTTTTCTTTCGGCGCCAGTCAGTGCATATTCAGACAGCACTACCCCCAGTCAAAGTTTTGACTGACCTTTTTCGACTATTGTCGAAGTCTCTTTGAGATTTTTCTCCTGGAGCGGCAGGATGTTGACTAGGAAGGCAGGCTTCAAGCCCTGTGGCACTGTCATTAGCAGATGTCGGTGACAGACCAGTATCTTGTTTGTCTCTAGTGCCTCGAGCGCGACCACAATGCGTCGACTGCCGCACCATGCACCCCAAGACCTTGAGAGAGTGCTCCCTCAAGCTCTGTGCTGCCCGACGTGCGGCAGTCTCGATCCCGGTTGAGAGGAAGGTCCCGGGATTGGTCGCAGATCCCAAGATCCTCGTCGCACTCCAAGTCATCTAGTGAGTCCCACAAGCACAAGAAGAGTAAGAAGTTGAAGAGGTCTTTGACTTTGCCCCGTTCGTTGAAGTCATCCGACGAGAAGAGGGAATGTGGTCATTCGAGGCCTGGCTCCACGGTTGAGTCTGCACCTGGCAGACTCCATGCCTTCCTGAGTTTCCATGAGCTGGAGAGACCCCCGCCCAACTCCATGAGTTCTATGAGGTCATGCACCTCATACTTGGGTGGCCCATTCCCGCTGGCATGCCTTCGGGCCCCACGGGTTTAAGACTGGCCCCCACTGGTTCTCCGCCAGTGGTTCCGCCCCAAGTCGGGCCCCTCGGATCCATGAATGTATCCGGACCCGCGCCGGTCGTACCACATCGACCTGCCCGAGCACTGGTCCCGATGCTCCTGGCACCGCCGGTGCCATCCCTATTCTCATCCACCGGCTCCAGCACAGAGCTGGAGGGGCGTCCAATGCCGACTGGAACCATGCCTTCCAGACCTGAGCCCGAGCCCTATTTTCATGAGCTGTGACTCTGAGGCGATTGGAAGGAGTTGCTGGACCCTGAAGAATACTAGCCCCTTGACCCCAACATGGACTGTTGTGAGGAATTGGACGCCAGCGGACTGGACGCCTTTCCAGATACTGGCATTCTCTCTCCCCCGACTGTGGGTACGGAGGAGGGGGGTTTCTTTTTCTAAGGTGGCGAGAAGGATGGCTGAGGTCCTGGACCTTAGCCTACCCTCAGTGGCAGTCAAGACTAATGTCTTGACTGAGGTGCTTCAGCTGGGAGTGACCCCCTCAGAACTGCTTCTCCCATTTTAAATAAGCCTGCACGGAAATCCTGCTGGTGACTTGTGCTCAGTACATAGGTGTAATTGCAATGACTCTCCCCCACCCGGACATTTCCTTTCCCTTTTACACAGAAACTCGCTGTTGTGTTGACCACCGGCACTGGCATTGCCACATCATGAGTAATATTACGGATTTGAAAGGACCTGGAATATTCAGTGACATTGAAACCCCAGAAATCGGACATTTCATTTTGAAGCCATGTTACATTTTGTCCTCTTTCGTACACATTCATGCAAGCTGTCGGGGACAATGTATCTGCCGCCCCTTGCCCCCCTGGGGTAAACCCCTGATGTACACGTATATTCTCTAAGACAGTTTCGTAATCGGCTAAGGTCGTATTCATAGTATCAGAATGATGAGTGTATACCATAGTAAAGATCTGAAACTATCCTTCGCAGCTTGCGAGGTAAGAAAAAGGCATGGACAGTAATACATCATTCTTGTTTGTTACAGAAGGTAGCAACCCAGAAATCCAGCAGTTTGTGACATTGGATGAACCGTGGGCCTGATGCAATATTTGGAGGAACACGTTATCTACATATGTTTTTCTGTGTTCACCTTTGTGAGGAGCCAGGGTGACAAACATATGTTCAGGTGGAGCAGGTGTTGTACCAATCAAAGAGTGCACAGGATATTTCTCTTCTAGAAACCACATTATTCCAAATATTGCTATGAGGGAAATTGGGACAATCACTATAAAAATCATTTTTCTCCTTTTTGACCAACTGGACCAACCAACCCCATCCCTCTCCGAACGTGGTGCTGCAAAAGGCTGCTCCTCCTCAACAGTTGGGCAACCAAAAGGATACATGGTGATTAGAGGGGAAAAACGCAATGCAATGGGGTTGGTGACAAGGAAACAAGAGGATGGGCAAAGAGTTTCCAGCGTCCTTCAGAGCCTCGCTGGGAGACTCCTATTGTTCATCTACGGTGTTGCTACTGAGCACTACAGTGGGGCGGCGCGATCGCGGCCCGTTGAAGAAATCCCACGTCATCCAGGATAGGGCACCCCCCCCTTCCGGGAAGACACCCTCAACTTATCCTGTTCAATGTCTTGGACAATGCACCAATCTCCCTTTCCCTAAGCTATCGTTGGTACCACAGACAGGGTACCTACACCCTATTCTTCATCCATGCAGTCCATCCCTACTAATCTGACTTTTCCTTTGGTGCACTGTCCCTCCGTCGGGGACGCAAATTGTACCTAGCCACTCCGGGCACAGAGTGATCCGCAAACAGGGGCTCAAATTCAGAGGGGTCAAGGGACTGGGGCTCAAGCACCTGTGTGCCAGGTGAAGGAGAATCCTGGATGGCCCTTATTTCAGTGGGCACCACCTCATTTAACACTGCATCGTTCTCCTCCTCCGTTTGCACCCACAACAGTCGGGCATCAGAAAAAGGGATGAAGCATGGCACTTTCTCCGTCTCGTGGTCACCTATGCCATCGATTACCCACCGATCATAGGGGAGAGGCAACGGCATCTTGCGGCAGTGATTGGTGTGGATCCAGTTCTTCCGACCGGTCACCTTCACAGCACTCCTGGTGGCGAGGAGTACCTGCAGTGGCCCCTTCCAACGGGGCTCCAGACTTCCTTTCCTCTGCAAATGCCGCACAAGGATGAAGTCACCAGGACGGATATCATGCCCGGGCCCCTCTGTTTGCGGTGGCAATGTTCACCAGGTCGGATATTATGCCCGGGCCCCTCTGTTTGCGGTGGCAATGTGTCTTGAATCTGTTGATGAATAGAACGCAAATTTTTAGTCAATTCATAGAGATAATCCACTAACAGAGGATACTCAATTTCTGAAAAGTGTTTTGGTCGTGGGTCACCCCAAGCATTTGCTGGGCGGCCGAACACAACCTCATACGGGGACAATCCTGTCCTAGTGTGAGCCGTAGCTCTGGTTGACAGAAGAGCTAACGGTAAAGCATCTGGCCACTTCAATCCTGTGCTTTCCTGAATTTTTGCCATTTTCAGTTTGAGAGTATCATTGTACGTCCCAACCAAGCCTGCTGACTGGGGCAGGTGTGCAGCATGGAACTTCTGACTGATGTGTAGGCCATCACACACCAGCTGGATGACTTTTGAATTGAAGTGACTGCCATTGTCACTCCAGATCAAACAGGGTAACCCGAAGCGAGGGGAAAAACTCCTTCAGGAGTGCTTTCGCCGTCGCCAAGGCTGTGTTCTCCTTAGTGGGGTATGCCTCAACCCATTTACTGAATGCACAAACAACCACTAACACATATTTCAAATTATTGACACGTTCCATCTGTAGTCCATCTGAAGGACTTCAAAGGGGAAAGAAGGGGGTGCAAAATTACCAGGGGGTGTAGGAGTGCCGTTTTTTTCAGGATTATACATCATGCATACCATACAATATTTTACCAAGTGAGCAGCGGTCTTGCGGATGTTATCATTCTGCCACACAGGGTCTAATAGTTTGCATAGGCCTTTGGCGCTAATGTGAGCTGGCCCATGCGCCATAGTGACTACAGGGAGGACAAAGGCGTCCGGCAGCATCCACCTTTGCTTTCCTGACTTATCCATCCAGCACCTATCCGCGTCTAAACATGCTGTGCTTTCCTGCCATATTGCTAACTCCTCAATCGTTGCCTCACTCTGTATTTCTTTAACACTAACCAGTGTATCTTCAAACATAGTAACTTCGGGTGCCCATCTAGCAGGACCTGCCACAAACATCTTTTTCATCTTCGTTCGAGCTGTCTCCTTAGCTGTTTGATCTGCAAATGCATTTCCCCTCCCCACATCATCAGTAATTGCCTTGTGGGCGCTGCACTTCATTATTGCTAACTTCTTGGGGAGTGTCAGAGCTGACAAAAGCCTGTGTATCAATGGGCCGTTCTGGATCTTTAACCCGTGTGAAGTCAGGAATCCTCTCTCTGCCCAGAGCCGCCCAAAATTGTGGGCAACTCCAAAGGCGTACTGGCTGTCAGTATAAATATTGAGTCAGTCAGTCCCTCACTTAGCTCACAAGCTCGAAGAAGGGCAACTAACTCTGCAGATTGGGCCGATTGATAGGGAACTCGTGATGTCTCGACTACTGTGTGTAGAGTAGGTATTGCGTATGCAGCAGTTGTTGTGCCATCCGGTAATTTGAAACAAGAGCCATCGACATATAGCTCCCCTTGTGGTTCAGATAGGGGAACATCAGTCAGGTCTACCCATCCCTTCGTCTCCTCCTCAGTCCGAAAAATGCAATCATGTATGTCTATTTCCTCACTTTCAGAAGGGAGGGGTAGTAACGTGGCTGGGTTCAGGGTGGCACATCTCTTGATCGTGACGTGTGGTGCGAAGAGGGTCCGCTCATAACCAGTCAGACGCGCACTGGTGAGGTGCTGCATCTTCGTTCTGTTCAAAAGTGTATCCACAGCATGCAGTACCATGACTGTGAGATCAGTATCAAGGACGAGCCCTGCCGGTTGTCGGATAGAGACAGCCATGGCTGCGACCACTCTTGGACAGCTCGGGAGGGCTCTCGCGACGTTGTCAACAAAGCAGAAAAATAAGCACACGGCCTCTGCTTACCTCCAAAGGCCTGTGTTAAGACCGAAAGCGCACAACCAGCCGTCTCGTGTACATACAACACAAACGTCTTAGTATAGCCTGGAGTGCCGAGCACAGGTGCAGAGCAAGGCGCAACTTTTAATTGCTCAAAAACTTGTTGACATTCAGGCGTCCAGGGCAAGGGTTCATGCACATCGTTAGTAGTTAGCTGCAATAGCGGCTTTGTTAGTAAGGAAAAGTTAGGTATCCAGTGCCGACAATACGAAGTAATGCCAGTGAAAGCTCGCACATCCCTCTGAGTCTTAGGGATGGGCATTTTAACAATAGCACTAATGCGTTCAGGTGTTAGTCTCCTTCCTTCATTCGACAGTAGGTGACCTAGGTAGGTGACCTCCTGTCGACAATATTGGAATTTTGAAAGGGACACTTTATGTCCTTGATGAGCCAAATGTAGCAACAATTAAACCGTTGCATCTTTGCAACCTTCTTCAGTGTCAGAAGCAATCAAGAGATCGTCCACGTACTGCAGCAATACATTACCTGGGGGAAGTGTAAGGGAATCCAATTGGCCTTTTAAAGCTTGACTAAATATGCTAGGACTTTCAGTATAGCCCTGAGGAGCCCGACAGAATCTAAAGCTTCTGCCGGCTAGGGTGAATCCAAATAGGTGCTTGCTATCTGGATGAATCGGAATGCTAAAGAATGCATTTTTTAAATCGATAACAGAAAAGAATTTGGCAGAGGAAGGAATCCTTGTCAGAAGGGCAGTGATGTCGGGAACCACTGGGAACTGAGGGACCACAATCTTATTAACCTCAAGCAGATCAATAACAAAACGATAGACATCAGGATGGTCATCAGAGGAACCCGAGGGTGCCCTCCTAAGGATGGGAAGAATAGGGCTCTTACACACGTTCGCAGTCGTCTCTTCAACAACCCCTGACTTAATCAAGTCCTGTATAATCTGCAATAGAGCTCGCTCCCCTGCTTGCGGTATTTTGTACTGAGGAATACGAGGCAAAACAGCATTGTCTTTGACCTTGATAGAAACTGGAGGTATCTGCAACAGTCCTACGTCCGTATCACCTGTAGCCCACAATGTGGGCGGCACATCCTTGAATTCAGCAGGCAGGGGCGCATCTTTGGACAAACACTGCTTGGTACTAACCACATTAGGACCCATCGTCCTATAGACACCTGCCGGAGAACAGTAAATTGTAGCATACAACTTCAACAAATTCAATCCCATCAAATTCTTACCGCAATTGGACGTCAGCAAAAATGGCGAATCAACAGTAAAGGGACCAACGGTCAGGGCAAGGGGTTTGATATGGGGCTCACAACCGGTACACCAGAAAAGCCTACCGAAACATTATTATGGCCAGACAGGGCTGCCCCGGGGACCAGTGAATGACATACCTGTATCCACCAAAAATTGCTTAGCTGAGCCCTGCAAGTCAGCAGTAACATAAGGTCCGCGCTAACCTACAGGTATCTGTACTGGTCCCTCGCCCTGCCCCTGGCTGTCCTAACTGTGGGACAACCCCGTCACTTCGTCCAAATCATAGTCATCATGATAATACTGCTTCCCTCGAGGGTCATCAAAAGAGTTCTGATCAGAGCGGCCCTGCGACGTCTCATCTGCCTGAACCCCGTCATGACCAACTACTCTACGACCCCATCCACGAGAACCCCGTCCTCTAGGGGCCGCGACTTTCTGCAACAAGGCCGGGCACTCACTGCGCCAGTGTCCCTCCTCCTTACAATATGCACACTGATTCGGCTCCACAGGCGTAGCATTTCTGCTAGTGCGGGGCAGCTATCGGGCCGGACCAATGCCGCGTCCTCTACCGTTCCCCCTAGACACCTGCTGCATCAACACCTTCGTCTTTAACTCCTTGTTTTTCTTCTCCACCTACTCTTCGTTCTCTCTATGCTCATAATACTGTGCCATACTCGAGGGCGTGGCCAGCAACATGGCCAAGTAGCCGCGTTGATCGCGAGCTCCGCTGGCCCCGATTGAAATCCTGGCGTAATCCTGTTCCTCTTCGCCGCCACACCGATTTACTGGCAACTGCTGGGCACCGGAAAGCAGTGGCGTGCCCGAAAAGCTGTGCTGCGGCTTCCCTGACCCGAAATAGAGACCTTTCCGGCGCGGTGGTCGACGCGCGGTCTCCCTCAAGATGGCGCCTGCGCTGTGGTGATCGAGGCCTGGGACCAGAGCTTTGGTGCGCCCGACAGACCTGGCGGCGGGAGGTGCAGACGAATACCGACTGTGACCGAGGCAGCTGCACCTGCGAACTGCTTTGAACCCCAGCTGTACCATTGGCGGTCTTTGACCGCGCTGGGAGACTCCGGCGGCGCTGCCGAGCGACTGCAGCTGGTGGTGCGGGGGTTGGGGACCCGGGCTACACCCCGCCCCGCTGAAAAGAGAGACTCTGCGGCAGGAGCGATTGACATCGGGTCGCCGCCCGTCTCCTGGAGCCCCGCGGTGGATTCTGAGGTGGGGGACGGCCTCAGAGTTTCCGGTCGGAGAGATCGTGGCCCCGAATCTGGCGCTCGGTGACTGAAGCACCGGGAGCCTGCTGCACCTGCCCTCCCCACTGATGTGGACTGTACCCTGCTGCTGGCCTGGCGGTGAGTCTTGGCGCAGTGATTCCTGAAGGCGCCCACGTCCCTGCCTCCCGACCGCTCTGTACCGGGACGGCTGTCACAGCTCGTGCAAAGCTGCACGGGGGAGGCTGAGTTCCGACCATTGGACCAACCGCGAGGGGTGGCTCACCACTGGAAGTTGTTACAGTCTACCTCGAAGTGCCTTCTAACCTGGTGCGTGTGTCGGTGCCCTGCCCTGGGGCCCCCGCCGATGGAGTTGTGATGGCCCTTCCTGCTCCTGCCTGCGGCGCTGATCAGTGTCTGGATTGAGGAGGGAGTGACACCGAGGAGTGAGGCCCGGTCGGGCCACTGACGCATTACCCCCCCTCCATTCAACCACCCTTCCGCGGACTATAACACTAGATTAGGGGATCAGGGGGTAGTAACCCATGTGGAGGGTTGTACTTCTCTCTTCTGTTGCGTGCTCTGGGCTCCGACGCATGGCTGTACTTCGTCCGCCTCCTGCCCTTGCCTACACCTGTATCCTGGAATCCACGAACCTACACAGTTGAGCATACTTAAGGGGGTGAGTTGGTGGTGAGTCACCTGATACCTGGATCTCGCGCAGTTTCCGTGTCGCATGCAGTGACCACCGGGTGAAGTACGCTAATTAGCCCACTCAGCCGGGGGCACCTGATCATATTCCCCACACCCTACCCTCCGCGAATGTGCAGACGCTGCCTATTGTGGGTTTATCCAGCGCTGAAGGTAGTGATTCTCTCCGTGGACCGGCACGAACGTGAGGGTGCTCTTAAAGCCCTACACTGGTTTCCACGCCCGACCCGGTGCCGCCGCAATTGACCCGGAGACGTTGGGACGCCCGGGGGACGAGGAGTGGTGGAGTTATAGACGAAGCGCCGAGGGTTAGGGCCGTAGGAAGATACATTGGGACGTACTCTGGCGCAAAGTCACCCACGATGGCGAAGGATAAAGAACTTGAAACATCCAGACAGGGGAAACTGGACCGCTATGCCAAGGTGCTCCCCGCGACGACGGGTGCGGAGGGCGGCCCTGCTCCTCCCCCCGACAATGCAACCATATTGCAAGCCATACATGCGTCAAGAGAAAGCTTAGAGGGGAAGATGGCGGAGATCCGTTCGGAGGTGATGCTGCTTCGTCACGACCTCCGCAAAGTCTCTGAACGAGTGACCGAGGCAGAGCACCGCATCTCCGAGCTTGAGGATGTCTCTCACACCACGCGGAAAGATGTAACGGGACTCTTGGCTTCCATGGCAGAGGTGGCCTGGAGGGTGGACGACGTGGAAAATAGGGCCCGAAGGAACAACCTGCGATTTACTGGTTTTCCGGAAAAAGCAGAGGGGTCAGATCCGGGACGATTTCTTTTGACATTCCTGAAGGACACCCTACCACAGGCACCATTCTCGACCTGTTTTGTCATACAACGGGCGCATAGAATGCCGAATCTCCCTCCGCCTCCAGGAGCTCCTCCTCGACCCCTGATAGCTCGTTTTCTGAACTTTCAGGACAGAGATTTGATATTGCGCGAGCTGCGAAAGAAAGGAGAGGTCCAATACGAGAACACCCGAGTGATGGTTTTCCCGGACTACTCACGTGATGTGCAGAAGCAGAGACGGACTTTTGACCCGGTCAAGGTGAAGTTAAGGGCGCTTGGACCACAGTATATGTTACTGTTCCCGGCTAAACTGAAGGTTATCTTTCAAGGCTCCACGTTGTTTTTTCATACTCCAGATGAGGCATGGTCCTGGATTGAGGAGCGGCCACAGTTGCGACGTGGGACATCAAATGCCTCGAGCCAACTCTCGGCGAAGCGAGGGGGCCCAAGTCAGGAACGACCCAAAGAAAAGCGTCGGAGACGAGTGTTAAGAATCCAGAATTCAGCTGGGGGCACGCCGGGAAGGGCATTGAGATCCAGAGACACTGAAGAACACCTGTCGGAGTCTGAGGAGGAGGTGGCTCGAACGCGCCAGTCGCGGACCCTGATCAGATCAGATGACTCTGGTCAAACTGAATTGTCGGAGAGAGGATTCAGCGGATGCGGACAGTGAGCACCCGCTGCTTGAAAGCATTCAACGACTAGAAGCATTGGAGTAGACCCAGCCTGAAGCTGGTGCACAGCAGCAACAACTGCTCAGCAATGGCGAAGAGGATTGAGAAACGGGGCCAGGTGGCCGCCAAAAGACAGTAAGACTACCCTAAGGTTTAGTGGGCACTACAGGACTTAGGCCTGTGCCGGGGAAGTACATTGTGTGTTTCTGTTTTACTATTGTGTAGTTAATTGATTGGGGGGGAAGGGAGGGCTACAGACCTCTTAGTGGATTACCCGTGCCTGAGTTGTCATGTTGACGAATTGGGGGGTGGTGTGGGTACCTGAAGAGTGTGGGGTGGGGGTGGCCTGGACATTGTTTTGCGTAGTGAGTTGAGACTGTTCTATGGGAAAGGAGATTGTTTGGCTCAATTTGTTAGACGAAATGCCGGGGCTGGGGAGGGTGGGGGCAGGAGGGCGGACCTCTGGTGGGACACTGGGCAAGTGACGAACCGAGAGACATTTTACAATGGCAGAAGACAAATATACAGTACTGACATGGAATGTTAACGGATTAGGCAATAAAGTCAAGAGGGGGTTGGTGACTCTGTATCTCAAGAGGCTTAAACCTGATATCATATTTCTACAAGAAACGCACCTTTTGGGCTCGAGCTGTTCCTTCCTGGGAAGGGGGCAATATACCACTCTGGCACATGCGCGATTTACCAAAGGTTCACGAGGGGTGGCAATTCTCATTAAAAAGTCTCCTCCCTTCCATGTCACACAACAATGGGTGGACGCAGACGGGACCTATGTTGCAGTACAGGGCATTTGGAAGCGCAAGACGTTTTTACTTAGTGTATATGCACCCCCACGACTACAGCAGCGTACTTTGGATGGATTAACCAAGCTCCTCTTACACTCTGGTCCTGCCATACATATAATAGGGGGAGATTTTAACGATGTGAATGATCCCTCTATGGTGCGCACCCAAATCCGACCTGGATCCCACGGGCCTACAATGTTGGCTCGATTCTTAGACACCCTGGGACTGACTGACCTGTGGCGGCAACACCACCCACATATACGAGCGTACTCTTATTTTTCGGGGGCCCACAGAGTGTTCTCACGGTGGGACTACCTCCTCGCCCCAGCAGGAGCGGTCCGACAGGTGGACACCATAGAATACCTAGCTTGGGGCATCTCTGATCACTCGCCTCTCCTAATGAAGGTGGGTGGAAGGGGGGGTCACCAAGTAGCGCAGTGGCGATTGAACTCATGGGCATTGCAGGACGAGACAGTTACTAAGGAGCTTCAGGTGGACTCTGAACTTTATTTTCGTGAGAATGAAGGCTCGGTACAATCGGCGGTCACTTTGTGGGAGGCATACAAGACGGTACTCTGCGATAGAGCGCAAAATATAATTGCCCACAAAAAGAAACGCGAAGCCCAGGAGATTGTAGATTTAGAACAGAAGCTCTTAAGCCTAGAGGGAAGCGACCCTACCACGCTAACCGACCATACCCTTCGCCAAATTGAAATAACTAAACGAGACTATCTAGCGCTTGCGACCAACGAGGTGAGGGTACAACAATTGGCAACCCAACATCGGCTTTATGAAACAGGGGATAGAGCAGGGAAATTACTTGCATGGTTAGGAAGGAAGGAACTAGAGACGGGGGCGTGGCCACGACGCGCTGCAGGATGGTCGCCTGTTGAAGGGGCTCTGCAGGTCGGGCTTGAACAAAAGGCGAATACCATAGCCCAGGTCGGCGGAAACCGGGGAAAATGACCGATATAGCAAACGCAGCACCCCCGGACACGATGTGGTGAATTTCGTGTGTCTGGGAGGCCTGGAATCCGCTAAACTGTCGAGGGGCCGCGGGCGCGACTGTATATAGAAAATGGCCGCCGACATCTCCACAGCTACTACGCAACGCCCCGATCTGGGGTCCAGGTCTTGTAATGACCGTCTGAACTATCTGTGGGACTAGGCGAGGACCCGACTGCTGGTGTCCTGTGGGCAGATACCCGTAGGCGTGTTGCCGAGATCCCGGAAGGCGGACTGTGGAGAGGGGCACCCGCCGGAGGAATTGCGGCTGGCAACATAAACTGAGACCGCGGCTGGACTCGCACTGGAGGACGTGGGCCGGACGAGGCGGCGATTGAACATCGGGGGCGGCCCGAAATACCTACAGGCTGAGGAGGTGAGTGTAGTGCTTGTGGCCACCGAGGGAGACCCCTCGCGGTACTGAGGCGCCCGCTCCGCTTCCAGCGGTAGCGTGCTGTGCTGGGAGGGGTGTGATCGGCTGCTGAAGGCCGGGGGAAGGGATCCTCCACTGGGGCTGGGGTGCTCGCCTGCCTCTACAGACGGCGGACGGTCTGTGGTACAGGTGACGGGAAGCGGGGGGGCCACGGAGGGCCGGTGGCGGAGCTCGCTCATCGGCGTAGAGGGCTGGTGAGTGGCTTGTCGCGCTGTGGCCTGACGGAGCCTTCCTTGCCCTGGTGTGTGACTGCAGGGCCCGTCCCAGATCTGGTGCGAAGTCCTGAGCCCGGTCTGACCGATGGTCTCTGAGGCTGGGAGCCCTGGATCCTTGTGGTGCTAGTGTTGAGGTCCATCAGTGATTCTATGGCGCGCACGATGAAGTGGTGTCCGACCCCCATGGGCTGTATGGTGCGGAGTGCCTGATCCCTCCTGGCTCGCCTTCAGTGACAAAATGACCCTACATGCTATGTTACCCTAGAGCGGCCTGGCTGGATATCTGCTGCTGCTGAAGTGAGGGCTGTGCTTGGTGTTTGACCGCTACATCTTGGGGGCCTGTGCTGTCGTCTTGAATCTACCGGCTGAGGGCTCACCCCTGTGGGGAGATTTTTGAGACGGGCCCGTGTATATTGAAAGGATGTGGGTTGGAGGCCCTGACTGACTGTGAGTTATACACCAGACGCTGCCCGAAGGAAGGAGTAATACTGTCTTGTTTCTCGAAACGTTGCGGGACACTAGATACATCTGCACGGTCAGGCCGTGGGGGACTGTTCTTAAGACACTATGGGTAAGACCGACCCTAAGCAATCGAAGATTCCCTTTGAAAAACGCCAGACACGCAACATGGACGCCCCGACGGATCAAGGAGGTGCATCGGTACTACAGGAGGAACCAGATCTGCCTGGGGATGACCTGCGCTCCATTCTAAAGGATATGCGCTCAAGCTTACAGACAATAGACGGGAAAATAGATTCCTTGACGGCTAGCCTAGATGCCGTACGGAAGAGGGTAGACACACATGAAACGCGCTTAGACCTGGTGGAAAACAGGCTCTCGGATACCCAGGATTCACAATCTGAGGTCAAGTCCCAGCTGTCCAACATGGAGAAAGTGATGGAAGTGATCAGGGCAAAGAATGAAGACTTGGAGGCCCGCTCTCGAAGGAACAACGTTCGGATTCTTGGCCTTCCAGAGACAACAGCCATCTCAAAGATGGAACCCTATATCACTACTCTCCTCCAAGAACTGTTTGGGCCTGCCCTGTCTCCACTGCTGGCGGTGGAGCGTGCCCACCATACACTGGGTCCCAGGCCAGCACCGGGCCTTCCACCACGGCCTATTCTTGCGCGTATACTGAACTATGCGGACCGAGATGCAATCCTAAGGGAGGCCCGGGTGAAGAGCCCTGTAAGTCACCAAGGGAACACCCTATCCTTTTTCCCTGACTACACTCCAGCAGTGCAAGCTGCGCGCCGGGAGTTTCTTCCAACAAAACGGATGCTACAGTCATCTTCCATCCCGTATGCGATGTTATACCCGGCAAAGCTAAAAATCACCTACGACGGCCAGGCACACTTCTTTACGGACGCCAAATCCGCTCTCAAATACACAAAGCATATTTGTCCACGGAACTCGCAGCAGAGCTCATCAAAAGAGAGGCAGAACTCACACACGTTGCTTGCTGATAATGACTAACAGTTTGACACTTCCGCACCAATAGCTGATTCTACTTACAGCTTCTAAAGCATTGATATGGGACATTTGAACGCCAGGAAGGGGGGGCGAGAGAATAATTCACTGTTGACACGGTTATGGGATTTGCGATATGTCTGGTAAACCGAGGTTAGCTGACTGTGGAGGCTATTCACGTTGATATCCTTAGCCTGACCACCCCGCCACCAGGCGGGTATTAGCCGTTGTTCCACGCCCTCACAGGGAGATCTCCCATGAGTTTGTATTTTACATGTTTGTTTATGGGAGGGTTTCACAGGGGGGAGGGTAGTTCTCGACCTAATTGGGAGGTAGTAGTGGGAGGGGGGAAGGGGATGGGAGTTCATCAGAAGAGAGAAATGTACTATTGTTTTTTGATTTTCATACGGAGCAAGAGGGCAATGAAAGATCGGCTTCTCACATACACTAGTCTAGGAGGGCAACATGGGGAATGTGGAGATTATCCCAAGGCAGCTTGTCCACTCACTGATATACACCGTTGGTCATGGCTGTAGTTAACTGTCTAACATGGAACATCCGAGGACTAAATGACTTCAAAAAAGCTAGACTGGTACACACGTATTTACGCAGGCACCGTATCGATGTCTGCTTTCTACAAGAGACGCACCTGAGTTGTGGCACCGACTCCAAGCTTAAACACAGATATTGGGGAGAGGTTCACTCAGCCACCTTTTCCAATTATGCTAGGGGGTCACTATACTGATTAGACGAGGACTGGGCTGGAAAACGATAGAGACACTGGCAGATAAAGATGGGCGTTATGTCTTGGTGACTGGATGTCTTTGTTCCACGCGTGTGACATTGGTGGCCATTTATGGCCCAAATACAGACGACCCGCAGTTTTTGTTGGATGTATGGGCCAAGATAGTACAAATGGGCTGTGACACTGTTATCTGGGGCGGTGATTTTAATGTCGTGTCGGATAATACCCTAGATAGAGAGGGAACGGCGCGAAACCCACACACTAAGACTACTCAGCTACTAAACACTATATTGAAGGAGCATAGGCTGCGGGACGTTTGGCGGGAATTCAACCCAAATTTACGGGAGGGAACTTGCATCACTGCTCACCAGCAGGCCTGGTCCCGCCTAGACTACTGGCTACTCTCTGCGGATCTGCTGACGTGGACGGTGGAGGCAAGACACCTTCCGCGTACACTCTCAGACCATGCCCCGGTGTTGCTGAGTTGGCGCGCCCCAAATACACTCCCGAGGGCCTTTAGCTGGCGGCTTCCCCCACATGCTCTTTTAGATACTGTATTTCAGGAGGAAATAGCGACTGAAATAGATAATTATTTTACTACAAATGAGGGGTCCGTAGACTCTGCAGCAACGCTCTGGGAGGCCTTCAAGGTAGTTATACGGGGTGCATGCATCTCCAAGGGCTCGGGGGGTCTTGAAATCTATACGCACAACCTTAACGACGCTAGAGAGCACCATACGAGGTCTTGAAAACACATTCTATACCACGAATGACGTAACAGTACTAGCCTCGATAAAACAAGCCATATCCGATTTTGGGGAGGAGGCGGAGAGGGAGACCAGATTTCTGGGTAAGGAGACTAAAGCCAGAAGCTACGGGGAGGGAGATA
Organism: Calotriton arnoldi; assembly: GCA_963921515.1. Classification (NCBI taxonomy): domain Eukaryota; kingdom Metazoa; phylum Chordata; class Amphibia; order Caudata; family Salamandridae; genus Calotriton; species Calotriton arnoldi. The sequence continues at coordinate 108,912 of CAWUFW010000213.1, read as the reverse complement.
GACCAGGCAGAACCCTCGCGAATCTGTTGAAACAAACCCCAGCACCTACATTTATTTCTGAGCTGACAGATATGGGCACCCCGCCTGTCCGAGGCCAAGTGGACACACACGCGCACCTAACTGCTTACTATTCTGACCTTTATACCACAAAGCACACATCTACTTCCGCAGACCTCACGGAATATTTGGACTCTGTACAGCTCCTATGGCTGAGCCCTGAGCATAGGGAATATCTAGATCTCCCATTCACACTAGAGGACGTTACGCGGGTGATTAGGAGTCTGCCGTCAGGTAAGGCGCCTGGCTTGGACGGACTGACTACGCTCTTCTACAAGACATACGTTGAGACACTTGCCCCTCGCCTTCTTGATGTCTATCAGGAATCGGGGACTCTTCCACCAACACTGAGAGAGGCGGTTATTATAAACCTTTTAAAGCCAGACAAGCCAGCAACCAGCTGTGATTCATACAGACCACTATCCCTGATGAATGTGGATACTAAAATCCTAGCTAAACTTGTCGCAAATAAACTCCAACCACTGATGCCCCTCATTACCAGACCGGATCAATCCGGATTTATTCCGGGTCGTTCGACAGCCCACAATCTTCGTACCTTCTTCTCGGTTGTACATCAAATAGAGCCCAAGCTTCCAGCTGCTGCAGTCTTTTTGGATGCTACTAAAGCATTTGACTCACTTGAATGGTCTTACCTTTTCACTATCCTCACTAGACTGGGCCTAAGTCTTAAATTTATCAAACTTATCCTACTGCTTTATACACGGCCTATGGCACGCCTGCTGGCAAATGGACTCCTCTCGGACGCTTTTGAGATCTCCCGAGGCACCCGGCAAGGATGTCCGCTTTCCCCCTTGCTATTTGCTATTGCAATGGAGCCACTAGCTGCCCGAATACGCCAGTACCACTCGTCGAGGGGACTGGTTTTCACGGACCGCAATCTCATTACATCTATGTATGCGGATGATATTACCCTATATGTCAGATACCCGGATGACAACCTAAATCCGTTGCTGAGGGAGATGCTTCGGTTTGGAGGCCTTTCTGGTATCACGGTAAACTGGAGAAAGTCTTCGATACTGCCCCTGACGACCGCCTCCCTGAGCCAATCCTTGGACTTCCCGCTAAAGTGGGAGGAGGAAACTGTAAAATACTTGGGCATATGGCTTAGCAGGGACCTCCAGCTTATCTGGAGCCTCAACTTTGGGAGGTTGTTTGACTGGTTCACGGATAGAATAAAATTCTGGTCCGCACTTCCCCTGTCGCTGGCAGGACGCATAGCAATATTGAAGATGATAGTCCTCCCTAAATTTTTGTATTTGTTTGTGAATATTCCGATACCTCTGACGCAGGCGTTTTTTAAACAGCTTCGCTCGGCTGCGATCTCTATGGTTTGGGCGGGAGGTCCGCCCAGAATCAGCTGGGACATTCTCACACGTTCACTGTGTCCAGGGGCGGCCTGGGAGCCCCAGACTTTGAACTGTATGCTTTAAGTGCACAGGCCCAATTCTTACACTACTGCGTCTATCCTACTCCTTTTCAACCACATGTGGCGACGGAGCGAGATATTGCGGATCAGATACCACTGCAAGTGGCGGTGTACTATCCCTATCGTAGATCCCCGACTGAAATTAACACAGTGGAGACGGCTAGATGGGCTTGGGAGGGCCTGAGACGACGATCTCGAGTTCAATGCCTATATGCACCCCTAGTGCCGCTAGCGTACCATCCCAATTTCCCCTTCTTACAGGATAAGGGGGCAGTGGCGAGGGCTCATAAAATGGGACTTAGGACAATGGCAGATCTATACCCAGAGGGGTCTTTCTTATCTGAACCTACTGCGCAATCGTGCGGCCCTGTACCAATATTGGAGAGGCTTCTATTCCACCAATTTAAAGCGGCCTGCAAGAAGCAACATGAATCGTTTCCGGCCCCTCCCCCCACGTTGCACTCCCTGGATAACCTGCTGGCCACACCGTCGCCACGGAAACTGGTTACCAGGATATACACCTACACGCAGCTACACATGCCATGGTCAGACCCTGGGGCGCTTGCGCAGTGGCGCGAGAACTTACCAGACCAGATCACAGACGATATATGGGCCTATTGCTGTTTACAAACGAAACGTCTATCCCCAAACTACAAATTACGCTTAATCCATTTTAAATTTATGCACCGCTTCTACCGCACACCGCAACACTTATTTAGAATAGGGATACGTTCAACATCTAACTGCTGGAGATGTGGGCGGGAGGGTGCAGCCTTTATGCACATTGCTTGGGAGTGCCCCAGTGTCTCTGAATATTGGGGGAGGGTGGCAGATGTCATAGGAGATATTACAGGCGAGGTGCTGGAGTGTACCCCGTTGATTATGCTGCTGGGCTATGTGGCCCAATCTAAACCAGAATACAGTCGTTTAATTGCAATGCTGCTGGTTCTTGCGCGACGTAGACTGGCCATACATTGGGGCTCTCCGCACCAGCTGCACATAAACACATGGCTAAAAGATGTGGCCTACTGTCAAGAGCAGCTGGCTAACTACTGGGATCTTATGCCGACAGCGTCCAGACCTAGGGATATCTGGGGTCCATTTAGTGATTGGTTGCGTCTACATGGGAGTCAGGCCACTGGAGATAGACCCAGTCGGACGGAGAACTGCCCCTCTCTCTCAGACACCTAGTTTGTTGTACTCGCTATTGTGTTGGGATGGGCTTGGAAAGTATTATGGTCATGACTACGAGCGGATGCTTCATGTATGTGTTGTTGGGATGTGGGAAGCTTAGCCTTGATTGTTTTTAACACATCATACCTCCAAATGTCAATATTGGAAGTTTGCTGTCTCTATGGTGAAGCCCAGATTGTCTCCGGCGAAATAGATGCATTGTCGATCTGTAATATATCTACAAAAAAAAAAAAAAAGGAACTAGAGACACGATGGGTAATGTCCATTACAGAAAGCACTATCACACATACCACACCCGAAGCTATAGCGGGGGCCTTTGCAAGATACTATACAGCACTATACGCAGCCAAACCCCAGACGGAGGAGCCACAAATACACCAATACTTAAATGCAATTGGTCTACCCTCACTCTCACAAGAGGAGAGAGACAGTCTAGAGGGGGATTTGACATTAGAAGAAGTTACCGCGGCCATTGGCCGGCAGAAAGCGGGCAAAACCCCGGGTCCTAACGGTCTTCCGAGTGAATTTTTTTTAACTAAATAGCACATTGCTGGCACCACACCTGCTTAAGATTTTCAAGGCATCAAAGGAACAAGGGATTTTGCCACGTGACCTCCGTGTAGCCACGGTGGTGGTCATTCCTAAGGCGGGGAAACCCCCAGATGATTGTGGGTCATATCGCCCTATATCCCTGCTCAATATCGAGACGAAGATTCTGGCCACAATACTTGCTATGCGTCTCCTGACAGTTATTACCCCCCTGATACATAGGGATCAGTCCGGCTTTATGCCGAAGCGTGCCATGCATTTTAATTTACGCAGTCTAGCTAACTGGATAGACACGGTACAGAGTCGAGATAGCCCCCATCTGCTCCTCTCGCTTGACACAGAGAAAGCGTTTGACACGATTCATTGGCCCTTCATGAGGTGCACCCTGGAAAAGCTGGGCTTTGGCCCGGTGTTCCGAGAGTGGTTGGCACTGTTATATAACACACCTGAGGCTAGAGTCCGAGTCAATGGGGTTGTTTCTGCGAGTTGGCCGATCCAACGTGGCACTAGACAGGGATGCCCCCTGTCTCCCCTATTGTTTGCCCTCATCCTGGAACCATTGGCCTGTGTAGTTAGAACCCGCCAAGGCCTTGGTGGCTTCGTAGACGAGTCCCGTCTTTTGGACGAGGAATGCATATTACTATATGCAGATGACATTTTGCTCTATGTCACGCACCCGGTTGAGACACGCCCCCTAATATTGCAGATATTTGAAGAATATGGCAGCCACGCGGGCTATAAGATTAACTGGAATAAGTCCACCCTATACCCGCTGAGCGGGCCGGTGGAGCCTCAAACCTACCCGAGCTGTTCGCGGCTTTCTACGGAGGGGTTCACCTACTTGGGACTCCATATCACCATTGACCCCGCAGCTAGATTGGACCATAATATTAGACGAGTTCTTCTGAACTTTCAGGAAGATGTGAAGAGGTGGAGGAAACTCCCTCTGACTATCATGGGGAGGGCCGCCATGTATAAGATGGTAACGCTCCCCCAGCTCCTTTACATTTTACAAAATACCTATTATACACTACCAGACACTATTTTCACTGCCATTAACAGTGAACTGCGTCTCCTTCTGTGGGACGGAGCTCATCCACGAATAGCGCTGCAAACGATACAACGCAATCCATACAATGGGGGTTTGGCCTTCCCGGATATTAGAGCATACTATAGAGCAGCCCATCTTATAGTCATCAACGAATGGAACCATGCGCCGAGAGATCATCCTACCTATAGGCTGGAAAGACTGCAATTCCGAAACCGCACTCAATTACACTACATATATGGGGGAGCAGGTGGTGCGCGTCTCCTACCGGCCACCCAACGAGTGCTGGCGGCCTGGAAGAGTGCGGAAAAGCAGATGAAATGGGAGGGGAAGCCTACGCGGGAAACACCTCTGTGGGAGGGTGCTAGACTGCCCGAGATCAGAAAACTGAGGGGCTTTAAGAAATGGGACCTCATAGGTATCTCCAAGATAGGAGACGTGCTGGAGATGGGCTCTCTGGCCTCGTTTGCCTCGCTTCAGTCTAAATACCAACTTCATGATTCCCAAGCTTATGCCTACTTTGGACTTAAACACGCCTGGCACGCTGAGGGGTTGGACGCTGAGACACTGCCGGAATATGCCCTGTTAGAAGGTAGGCTCCTACAAGAGGAGATCCCGACCCAAGCCATATCCTTGACATATAAGACACAAATCAACAATATACCTGACAACCTTGGTCCGCTCCGAGCCAAATGGGAACTTACCACCGGCCCACTAGAAGATATTGATTGGGAAGCTGCCCTTATGCACCCGCGTGAAGTAGCGATTAGATTGAGACTGCGCCTCATACAATACAAGATCCTACATAGAACCTATTTTGACAGGGCACCCTTGCACTCTATGGGGAGGGCTGATAACCCAGATTGCCTTAGATGCCACACGGAGAGTGGTACGTATATACACATCCTCTGGGAGTGCAGACACATTCAAACCTACTGGTACAGGATAGTGAAGGAATTGAACGATATCCTTGGAGCTCAGCTTGGGCTAGATGCAAAGTTCTCTTACTAGGCATCCCCACAGATATCGATCTGCTGCGACATAAACTCATGCTGGCTAACCTAGGGTTAGTAGTAGCCAAGAGAGATCTAGCTAAGTGTTGGGGGGCTCAACGACTTCCTACGCTCACAGAGTGGAAGTCCAATATGGATCTATACATGGTCGCAGAGAAGGTGATCGACAAGGCGAGAGGGTGCCCACGTAAATTCCGAAAAATTTGGACGCCATGGATAGAGTATTATGGCTTAGATCTAGACATGGAAGAGGGGGGTGTGGGCCTCTCACAGGAAAGGACAGAGACCAGACATTAATAACTGTGATAAATAGCCCACTCTTGACAAATGTGATTGTATTGGAAATGACCCATGTATCTGTATATATGTGATGTTGGTTTAACCATGTGTTCCTTATTGGAGAATCTGCTGCAACATCTTCTGCCCACCATTACGTCTTGCTGCCCACTATTGAGCCCTTATCGTGCATTAATGATTCATTTTTTCAATTGTATGTTTCATTTGTCAAAAAACGATACAAATTTTTTTTTTTTTTTAAATACTGCGCCATACTCGATATCACTGATGGGGAGGAGGTAGTCCAAGTGCACTCCGAGGCCTGTAACTGAGTCGCGATCTCGGGAAGCAGGTTCGTAACAAATCTGTTAACGAACAATCATACACTGTGGTATCCTAGCTATGATGCTTCTAGTTACCATGACACTGGAAGCATACTACATAGCGGGATTCTAGAAGTGTAGTGTGAGAGCAGTTGGAGTGGAGCTGCTGTTGCGGAGAGACGTACCTGCTTGCTCTTAATAAAGATATCTACACCTATACTCCTGGCGTTGTACCATCTTTACAAATTGGCGACGATTGATGGTGAGAACATGGAGCAAGCGGAGTAAAAGATTGTCGAACCCTCGTAATTTTGTTGAATTTTTGGAAACTTTACCGGAACGGATCATATTTAAAGAAGTACTGAAGACTTCCAGCCTTCTACAAAAAGTGAATCTGACATCAATGACCTGTATCTACTTCGCGAAACTACAGGATTGATACCTTATGTACTGGATTTTTGTGACTGATCCTTAATCATCCATATGAAACTGGTGCGCATTCGAGGCTGGTAAGTTGCTGTACAATTACTCCCTACGAAACTGGTGCGCATTCGAGGCTGGTTCGTTGCTGTACAATTACTATCCTCCTGATTGAAATTTGCGTGTTTAAAGCATTTTACAGGAGTGTTTACCTTCAAGTTGCTGATTTGTGCCGTTTGAAGGACGTTGGTGGAATCCCCTCTTCGGCCGCATTATTCGAGTGGCAGTGGATTCTATTCTTCGCGTGCGCTTCAGCTGCATCTGTGAGCCGTTCCACGCTTATTGCCTCTCTCCTTGTGACGTACTACAGAGGAGAACTGCAAGAAAGAAAGCACCACGTCATCACGTAAGGTTACGCAACGTGACCTTGCGTAGCGGCCATCTTTGTTTTTTTTAAATGAATTAATTTCACAGCAACCAGTCGTCGGACCTTCAAAAAGTACTTCAAGAAAGTCGTTTTCTCCCACAAGGAACTCCACCGGTAATTTATTGAAAACGTCTACTGTACTCTAGCAACACGGTATTTATTTTTCATTTTCTTCGGTGATATGCACACCGCATAGCTCATCTACTTACTACTCCAATTGTTGATGCACTCGGTGAGGTGCACAGTATTTAACAGATCTCTTCTGTGATATGCACTCCGCATATTTAGTTTATTCCTCCCCTCAATTGTAGACTGCAGTTGCTCACAGTTATTACTTATGCTTAAAATGCATGCTATATTAAGTATTTAGTATTCGAATTTAAACGTATTTATTACACAAATTTATTAATTTTACTTGCTGGTTAAATTCAGACAGAACATTTTAATATGGCATCACAAAGCTGTGGGTTAGTTCCACCTGTACCATTTTTACCTCGTCCTGGGGAACCGTTAATTAAATGGTCTGACTGGAAAGATTATTTTTTAAACTATTTAGTTGCACTAGAAGAGGAAAATGATGAAGAATTTACGCCATCAAGAAAGAAAAAGATGCTATTACACAGTTTAGGACCAGAGGGTAATAGAGTATTTAATCAGATGGAAAAAAAAATAAGATCTTCTGAAAATGCTAATGTTTTCCTTGATGCCCTTGAGGATTTAGATTCTCACTATCATCCTACTGTATGTGTTGGTATCAATAGGTTTGAATTCTTTCAAAGGAAACAAAACAAAGCGGAGTCTGTTGAAGACTATGTCTCTTCCTTAAAAAAATTAGCTATAAACTGTGAGTTTGGCATTTTACATGATAGCTTTGTTAGAGATCAACTTGTCATGCATTCAAGTAATTCATCCATTCAAGAAAAGTTATGGGTATGTGGTGATGCACCTTTAAATGAAATAATTGCTATAGTAAAAAAAGCAGAAATGTCAAAAAGATGTGCAAAAGTAGCATTGAAAAACAATGAAGATGGATTAGTTGTCAGTAAGATCTCTTACAACAAAAGTGATACGAAAAGAAATGAAAAACGTCCTATCTCAGGCATGAGTAAAAAATATACATCATATAACAAAAGTGAAGTAGAGAACAAAAATGCTATTTGTTATAGATGTGGATATAATGGCCATACAGCTAATGACAAAAAGTGTCCTGCCTTAAAATCTAAATGCACATATTGTGGCAAAGTAGGCCATTTTAGCAAAGCTTGCAGAAGGAGGTTAAGTAGAAATAACAAAAGAATTGTTGGAAGTGTTGAAGATAAAAACATAGAGTGTGGAAACAACACTGATTCTTCAAGTGAGGATGAAATATTGTGCATAGATGATGCATATGACTCAGATTACGTGGTTTTAAACGTAAATGTTAAATCAAAAAAAAAAACCTGTGTGTGATATAATAATAGGTGGCATAGAACTACAAATTGTACCTGATTCAGGTTCCCCATATACCATTATTCAACGTAGCGTATGGGAAGATGTTTTTGCAAAAACACTAAATAAGGAATTAAAACCAGCTGACATACAGCCTGTGACATTTACTGGAGAAAAAATACCCATGGTAGGATTTATTGAAGAAAACTTCCAGTTCAAAAACAGAAGTGCAATGGGTAAACTATATGTAGCTGAAAAGGGACCCTCAGTCTTAGGTTGGGTGGACCAGGGAGCACTGGGCATCATTCTCAATCCCAGAACTGAAAATCAAGTAATGCTTTTAGAAGATGGTGACTCACATTTTGTTGACAACATTGTCAAACAATTCCCTACAGTATTTTCAGGAGAAGTGGGGAAATTAGTTGGGTTCACACATAAGATAGTATTAAAAGACAATGCCATTCCCGCTTGTCACAAGCCTAGGAATATTCCTATTAGCGTGAGGGAAGGAGTCATGTCTGAGTTAGATGCACTAGAGAAGAAAGGCATAATTGAACCCATAGAGTGCGCAGAATAGTTGGCTCCATTGGTTGTAGCACGCAAACCCGATGGTTGTTTGCGTCTTTGCATTGACTTAAGAGACCTGAATAAGAATATTTTAATTGACAAATTCCCCTTACCAAGAATAGACGAATTATTAGCACAATCTAAAGGTATTAAATGGTTCTCAACCATAGACTTAACCTCAGCATACCACCAGATTCAATTACATGACAGCAGCAAAAATCTGACAGCATTTATAACACCTTTTGGATGCTACCGCTTTGTAAGAATGCCGTTTGGCTTAGCCTCAGCAGCTGCATTTTTCCAAAGGCTAATGCACAAATTGTTTAAGAACCAAAAAGGGGTGATTTATTTTCAAGACGATATCATGATCATGGGACATGACAAAAAAGAACATGACGAACGTCTTTCCATAGTATTAAGCACACTTGCAAAAAAAGGTCTTGCAGCAGAGTTAAAAAAAATGTAAATTTGGAATGAAATCAGTTACCTATCTAGGGCATGAAGTGGGCGGTGATGGTATTTCACCCAAAAAGAAATTGATCACAGCAATAAGCAATGCCCCTGTACCTAAATCAAAGGATGATGTAAGATCCTTCCTTGGCCTCGCTGAGTTTTATTTAAAGTATGAACAGAATTTTGCCACAAAAACATATAATCTTAGACAACTTCTCAAAATAAGACAAGAATTTTTGTGGAACGCAGAACTTCAAAAAGATTTTGATAAAATAAGAAACGACTTAGTCTCAGCTTTTCCATTACAAGCATTTGACAGCTTTGCCCATAGCATTATCACTACCGACGCTAGTGACAAGGGGCTAGGCGCAGTTTTAGCTCAAATTAATGAAGCAGGTGTTGAAGTAACGATTGCTTTTGCATCTCGTTCTCTATCTCCTTCTGAGGAGAAATTCTCAGTTATAGAGAAGGAGATGTTGGCCACTGTTTGGGCAATGGAGAAGTTCAGACAGTTTGTTTGGGGCACAAGTTTCACAGTGCGTACCGATCACAAACCCTTACTCAAAATATTGACTTCTGAAGGCATACTTAAAGCTACACCCAGATTGGCTAAGATGAGTTTAAAGTTGTTGGAGTTCACGTACGATGTTGAATATTTACCAGGGAAAAGAAACCAAGTAGCTGATTATCTTAGCAGATCCCCATTACCGCTACAAGATAATGTATGTGCTGACTGGGATGATTTCAATGTAGCTATAGTTCATGATTCTGTCAACGAGTTTGTAAATGCTATTTCAAAAAAAGAATGGGACACAGAATATATGCAGGATAAAACCTTAAGTGATGCTGCTAAATATGTTGTTAATGGTTGGCCCAACAAAATTGATTTGCAAGGTGACCTAAGGGCTATGTGGGAAATTAAGGAGGAATTATCCATTGACAATAGCAACTACTTATGTAGGGGTGAAAGAATTGTAGCACCTTCGAATTTACGCTCAAGAATATTAGATATCAACCATGCAGGTCATCTAGGGATCGTAAAACTTAAAAACAAAATAAAGATGTCCTACTGGTGGCCCGGGATTGACAGAGATACTGAAAATTTTGTGAAGCAATGTTCTATTTGCAAAAACTCTGACAAAGTTCAACGTGTATTCAAACCTTCCCTTGGCACCAGACATATTCCAGATCATCCATGGGAAGATTTAAGTGTTGATTGGTTGGGACCTATCGAGGATGAGAATGGTAATATGAAGCATATCCTGGTTGTCATAGATAATTATTCGAAGTGGCCTGAAATTGAAATAACAGAAAAATATGACTCCAAAGAAGTCATCAAATTTTTAGAAAAACTATTCATACGAGAAGGCATACCTAAAAGCATCCTTAGTGATAATGGTCCACAATTTTCATCGGACAATTTTTTTACAGTTTCTGAAAAGAAATGGTATCTGTGAAAAGAAAACTCCTGTCTATCACCCAGCTGGAAACGGTATAGTTGAACGCTTCAACAGAGTGGTTATGGGTAGCATACAAGCTTCTCTTAGTGCAGGAAAAATAATTATTTAGCACAATATGGGCATACAGGATCACTCCTACTTGTACCAGCTACAGTCCTTTTAGGATTTTGAGAGGTAGAGAACCATTCACGAAGGACAATGTAGCCTGGAACAGTAAAAAAGTGTGTGGGAAATGGTCTCCTGCTGTTGTTCGCTCTAATTTACGTAAAATACATGAAACTTATATAGCTAATTTTGACAGGAAACATAGCACTAAGGAAGCCGATTTACAGGTTGGAGATTGGGTCAAAGTAAAACTTGGTACAAAGGTAAGAAAAGGGGAAAGCAAATTCTCTGCACCTTTGCAAGTTTTAGATACTTATTCAAAGTCAGCAAAATTAAGTGACAATAAAGTTTGGCACCACAGCCGGATGGCTAAATATAGTGAAGATGGCATAGAATCTGATAGTAACATAAAGAAGAAATCATCACCCATGAACTGGATGTGGGATGATGTTATTGAGATAGGGAAAGATCACTCTTTTTAAAAGATTCTAATACCTACAGTGGAAATATTGTTGTAAATGCAGCACAATCTGTTGAACAACCTTCTTGCAGTGGCATTAAGCGACACGCACTGGGAGACCAGTGAAATTACCTGTAAAATATAGAAGTTATGTTATGTGATTAAAAAAAAAAAATGTATAAAGGTGAGGAATGGTGACGTTATTGTAGATGAGTATCTGGCATCTTAGCAATCATACTATATGTCACCATTTCCTTGGGTTTTACCTCGCATAGTTTCTCCTTGTTAACACAATGTAATTATTTAATAACACTGTCTTGCATTCTGTTGATTCAATGTAAAGAGAGGAGATGTGGTATCCTAGCTATGATGCTTCTAGTTACCATGACACTGGAAGCATACTACATAGCGGGATTCTAGAAGTGTAGTGTGAGAGCAGTTGGAGTGGAGCTGCTGTTGCGGAGAGACGTACCTGCTTGCTCTTAATAAAGATATCTACACCTATACTCCTGGCGTTGTACCATCTTTACATACACCTCCTTCCATTGACAAATCCTGTCCACGGAAATCCAAAAACACACCTTCAAACCTAGTAATAAAATCAGATACACTTTCATCTGACGACATGCTGTTAACTTGTCCCAATCTACTCTTCCAGGTGGAATAAGAGAGTGCATGTAGGTAATAAAACGACCTGGCAAAGCTAGTATCTCAGCCTTGGGCTTCTCAGCAGGCTTTGTCTCCTTGTCCCATGCTCTGATCTCGTCCCAAGTGCCTCCCAATTCCACATCATGATCCTGTGTATGCACCTGCTGCCAAATATCAACTGGTACCAACAAACCAAAAAACATCTCAATGTCTGCCAACGTCATCACTGTCGACGATGCGGCCTCTGTCAAGTCTTTATAATATGCAGTCTGATTTTTTCCTAGGGTCGGGCAGCTGACTCTTAAGAGACAAACCTCACTCCTTTTCCATGGAGTATAAACCCATTGCTCTTGAAAGCGGGCCTCTACTCGCTGTCTGACAACAGCATCATGCTGATCACGCAGCTCTGGTATCTCAGGGTGAAAAATAGGATGTACCTCCCTCATCGGAAACTGGGACCCTGTTGTCGGGCTCTTCTGATGTAACCTGCCTCGATAACCAATCAGTGTTGTAACATTACTAAATACGTCGTTGGGGGCCATGTCAGCAGCATACACACGGTCCCGGATGTCATAAATAACCTTAGGTGTAACACCATTGAAACACTGTTCCCACAACCCAATCAATGTAGCCGACATATGCTTGAGGGCATGCTGCTGTCAAACGGTTCATACTCTTTCAACACACTCCACACATATTCCACACTGTAAATCAGACTCCGGGCCCACTGGGCAGCCTGATTAGCTACCATCTTTTTCTCTGCAACTCCCACATCAGATCGAATCAGCACCCGCCCCATTCGCTCCTGTGCAGTCGCCCTCGTCCAGTCCACGCACCGGCGTCCCAATACTCAGCAAGGTCGAGGAAGGGAGATGCGGGGAAGACACAATAGCTGAAGGGGCAGGCACCAGAGTTATTAATGGCTGTGTTGAGGGTGTGAGGGATAGAGAGAGTGAATAAGCTGAAACAATAGGCGTAGCAGGGAGACTTGCAGTCGTCGCAGCCGTGGCATGTGAAGCCAGAGAAAGAGCAGGAGATGCTGTAGCTGAAGCAGCCAGGTCAAGAGCAGAAGAACCGGAGGTGGAGGCAGGAGGGGTGGAAGACTGGGGCTGCGGGACAGCAGGGTATATTTTCTGCGGGGCATACGGAGGTGGAGGTCGAGTGTCTAACAGTTCCTCCACAAATGTATCGTCTTCCTCTCGGGCAACATATGATTTGTCACATTGCAATCGAAACTTCCCATCAGCACGCTCTATACCTTTTTCTATTTTCTCTCTATCATACGCTACTGCTTTCTGGGTCACTGTCTGCATCTTTCCTCTTCGGGCCTCTTTTTCTGCTTTCATTCATCTTTGCCTAGCTTCCTTTTGCCATTCCTGAAGATAATCAAACATCGACTGCCTACTTCGTTTGGCAAACAATTTATCCTGCAAGAAATTCAGTTTTTGTTCATCAAAGGTTACCTGTTAGCGGCCACTGCAACTCAGCATTGTCCCTCGTATATTTGTGCCATAATGTACTAAACATAATAGGGCCAAGGCCATGCTTAACGTACATGTCGAAGTTCAGGGTGCCTTCCGGAGGCGCAGGTTGCCTTTTCTCCAATCGAGTCTCAGCGGTACAACAACGGCACCCCAAACAACACAACTTACTCAAGCAGGGCATCTTTTAAAAAAAAAAAAATTTAAAGATTTTTATTGAAAGTGATACAAAACAATATCATGACGCACATAAAGAAACAATAAACAGAAATTAAGAAGACCCACAAAACATAATCACAACCCCCGTCAGACGGAAACACAGATTGTAGCCTTGCAAATGATGAAATGTACAGCAAAGCCAGTCGGCATCGAATACAGGGGGGAGTACAAAACAACAATAATATCCAAAAACCTAACAAAATTTACAAAAACAGACATACCCAATGAATGATACATACTCTCGCTCAATGTAGGAGACCTGAAGTTCACGCATAATCCCAGGTAGGTACCCAGGAAAGACCAGGAGCGGCGGTTGTGGCCCGGGTAGAAGACCGAACCGGCCACCCAACTAGACCGCCCCGAAGGGGGGCAACAGCCCACGGGAGGCACAAGGAGATCAAATCATGCACCAGGTATTACGGAAGAGGGGTGGGGGGGGGGGAGGGAACAGTCTGGGATGCGGGAAGTGCGCGTTGGACAAAGGTATGGTATATGCACCAAATGTCGCAAGGTCTAGAGGTAGGAGGCTGGAGTGAAGCATATATGTCAGATTGGGTATTGCAATATAGCATGCTTCGCTGCCAGGCCAATTTAGTCGGGCGAGCCTTCGCCCCCCAGAGAGTGGCAATCTCCCGCTTGGCGAGAAGAAGGGCAAGCGCAACAAATCGCCTGTAACACAGTTTAATTCGCTTGACCAGGCCTAGCAATCCCAACTCCGGGGTGGGTACCAACGGTCTATCTATGATGCGTGATAGCTCAGCAAAGACGTCCTGCCAATATGGAAGAATGTGGGGGCAAGCAGGGCATCTTAAGAGGGGACAGGTGCACTATTCTTGCCAGACGAATAGTTCACAAATATCTTTCAAAAGGTCGGTCCTCAGACCATATCAAACATAGAAAACCAAAAGTCAGTCCTCAGCCTGCACCAAAGAGACAAACCAGAGTCAACACCACAAAACCAAAAGCCGGCCAAACCCCAGGCATTTCAAAAGTAAGCCAAATCCATTATGTTGCCTAGCAAAGTGTCTGCAGACACTCCGTATCCAAATCGGTCCTCAGACCTACCAAGTACAAATTAAACGGTCCTCAGACCATACCAAAGATCATTCAAAACGGCGCCATGTTCACAAAGAACCAAGACAAACTCGTCTGGTGCACACAGGTCGAACAAATTTATTCTCCACGGCCGACTCTTCGGACCAAACGGTCAGATCCAAGGGTTTCGCCTTTCAGGACCCCAGCCGGGATGACCACTGGGCGAGGCACCGCCCGATCAGACAGGCGGGGCAGCTGCGAGTACTAGGCTCTATCATGCAGGGATCCCCGATCCGCCCATCCGACCCGACGTGGCCCCGTCCTCCTCACCCGTCCGAGGGCTAGGATGGGTCAGCCCGATGGAGTCCCTGTTCGGGTGCCAACTGAAGGAAGTGACCCGATTAGGGTCACCCGGGTCACTTGCGACCACCTCTCAGCCTTCCATACAAATGAAGTCGGTCAGACAGTAGAGAATAATATAAACCAAAGTTATTTTATTAGTATGCGCTCGAGCGGAGTCCGGTCTGACCAGCCTCCTGAGATAGCGGCCGAGGGACTGACCCTTCCCAACATAACATCAGATATTATACATTTCCAATACCCAACAGGACCCGGCCAGACTGGAAACTGCCAGTTGGAGCAGGTTAACAAAGGAGGCACAGAAGATGAGCTACACTCCTGGGATCGGGTACATGTTATCTCTGCCTCAAGGTTACATCTGTCCGTGCCCGCCACTGAGATCATGAGAATGGGCCTATCTAACAAGGAGGGGTATGCAAAGGCACATTCATGTATTCATTAAGACAGCGAAGCTCAACCTTGGAGAAATACAAAAAAAATATCGAAGCTGCTTTCCGCTGAGGGAGATAAAATGAGACAGAAGTTAATTTCGATCATTACACAAAATGGCAGCTAAGTTCAAAATGGTGCCGCAAATGCTAACTTGAGCATAATGCTAATAGGAGGAGTCGGCCGGAAGTATTTTCTAGTCCAACAAACCAGATCTGACAGTGATGACAGATGCATCACTCCTGCGATGGGGAGGCCATCTGGGAGAGGTGGAGATCAGATGCCTCTGGCAGAATCAGGACTCTACATCAACCTACAGGAGCTCCAGGCGATCCGGCTGGCATTAAAAGCCTTTCTGCCCTCCAAGGGAAGGCTAGTGCAGGTGTCCACTGACAACACCACTGCCATGTGGTACTGCAACAAACCGGGTGGGGTGGGTTTGTGGACCCTTTGTCAAGAGGCCCTGCATCTCTGGACATGGCTGGCATGTCAGGACATTTCCCAGGTGGTTCAACACATGGCAGGCTCTCTGAATGCCAGAGCAGATTAACGGAGCCGAAGATGCCCAGCAGATCTCTATCAACTCCCGATCATGCTCTACATTAAAATCTGCTACTCATTGGCCAAGAAGCAACACCCTGAGGGCTTGCGTGCTCATTTCAGCAGAGCCAAGGCTGCGAACACTGTCCTGGATGTCTGCCAGGCAGCAACGCGCACACGTTCACAAAACACTAGTGCCTGTACAGTCTGGTCCGTTGGGCCATTTGCCCGTTCAGTCCCGCAGGACTTTTGATGTGAAATTGTTTTGCAGACCCACCTCCAGGGAGAAATTGCTTGGATATCTAGTCCAAGATTAGGAATCTGTGGCTAGAAGTCTCTATTAGATAAATAAGTTACTTACCTTCGGTAAGGCCTTATCTGGTAGAGACTTTATCTAGCCACAGATTCCTTAACAACCCACCTATCCTCCCCGCTCTGCGAATGGATTTGTAGGTACATGGCTTCCCCCTTTCAGGGCCCTAGTTTTTCACAACAGTGGTCAGTGTTCCAAGTGGCTCCATGCTTTTGGCGTGGAAAGTCGCAAAAAGAAAATGTCAGTGTGCTGGGATGGCTCCTATATAGGCTCTGTGCATGTCAATTCCGGCACAGACTCCACGCAGAGCCGAACAACGCCACCTACTGGCACGCAGGGGTACTGCACACTAAAGATTTGCAGATCCAATCTGACACCTGGGGATAATTGTAAGGTAAGGAATCTGTGGCTTGATAGTCTCTACCAGATATCAGGTTACCAAAGGTAAGAAACGTGTTCATCTTGCTCTATCTCCCTCCAACCAGTGTCTTCATTAATATCCTTGTTCCAGTGCAAAGGGTATAGTCGTCCTCAAGGGGGAGGCTGAGGGCTTGTCCTCAACATCCACGCTCTGTGTGTAGCACATGTATGGTAGTAGGACACTGTGTGTTATGAGTGTGAGAACTGGGGCCAGAGGTATCCATTTTAGAGTGTGGGAGTGTATTACCTGCATTCTTGTAGCTAGAGGGTGGAGGTGCACATTCTGGAGACAAGATTACCTTTAGAAATGTAATAAAAACCTTGTCATGAAACGGTTGCTGATTAGTTCTTCCTCACCACTGCCATTTGGTGGATAGCAGGGGTCGGGGGTGGGACTGCAGTTTTTGTTATTCAAGGTAGGACCTGACCTTTTATCTGTCCGATTACTGCTTAAGGAAAGTTGATGACAGCCAGATGCAGAAATCTCACTCTTCAAATGGCCTATGTTTTGAATACTCTAACTTGGAGCCAGTCCCATTGCTACTGCTGTGAGACCCTTCACTCTGCACAAAAACTGTGTCTGAAGAGTAACCTTTGAATGATATTTAAAAAAGAAACAACCCAAATCAGTTCCTTCAATTTAGACAGTACATCCATATCCCTGAACAGAAAATGTGTACAAAAGTGGGATCCAAACATCCCATTTTTTCAAGTCCCAAGTTCCTCTCGATCAAGGAAGGGAGAGGTCTGCAAAGTACTCGAAGAGCTACTGTTCCACCAGGGTTAGTGCACTGCATGCTCCCTGCATAAGAAGCACCCAGAGAAAACTGGCTTGCCTAGAAAACGAAGCCAGGAGTGACCTGTGTCATGGAGTGGTTCACTAGTTGAATAAAACTGTACCAGAACATGTATACCACGTCTCACAGCAGTTTATTGAGGGTTTAAGAGACTGGTGCTGCCGTTGCTGTGAATGAAATTTGTATCTCCACCGAAGCACAAAGCCTTGATCAAATTGGAAGCCGCAGCTGCTACAATGATAGCACTACAAGGAATTCAGCCAGGAGGCCACAATTGGCACACCAGAACACTAGTCTGCGTCAAGCCCAGTGTGGAGCCACTGCTGAAGACCGGTGCTGTTGCACACATCTACCTCACCAATTGACCCTATGAACTTTGTCTAGAGTGGTGCCGCTGCCGGAAGGGCAAGAGCCTGGACCCGATTCGCTGCAACGTCCAAACTGCTACAATAACCAACAGGTGTAATGCGGAGATAAAGCCTGCACACAGGAAAAGATTAAATGCATGCAGACAAGTCTACCTCGCATACTGAGACTTTCGGCAGTGGGATAAAGAGACATCAAACTAAGTTACACATTTGACGTGTGAGAATATTTAATTCGCCTGCGCCTCATCCTGCCACAACCCATGGCATTTGGGGACCACAGATGAGGCTCTTAACCATAGCCGGAAGACATAGGATATTGGGAGGATATCTGGAAGCAGAAGTAGTAGTGCCACACTATTTAACACAACTTATTTTGCAACGCTGTAAGTCATTTCCATTGAACTTTGCAGTATTTAAATCGGATGTCTGCTTGAAGTGCTTCTTATTTAAATAAAAGATAAGTAATGGGATGGACATGTTATTGTGTCTGTTGACTGATTGTTGAGCTCTGAGCTCTTGCACCTACACTACCTCCTTGAGAAGCCTGTAACTGCTCAACCTCGCTAGCCTGAGAGTCAAGTGTTATACAGAAAGGGTTATACTTGGCTCAGTTTGCTGAGCCTTTGTTGGACGGACCCCAGGATACCATTGTCAAACTATTTCAATCACCACGGTTGGAGCCTAGCACCTCCTGTCCACACATGGTCCCTGAACCGGGACTAACACTCTTCCAATACATTGCCAACTCTATTTTGGTCAACAGCAGGGTGAGAGCATTAAATGTACATACTATTTTGCTTTTCTATGTCCTCACCATCACTCCTAGTAAATATGTTTTGGGCCACAACTAATCATGGTTTCTATCAATCTCTCTGTAATTGTAACTATGTCTACCAAATAGGCTGCTACTGATGGGCATGACCACAACATACGTTTCAGATTAGCTCCTTCAACCTGGGATCTCAGGCATTTGTTTCCTGATACCGACATATACATTTTCTGAAGGCAACTGAGCATCTGGTATAAGCAATGTAGTATATTATGCTGGATTAACTTACATTTAGTGGTTCTTGATAACAGTTTTGGATATCCAACTGCTTTCAGCCATTTTCAGTCAGGACAATAGCTAGGTCTTCTGTCACAACGCATTTAGTGCTGCCAAATTTGTCTTTTCATGTTCAGCAGTGCCAGATCCAATTGCATCACGGCTCTTCTGGCACTGCCCAATACCAAGAGCAGTGACATCACTGCCGGGGTTTGTGATAACCCATCTTCGATGTTCCAATTCTTTGGAAAATTCTCATCGGAGCATTACAAGTCAAGATTTGCCCAGGCAGGAAAAGATGTTTATTGTAAGCTATGGAACATATGTAATCTGTCACCGCCCAACACATTTCCCTATGTCGTGAGGCCTACCTACATGTACACACAGCCAAGTCAGTTTGTCTAGCAACTTTTATATAGTCTGGTAGGCACCATGATGGTAAGTGTGGCGTGCAAGCCACTTTTGTATTTGTATGGCGCACAACTTTGCGCCAGGAGATTACAAGAAACGTTCATTAGCTTGGAGAAGTGAGAAGTGCCACATTTATTTTGTGGTGTAAAGAATTGTGTCCGTGTTGTATGGTCCCTGTGCACACTGAGCATGTATTGTACCTCTGGATTGTCAGGCCCTGTTAACCATCTGGCCACCCATTAGAGTTGGGCAACGAAATAAACTAGTTCAAGTTCGGGCACTCAGCCTGCCCTCAGACATGGGTAGTAGTAATATTTACAGTGACATTCTATGTCTGTGCCCCTTCCTCCAGCATAAGATCTGTCACTATTTTATTCATTTAGCTAAATAGATGTGATGGTGAGAAAATAAAGAAGCCGTGGTAGGACGATCATCTTAGCTAGTGGCACTCCACCTAGTGCTGTGTTAGGTAGTCACTTCCAAAGGTCAATAATTCACAGATATTAACCATTGCCCTGGATATGTTCCCACTGACGAGCTACATATGTGGTGTATACCTGGACACCTCACGTCTCTTACTCCTTCACTTTCTTTTTTCTCATGTTCTCCTTTTCTTCACTCCAATATTCAGTAGCACCGCAAACGTGCTGTGGTCCTCAATGCAAGCAATCCCATCCTCTGGTTTAACAGAAAAAAACAGCTATATTTGGGGTGAAGTGAATCCATCACATCCCTAGGCCCTGGCGCCACTACACCTGTTGTACTATTGATAGGCTCCGCCCATGCCACTCTTCTCATTCTCTTCTCATTTTTGCCAGCTTTATATGCCCCAGGTCTCCCTTATTCTCCTTACCCCTTGTACTTTTTCTCATTGGCTCCCCTTTATTTTCTCCCACTCTTCATTCCCCTTTCACCATAGGCGCCAAGTTATAAGGGCTTATGGGGCTTTGGCCCCCAACTACAATTTGATACATTCCCAAGAGTTGAGCCACAACCTTTCACATTGTTTGCTGGCTGAACATGCTGGAGACTTGAGTATTGCCAGGTGTCTTATTTCAGACATGCAAGGTTTGAAAGAGTTGCCATTTCTAAAGGGGACTTGGGTGGGGTCTCGGATACTGCAATTCAAAGCAATCTAATTTCTTGTACCTTTAGCACCTAAACATTATAACATTTAGGGCACCAGATTTATTTTAAGATTGCAAAAACTGCCCTTTTTAAATGCACCAAACAGATGTATCCCTTGTTTTAAAATGTCACTCATTCATAAGGTCAGCTCATCAATACATGAAAAATGTGTATGTGATTTACATTAGTAAAATAAATGTTCTTTTCACGTTTCCATTTGGAATACCTAGTTTGTTTTTTACAGGACTCAAATAGCCAGGAAGCCTCTTAAGACACAGTAAAAACATGACCATAAACCTCTTGAACCCTGTTTTGTAGTTTACATGTAAATATGCACTGTAAATTGTATATAAGTATGTACACATAATACAGACTGCTAAGATTTTACCTCCGCTCCGACTGTAAAGGAAGGAGCGTAAAGGAAGGAACAATAAGGTTGTGGCAAATGTTCTTAAGATGAAGTGACATTGATTCACATAGCTTAAGCTCAGAGCATGTCTTGGGCGAGATGGGCCTGGTCCCAGGGCACCTAAGTTTTGAGGGGAACACACAATGAGCTGACCTTATTGCGGTTATTGTATACAGTGCTTGGAAAAGGCAGAAGTTTAAATGCGGGTTAGGGGGAAAATTGAGGGGTACGTTTAGAAGGGGTGCCAAATTGGGTTTTACCCTGGGTGCTATTTGAGCAAAGGCTGGTCCTTCTTGTGCTAATGTTTCCTTCTCTTATTTTTAGCTCTCGCCCTGAAAGCCAGCGCTTCAGCGCTGGCTCTGGGCGAGACATTTTGTAGTGGGCTTGCAGAAATGCGACCACAACTTTTGGCTGGCCTAGAGCATGCGAGTATGCGCACAGTAACGCGCATTCCTCGCATGCTCCAGGCGCCATATCTTTCCTCTCACTTGCTCCTCCCCCATCACAGAGTGCTTCTCGGGGCCGCGCGGCCGTGTCACTTTCATGGCCGCGCGTCACTTGCTCTCCCGCTCCTCCCCCACCACAGAGCGCGTCTCGCACAGCTGCGCTGCCAATGCTTGTTTTTTTAAAGCAGTTAATCACTTCCTGCTTTGTTTAATTAGCTTTTATCTTGTTTGTACTGCGGTTTATAGCACTGGCCCCCGGCCTGGCCCCTCAGCTGTTGGAAACTCTTCTGGAGAGTTAATGCGAGTTACGCCTCTCTACTGTGATATAAAGCACACGTAGAAATAAGACAGTTTACATTGTCAGCAGGAATTACAACGTGAAAATACATGGAGAGGTATTCAGCGTGCCCGTGTTATTTAGTCAGCGCCAGACGATGCTACGTAGTCATATTTTATTTCTTTTATAGTTGTAATGTAGTGGCCGTTTCATATAGCGCTGCCAGAAATTGAATATCTTCTAGGCACTTGAATGATATAGATTTTTAAACAACTTAAACGCACACCTTTTATTAGTCTCAGACTGGGAAAATACTAGGGAAGGCCCTTCAGTGATTTGAACATGCGATTGGATGGTTGTGTAGAGAGCTCCACAGCAGGAACAATAACCCACTGAGTTGCATATCCAGCTGACTACGCGAGCTAGAAAAGGCAAGACTAGTTATACTTTATGAAATCTGGAAAACATATCTAAAAAAAAACTCGAGTAAACTTCGGATGCTTGCTCCCTTCAGTATTGTGTAATGTTTTCAAGATAAGAACGTTCCAAACATGGAGTTGTTCCCAGAGTTAAAAGATGAGTCTATGTGGCGGTGAATTTACCTTTATGTTTTTTAAAGAGGAGTTCAGCTCTCGCTTATCATTGTACGTACTATGTCAGCACAAAAAATATGAACTAAGGGGACTGACAAGGAAGAAGCGCCTTTCATCCCTTCTGTTAGCGCTAGGCAGTACTTTGAAATGCGCGCACAAGATGTTAAGTTCATGTCCTACCCAGGACTCAGAGCACGCGGGCAGTAAGCTCTGGCAGTGGACGTGCACGCCATGCTCTGCCTGCAGGGGAGGGGAAGGGCGGGGTTGGGAGTCCCGGCACAATCAATTAGGGCTCTTTCAAGTGGAGACCAATTGACCTGAACTGCAGACGCAGCATTTCTTCATGTACCCGCCATTACCTCCAGGAGCACCCCCCACTTTCCGGCTTAACAGCAACATTTCAAATCTCCGTATCACTTCTTAGGGGAAACCATTTCTTTGCATAGGGCATAAGTAACACATGCTTCCATAGCACAGACCGTTGCCTACACATCCAGTACTTGCCGTTCTTCAAACGGTCCTATGTGATGGCGACTGGTCATAAAAGCAGCTGCACTGATGTACTGGGAGGCAACCTTGTGTTTGCTAAGTGCTTTGCCGACGACAACTCACCTGAGAGCACAGAAGCATGAACAACTCCACCACAGAACTTCTGGATTTTATGCACACCAAACCGAAAATAAAACAGATGGATAACTGGTCACATCTCAAAGACAGTCTGCTCAGCCCGTGGTGGCACGTAGCAATACTTTTCACACGTAAACTAAAACAAGCGGGTGGCTACATTTATGGAATTTCATTCTTAAGGAGAGCAAAGACACATTTCGGAGGTGTAAAAAAATCTGCGTTACAATTAAAAGTATATAATGGCAAAAAGGGGCCATTAGAAACTTGGAAAGAGGAAAATGGCTGCGTTAGTAAGAAAGAATAATAGCACATGCGGTTTGTGTGTCCCTCAAAACGTGTCCATGAACTCATCTCTGTACCACACATTAGTCCTGTCAACTGAAGACAAAAACAACTGCAACTTTAGATGTGTTTGCGTTTATATTACTGGTGTCAATGTGCAGAGCATCTGCTGTATTGATCCATAGTATCCACGTTCTCCTGCTTCACATCCTGTGGTCATTACATGCAGAGAAGGGAAATGGCGCCATGACCTTTGTTTTCTCCGTTGCTCTTCTGCCTTCAGCCCTCTAGCTATCAAACTTGCTTCCATTTTGTTTGGTGGCAGCAGACATCCCAAACACTTATTAGTACTTTGACCCTTGACCCGCAGTAAACCTTCGCAGAAGTCCAAGTGGTAGCACATTACATGTTTGCAAGTGTTTATAAATACATTTTGAGTATTCCTTTGTTGAACATTTGTAATACATTCTCAGAACCACACACTTTTGCATGCACATATTGATGTACAGGAATGCATTTTTATTATAAGTGAAATAAAAAACGGTTATCTTCCTGTTAAATATTTTTCGAGCAGGGGAACAGTTAAAAGGCCTCGAATTGCAAACTGTTATGTGAAAACGGATTTGTTTTTCCAGATGCTTTAAGGTACCTTATCAATAACACTGCAAACTAGCACTAATTTTTATCGTTCTTGGCATTAAAATTAAATTTTACCAATGAAATTATGAATAAAACATTAACATTTCAGATGATTGGATATATATACGCTGCAGTTTATACACAAACTACCAATTACTCTAATCCACTCCACTGCAAACAAAAACGAGCATTAGCATAGCCAATAGGTCTCGCTTTTGGGACCTTATAAGTATTTAGTTATGCAGCACAATATCCTTGGTGCAACAACATCAACTGTTGCATGGCTAAACACTTATAAGGCCCCAAAGGCGAGACCTATTGGCTATGCCAATGCTTGTTTTATTAGGGCTTGATCCGTGTTCAACGGATGACAGGCAGAGGCTTCCAGCACTGGTTGATTGACGCTACTCAAAATTAATAAATCAGTTGCTTATTTATTATTCTCGAGTTAGGGTGAGCTCTTTCATTCCAGGGTCTTTTCCATGGACCATGATGCTTGTGAGTAAAGGCAACTTGGGTGGCATGCTAGTTATCCCGCCTCCATGGAGTTGCTCATATGAACTAGGCCGCACCAATAATTTGGTAATCTGGCTCCTCTGAGTCTCAACTTTGCCCCTTCCATTTCATTCCTTCTATCCCCTTTGCGCCCTTCATCTGTTTTCCTGTTCTCCTTATTTAACTCTCCTTTGATCGCCTCCTCCTTCCTTTCATTTAACTTTCCACTCCCCTTCCTTTGTGTTAGCCCTAGCCCCGCCCTCCAATTCTCGTGTTGCTGAGCGGGTAAAACATGCGTGACCTTTGTTAGTTACATGCTTTGTGTGATAAATATTTGTCTTGGATCCAAGTTCAGAGTTCAGTTCAGCTGCAGAGCAGAGGAAGCAAGAGACGGGAGGAAGGAGGGGATAAAATCACCTCAGGGCGGAAGATCAGAGCCAAATCCTTGCCTGCGGCGGGCAGGTAAGCCTGGTGCCACCCCAAGAGCGCACCCCCTCCCCGGGGGTCCTCTAGTGGGACACTGTGAGTCTGTAGTGTTTAACGCGCGCCGCTCCCTTCTGCTGAAGCGCGCGCAGCGCGCCATGCTGGGTTGGGTACGACAATGAATCAGCTACCCCCGCCCCACGTTAATGATCACTCTCCCCGACGAGTGCGTGCTGAGTGGAGAGCTGACGCACACGCCTGCTCCTTCTGTGCCCACTGAACACCACAGCCGTAGGGTGACCAAAGCAAAGTAGCCAGGCCCTAGGCGGGAGGACTACTTTCAAGGCCCTAACCTCTACGTGGGAGGCTTTAGTAGATTACATGACGGAATTTTCTACATTCCGTGAAATGTTCTCGCACAGGTGCGTCCCCTTCTCGAAAGTGGCCTAACGGAAGCAATCAAATCATTAACCCACCCACCGCAGGGTACATCTAATGAATGCATGCCAATAGACCTGATTTCGTTCGGTATAATCCCGATTTTTAAAGTAAAAAATGGCTCTATTTTGGCTCTCTCGCCCAGAGACGTTTTAAGGCATGGGCAAGGACGGCTCTGGCCCAGGGCCCCAGTCATTCAGGTCCCCCAGATAGAGCTACCCCTGTTCTGCAGAGTCTTGCCCTGTTGACCTTGAATAATTCTTAAACAGATTGTTTAAAATACTGTTTTCCTTTAATTTACTTTTATTATGGGTGATGTGTGAGTCTATGACAGACACTTTGCAGGGAAATGTGTTTGTCTCATGCAACATCTATAAAAAATTTTTTTAGATCAAAACAGGACCTTGCATATGAGAAATGGGAGGGTGTTACAGAGATTATTTGCAGTAATGTTAGTGAGTTGCTGCTGTTACAATATTGAAAACATGCAACACTATCCCTGAATATTAGATGTAAAATCATTTAGAATGTGGATGAGTGTGCCTGTGCAGTGTCTCTGACCTGGACAAAACTAGCATGAAAGAGCTGAAATTGGATCATGAATTCCAAATTTTTCCAAACCCGGGGCCCCAAAATCCTTAAGATTTCCCAGCTCCTGCCTGAAATTGCCTCTGCTTCAATAGAAGTCAATGGAGGGGGCAGGGAACAATCTCCCGGTTATTTAAAAAAAAAAAAAAAAAATCTCCCGTTTTTCTCTTCTAAACTGTTGGCATGTATGGTAGTGAACCCATCATACCCTTGGCGCCACAGAATGGGCCATAACTGCTGCATTAATGAATAGCTACGCCGCTGCCTGGAATGTCAATGCCCTTCAAGCCTCTGAATATTCATACCTCTAAGCCTTTAAGGTTGGTGAGAAGTGTTAGTGATTGAGTACTGCTACACGGCGAGCCCACTGAAATCAATGTCAATGAAAATTTTTATGGAAGGTGTTCAGGGTGGGTGATCCCATTGAAGGCTATGATAGGCAGACTGGTAGGAGCGTGTAGTTAAGTCCAAGGAGGGTGAAGCCCTCAAATGAGTGGAGTTGAGAGGTGTGGTATATCCCGCTATCACCTGTATATTCTTCTTACGTTGGATATGTTTCTCACGCTTGAATATTCTTCTAACGTGGCTATAATTCTTGCACAATGTGTGAATATTTCTCACTCATGGTTATATTTTTTGTACAAAGTTATGCTGCTCCCTTATGAATATATTTAGCCCATATGGATTTGATACTTGCAAATGCATTTGTGTTAGCAGATTCATATTCTTCCGTGTGAATAACATTCGTGCATAGGACTATCCTTCTTGCACACAGATATCACCCTTGCACATAGATGTCCTTACAAAGGATAATTTCATGCTTATTACCTGTTTAGCCCAAGGAATCCTTCTCTGATATCAATATTTTTCTTATGGGCTAGTTTGAAACTGACAAATGGAAATCCTAACACGAGAATATTGTTTTTGCGCGTTGTTATCCTGTCACATAGATAGCCTTCTCAGAAGTTTATGTACATTTAGTTGATGGCTATTTTCTGGCATACGGAAATACCCACACACACACACTTGTTTTCCTCATAAATGGTTAGTGTTTAAGATATAGGTTGTCTTTTCACATATCAATATTCGTATAGGACATGGGCAGCCTTCTAGCACTAAGATTTTGTTTCACATGGAAACCCTACTATCTGAATATACCAGCACATGATTATTTTTCTCAAGCATGAATATCCTTGCACACACACACTGATATCATTCTTAAAAACAGTGGCGACTAGTGAACTTTGAAAGAGGTGTGGCATACTTATATACCTGAAATTGGAGCAAGCGAGCAAGGCAATAAAGGAGTGTTCTATCCTGCAAGAACATTTTTAAAAAGCAAGACAAATGGGGTATTTTGCTGTATATTTTTTACATGAATTGGCTAAAAAATCCAAAGGTACTGAATTAAACAGTCCAGTGCTTTTTGTGGTGTGCCAGGCAAGTACAACTCCCTGTCAGTGTGTTGGAGCTCAACCTCCCCCAAGACCATTGTGAAAAAATGTGGCAAAATAGGTTTTTCATCACAACTGTCCTTAAAAACTTGGTAAAGAGTTGTATTTAATACAGGTAGTAACAAGCATTTGCAATGCAATCGGTCTCGCCTTTGGGACCTTATATGTATTTAGCTATGCAGCACATTAGCCTGGGTGCTGATACATTTACTGTTCTTTAACATGGAGGGAAAGTAAGCACCAAACTGCATGACACGCCAGGTATGGGAACACATGGAGAGAAATATTGTCCTTCAGCGGGAAATGGTATAGTCCAAAGCTCTGTTTTTAATATAAAATCAGGGCCTTCGGTGGTCATATCACTGAAAATACAAGATTTGAAAAAAATATTATTGTCTACGGGTGCTCGTGGAAGACAATTTCTATGGACTGGAATCTAGAGAATGCTAAAGTGATTCTGGTATTTCACTGACCTCTGCTGGTCGTTTTCTATCAAAAAAGTTAAATAGAGACAGTTGCCAGAAAAATTAAAAAAATAAAGTCCCTCAGCAGAAAGCAATTCTGGTATTTTACTGACCTCTACTGGTCGTTTTCTATCAAAACAGTTAAATAGAGGCAGTTGAACAAGCAGAAAGCAATTCTGGTATTTTAATGACCTCTACTGGTCGTTTTCTATTAAGACAGTTAAATAGAGGCAGTTGAATAGAAAACAAAAAACCCTAAGAGGAAGCAGACAAGTCCTAGGGCTGATCTCCAGAGCCCACAAAGTACATACACATATAAGTATATACTAAAGTATATACAAAAGGTCTCGAATGCTCGACCTAAAAAACTGCTATGCCATATCACATGACCCTTCATTTATCAAAATGCTAATTTTTCCATCTTGCTTCTTCACAATGGGAATTTGAGCCATATGTATGACTGTATATCTGCTTGGAATGGCTTAGCCAGAACAGCTGGCGCTAGCACTCCTAGAAGCACTCCTTGAAGGCAATAGCAACAAAAACACAGGTAATATCAAGTGTAGGCAAGTTGACACAGTACCAGTACAATAATGAAAATAATAGTAAACAATAGTGAGCAGTGGGCACTGGAGTGCATTTTCAGTTACTGTTGGAAGACCCAAGGTTCACAAACATCCTCAAAATAATTATCGGTGCTCAAGAGGCCGTGAGTGGTGACATAAATAGTGTTCACCCAACTGCAAACAAACTCGGACCTATACCCTGTTTCTTCCAGCCTTTCATGCTATTTATTGAGGCTGAAGCATAGGTTTGTCTATAGCAGAATTGAAAAGTGGGAAGACTGGTTGAATCCTCTCCTGGTTGAAACCAACGGGTTTGTGTGGGTGTTGGATTGCGAAAAAAGTGAGAGGTGATGCTAGATAGAGTCTGGTAGATTATGTGGTTACTTGGCATTGCTCTTTTGAGTGACCTTGTGTGATGTACCTGGTGTTTAGTGAAGCACTCCACTACCTTCAGGTCGAGTTTTCACTATATAAAAACTGCAAAAAAATGCACACAGCATTAACATACAAAAGAAATACAAATAGATACCCATTTAGTGGGTGATTTGTACAAAGCGAAATCAGAAAACCTGAATAAATCACAGCTCCTCTACTTAAACTGTATGATCTTATTTAATCAAAATTCATTTTTCTTTACTATTGCATATTAAAACACTTTCAAATATGTGACTTCAGAATACCAGCTGTACAAAAACCTATTGGGTTTGATTTAATAGACTGTAATATTTCTCTATAATAATCCTGGGCCACGTACAGGGTTTACATGAGTACTGTCTTGCCTTAGTTCACTAATGGTTCATGTTTAAAAACGATCACTTTTAAGAAGTATTTCTCAATGCAGTGCTATAATGCGACATATTAATAATGCCCAAGCTTCTATATGTTAAAGAAATACAATTGTTTTAATTTTGAGAACACATTTATCATATTTACGTGATGTTTGTTGCATGATTTACAAAGCAAATATTTTAAGGGCATGTCTAAAAATGGCTCCAAACCGAGCATGTGCAAATATTATTGAATGCTATGGAAACAAAATGCCAAGGAGCTACTGGTGCCTTTGAGCTTCCCCATGCTGAATATATCTGAAGTTAGATGAGCAAAATCTAGTGAAACTTTAAAGACCACTGAATTGTCACAAGTCACTTTGCTGTAAAAGTGGCAGTGCATTTTTAGTTATAGCTTATAACTGACAAAATGCTTAGAAAAGTCACCAGTCAAAAGTTATTCTTCATCGTCTACTGAGATTGAGGGCTGTTGAATTTCGCAGCAATTCTTGAACTGGAAGACTTGCTTCCTGAAGACAAGAAACCCTCTAGTGAATAATCATGCCTCACTTCTGTTTCCTTATGGATTTCCAATTTCATCTGCAGTCAAACTTATGGGAATCTTTACTTCAATTTGAATCTTTGTACTGTTTTTGGGCATTTCTGTTACACATTTAACTAATTTGTTCCCAAAATGGGTAAATGGTTACAATCCCCCTATTTTGATATTTTCTCCACTTAGCCATTTGCCTTCACTTTCCCCAAAATTGATCTTGACATTATTTTCTTTATTATTTTGCTGGACCTTTTGTTTGTCTTGCTGCGTTGCTGCACCATTAAAGTGAGGTATGGTACATTTTAGAAATCATTGGTTTGACGACGTGACTGATCATACAGTTGTGGGAGTTCGAGGTCGTTGTAACTTTCATTGCTCTCTTCCACAACCTGCCAGGTGCATTGCTCGTTTAGGACTGTAAACATTTATTTACATTTTTGACGGTCTACAAAGATCAGTGGTATACGTGTCATAACAAAAACAAACCGCGTATATCGACCCCAACCTATTGTGCTTCTGCCTGGAGTTTGAACATATTATGTCAAAGCAGCATTTGTAGTTATGAGACATCTTTAATGTCCATTATTTTAAGCATACCATCACCCCTTGACTGCCACTCAAGTGGCTGATCGATGTCAAGCAAGTGGCTTATTGATGTCAAGGTTTGTATTAGACAGGGGTTGAATGAAATCCAGCAAACATTCTGGTGCGATTGAATACATGCTGAAGGCACAAGGTAATTAACCTCTGGCCATCGCCCCAAACAATTATACCAACATGTATTGAAACAACTTTATACTAACTTCACTTAAGTGGTGATCAACTGTGTTGACATACAGCAATTGCTAACTCTTTTGCGCTCTAGTGTGTATCACAGTAACATGATCTTGTTCTCTCACTAGGGGTGTACTCCTGTTGGGCCCATGCTCTTCCAGGACATATCCACAAGTTAAGTAGCCATAGTATCCATATCCTTTTTAGCACTTTCCAGATGTGGGAGACCCTTACACATCAGTTTTGAGCGGGTCATATAAATATTTTTTGTTTTTGGTATACATTTTTATTGGCATTTGAATTAAACAAAACAAACACAAATAGGTACTTCAGTATGCCTGTCACATTCATACGCCCCTCCCACCCCCTTGCTCTACCCTGCAATTCACATTTGACAGTGTATAGGAGATCCACAGAGACTGTCCAAGGGGAGCTGGCAAAATCAGAGGTACAAGCCGCAAACACCTCAGGCCCAGGGTGCTTCAGAGTCACTTCACTCTGTCCCCCCCCCCCCCCGTCGTTCGCCTCCAGCAGTCATTCCACTTTCCAGCCCTGTACCATGTTAGCACAATCCCAAGTGTTCTTCAATCAATCAATCAGGGGTTTGTATAGCGCACTACTCACTCGTGAGGGTCTCAAGGCGCTGGGGTTGGGGGGGGGGGGGAGCTCCGGATCAGTCGAAGAGCCAGGTCTTGAGGTCCTTCCTGAAGGTGTGCAGGGTTGGCGAGCGTCTGATGTTCACGGGGAGCTCGTTCCAGGTCTTGGCTGCGATGTAGGAGAAAGCTCTCCCGCCCGTTCTGTTTCTGCGGATGCGGGGGACCTCTGCCAGGGCGAGGTCGGCGGAGCGGAGGTTCCTCTTGGGTACGTGGAAGGATACTCTCTCGTTGAGGTATTTGGGTCCGATGTTGTAGAGGGATTTGTAGGCGTGGGTGAGGAGTTTGAAGGTGACCCTTTTCTCGACGGGTAGCCAGTGGAGGTCTTGCAGGTGTTGGGTCATGTGTTCGTGACACGGAGTTCCGAGGACGAGTCTGGCAGCGGCGTTCTGGATGGTCTGGAGTTCTTCCCGGTGGTCTAGCATCTGACGACTCCAGTAGTTCAGCTACCATTGCTGCTGTAGCCTGTAAGTCATCAGCTAACTTGTTGTCCCTCCAAGATTTCCGCATCTGGCTTACCACCGCCCACTCTGCCATATCCCTTATCCAGTAGGCCACCGAGGAAGGGCTAGGGGAAATCCAACGGATAAGCCACCCTACGCTTTGCAAGCACCAGCCCAGGTGCTCAGGTTTTTCTTTTTACGTACTGGAATCATTCTAACAAGCACTGCTTAACCTCCTTTGGAGATGGTCCATCTTATGGCTACACTCAGTCTATCAGTTACAGTCTGCCAGTAGACATCCAAATCGGGGCACCCCCACAGCATGTGCAAGAAGACTGCCCCTGCCGCATAACAGTTCGGGTAGGAGATAGCATGAGACGCATTGGGGTGAGATATACCTGGTGTACTACATTGAATTGGATTAATTTGATTCTCGCATTGGTAGAGGCCCTCTTCACACACTTGTGTATGCCCTCCCATTCTTTATCTGTGAGTGGTCCGCCCAGTATCTCATGCCACCTATCCTGGACTGGTAGGGTGCGTATTGGGAGATCCACCAGCAGCACCCTGTAGACGTGACAGATCAACCTTCACCCCCCAGCCATATCAAGCAGCATCACCAGAGTCCGCGACTCCTGGGGTGTATCCGGGAAAGTTGGCCTGATTCCTCGTGCTGTAGCCGCTATTTTAGCGAATTGGAAAACTGTCCCGCTCCCAGGTTACATGCCTCCAAGCATCTATTAGGGTAACAAATTTATAGTTCGGATAGTGATCCCGCAGTCGCAACCCCAGGCGCACCACCAGTCTAAGGACATTGTCCATGATATCTGCGCAAACGGGCACAGTGTCCAGACACATAAGTCCAGTGCCTAGGAAGTATGCCACAGCTCCTGCCGGACTACCCTCTCCCAGGTCGACACACTTGCCCAATCCTGGAGGGGACCGAGTCCGGGACTCCAGCTCCCAACATCAGGAGCTCTGTTCTTTCCATATGTGCCCTTCATCAGCCGCTTCTCTCAATTGTCTCCCTCATCGAACCAGTGTACTGTATGCTGCAATTGAGTCGCTAGATACTAGAGCTCCAAGCAAGGAGGCAGCCTTCCCTGCCTCCAGGTAAGTTTGATTTGTGGCCAGGCCCACTCTTTTTCTTCCCCGAGGCCCAGAGCAGTTCCACAATCAACCTATTCAACTATTTATTTTCTTGGGATTTTGAACATGGCTTCTTGGAAAACGTACAAACAGCGGGGTAGTCTGATCATCTTTACCAGTGCCAATTTGCCCATCAAGAAGATTTGGAGGGTATTCTAGAATTTCACAGTGGGTTTGAGGCCCTTGAGCACACTCCCAATGTTCAGGGATTCGAACGTCTCCACCTCCCCAGCATATAAATATTATTGATGATGTTGAACTGAATCTCCCAGTTTCTAATGGAGAAGAACACATCATTCCTCATGTTTCAATAGGACAGGATGTTGCTGTGTTCAATGAATATTCCTGTGTTCTCCAACCAGGCATCTGCAAGGCCATTATCCAGGGCAAGCAGTTGAGAAAAGGGTACGATTTCAGTAAAGAAATCATAAGGGCCCTTCACAATTTCTTCCCAGCTATTACGGACCTGCAGACATCAATTACCATTACTACCTTAGTTAAAAATAAGCAGCTGCTCTCACAACTATCATGAATCTGCAGGGATCTCACCACTGTCCAGCACTGTAGACAGGAGCCAAACAGAACAAGCATTGGCATAGCCAATAGGTCTCGCCTTTGGGACCTGCTGCATAACTAAATACTTATAAGGTCCCAAAGGTGAGACCTATTGGCTATGCCAATGCTTGTTTTAGAAAGCCTTAGAAGAACATCAGCAAAATGTGCTGGGCAGCAAGTTCGAAATATGGCCAGCAGAGTGCGACCCGGCTTAGGGCGCTGAGAAAGAGATATTCAGAGGAGGCGCTGGGGAGAACTAGAGAGGGGAGACAGCAATTGGGAAAAACAGACCGGCGTTAGTGTTGTGAGAGTGGATATTAAGAGGGGCCCTGAGAGTGCCATTGGGAGGGGTTATTGAGGTTATTGACTCAGAGAAGATATTGAGAAGTAGAATATTGAGAAAGGAGTACAAGATTTGTCGAACACATTGAGACGGAGAACGTTATGGGAGACCCAGAGGCAAGCAGAGAGAGGGCTATGTCAGATACGTCATAGATAGATAGATCAACTGTGTGAGAGAAGCAGAGGCAGGGAAAGTGAGAGGAGAGAAGGGGTGACCAGGAAAGAGAACGAAAGAGGGAGATACATGAGAAGGGAAAAGACAAGAAGGGAAAGTGTGTGAGGGAGATTGAGGTGGAAAGGGCAGTAGAGAGAGTGAGGTGGGGTGAGGGGAGGAGAGAGAGATGAAGAGGGGACCTAGAGAGACTGGTGTATGGGCATGGAAGAGGGAGAGAGGAAGGAGTGGAGCTACAAGTGACAGAGACTGTAGGAAGAGAGCCGTGTCAGATCGTGGGGAAATGAGACGGGGTCTGTGCTCTCTTGCAGGCGCTCATTACTGAGGTGTTCGGATGTCAGCAGGCCGAGGCTGTGTAAACACAAGTGTGCCCGGTCTGGCCCTGCCGGTGACACTGGAAGACGGATCGTGTGCTAGAAGTGGCCCCATAGTGTCCTTAAAGCAGCCCAAAGCCTCCCCGGACAAAGGGGCCGCCCGCGGGGGTGCTATTGATCGGCCGAGGGGCCGGGGATGTCAGCACACTAAATATTTACTGATCATACACTCAGGGCCGCCATGCACCGCGCCTCCGCTGTGAGCGGGTAAATCATTCCATTAGTGTGCATCAGGCGCAGCGCACACTCTGGCCGGGCGGGCTCAGCGTGTGCGGGGGGGTCGTCTACTGGAGCGACGGGAAGAGCAAAGAGTCGCAATAGGGCATGCAGGGGCTTCGGGAATGGTTTAGGGCATGCAGGGGCTTGGGGAATGGTATCTCCCGGAGACAAGTGAACTACTCCTGCAGCCGACTCGAGGAAAGCCACCAACGTGCACACGAAAGATGTAAAGGGGCGCAGAGGCGCAGGCGTGAGTTGAGTGGTGCACGCGCGCTCGGGAAAGCCACCAACATGCACACGAGAGATGTAAAGGGGCGCAGGCGCGAGTTGAGTGTCGACCTAAAAAACGCGAGCGCCATCTGTTTCCAATTAACGCAAACGCGATAATTGGAAACAGATGGCATTGATGCTCGCTCCCGAGCTCCCTAGGCCAGGGGAGAGAGAAGGCGGGACATGCACCCGCCTTTGGCCAATTGCGTGCTGTCTTTCTTAGAAAGATGCATGCAAAGGCCAAAAGTGGGAGATGAAGAAAAAAAAGCACACGCACGAGCGTGTGTTCAGAGTTTAAAGCCCTTACTAAAAGCCTCGCAGGGCAACGCATGCGCGCTGGCTCAGGCGAGACCTAAAAATGATGTTTGGGCATGGTCTAAATCCCTTTTGCGGTCCAAAGAGCCTTTTTTGCAAATCATTCTGAATTACAATTAGGAAGGGGCATAAAAGGGATGTCCCCGTCTCATTGCAATGTACAAGAATATGCGTCGATGGTTTGTGACCAAAATTGCTACCAGCATTGGAAATGTGCAACTGTTAAACCTCCCCTCCTGGACATTTAACTTTTTGTAAGAACTTCAGCGGAGGTTGTGGTGTCCTCTGCTTAACCCAAGCTGGGTACACTCCTCACATGCTCACAAATGGACTTGCTCCGTGCATGTGTATTTCACAAATGTATATCCTTCTCACCCTGTGATGTACATCAATACCCTTTTCCCACACAGATATAGTTCATGCATATAAATGCCCTTGCACATTAATAATCTTCATGCACGTGGATATCGTGACTGATACTTGGATACTCTTGTCACACGTACATATACTTCTCATACATGGATACCCTTTTTGCACATGAATACTCTTCTCACACGTACATATCTCACACGTGCACATACTTCTCATACATGGATACTCTTTGCACACAAGTACTCTTCTCACACGTACATATACTTCTCATACATGGATACTCTTCTTGCATAGACAGATACCTCTGACACACAGATTCTCTTGTTGCATGTAGATAATCTTCATGCACATGCATATCCTGATTGAACGTGCTTCAACAATCCTGAACCGGACTGAGCACATATCATTTTCTCCTCTATCCCTGCCCCTGGAGTTCAGCACGGAGCACTTTACGGTTTCTCCCATGGTTCCTGTCGGCTAGGGGAGGGGCTCACACCAGCACCAGTAACCTAGCGCAGGAGTGCTATTTAAACTGCTGAGGAGTCCCACTGCGCGGGACGTGCTTCAACAATCCTGAACCGGACTGAGCACATAGCACTTTCTCCTCTATTCCTGCCCCTGGAGTTCAGCACGGAGCACTTTACGGCTGCACCCATGGTTCCTGTCGGCGAGGGGAGGGGCTCACACCAGCACCAGTAACCGAGCGCAGGAGCGCTATTTAAACTGCTGAGGAGTCCCACTGCACGGGACGTGCTTCAACAATCCTGAACCGGACTGAGGACATAGCACTTTCTCCTCTATCCCTGCCCCTGGAGTTCAGCACGGAGCTCTTTATGGTTGCTCCCTTGGTTCCTGTCGGCGAGGGGAGGGGCTCACACCGGCACCAGTAACCGAGCGCAGGAGCGCTATTTAAACTGTTGAGGAGTCCCGCTGTGCGGGGCGTGCCCAGGCTCGGCCCGGGCGAAGACGGGCCCGTCTTAGACCGGATGAGGCTGGGCTGGGCCACACCATTGACATCTGCCACAAGGATTATACATCTTGAGGGTGAGTCCCCTAGCACCAGCATTGTTTAATTTTCGGACGCTATCCAGCCTGCAGTACAAACTCCAATTGACAGCATTTTCACTGGGGGACACGTGGCATTTACAAGAAAAGTGGAGACCAGTATCTAGTACCGTGCAGTTACTGTGCTAAATATCTCCAACTCTCCTACTTGTTCGACTGAACCTTGTACAATCTAGAGACTATCACAAACTAACTTTTTGTGCCTTATAGTGGGTGGCCATCTAATTACTCAGGGTCCTGATTCTTGTATGGTTGTCCTTTGACTCCCAAAGTTTTTGGGTTGCTGGACCTATTAGTGTGGGTCTACACTCACATATCTGTTGGGAGGAACCTTAAATATACTGAGTTGGATCGGGCTCAGGCAGGAATTATGGGCATAAGAAAAGCAGAAACTATATCAAAGGTGGCCGGGGGGGTCTCAGAGCTCCCTCATGAAATAACTTTCTGGAGCCATGGGAGCCATAGAGAAACAAATACACTCTGTGGAAATAACGCTAAATCGGGAAGCTAGGAGGCAAAGATGGCGGCCGTAGCATCGGCTGAGTGAGCTGGCTACATCGCTCCCTCCTTGCTAACCTCCTCTCTCCCGTTTGTTTGTATGACATTGCTGCAATAATGCCGCCCGATAGAAACAGGAACATCTCACCGAATCGGGGATGATCTGGCGCTTGTGGCTGTGGGAGCTTCCTTCCCCTTCGAGACTGGCTTGCGCGAGGACCACTCTCTTTGCTTGGGATTCTGCTTTGTTCGCCTGTGCCGGTCTACTGATGCCGCCGAAGACTTCTAGGGGCTCCAAGACCCGCGGACCACTGGTGGGTCCCGGCAGCCATGTGAGGGCTATTCCAGCTGCTGATGGTGGGTCTAGTGCTGGGTCTGGAGGACGACGACCCACTGCGGGAACCGCGACC
The DNA here is from genome assembly GCA_963921515.1 of Calotriton arnoldi. Taxonomy (NCBI): domain Eukaryota; kingdom Metazoa; phylum Chordata; class Amphibia; order Caudata; family Salamandridae; genus Calotriton; species Calotriton arnoldi. The sequence goes on along the minus strand of CAWUFW010000213.1, from coordinate 71,856 downwards.
GGACAGCCTGGAGGCGGAGAACAAGACCGAGACGGCATCTCTCTGCGGGGGCGGCGAACTGTTCCTGCTATCTTTAGAACGCAGAGTACCAAGACTAAGGTACTGCGCGAATCCCCAATCGAGACTGAGGCATCCCCCAAGGATACAACCCTGCAGGCTAATCTGGCAAACTCCAACATTGTTCCTTCATGCAGCGAGTCTGCGATTCAAGATCCGGCAATAGAAACGCTCGTGCCTAGGGGCGAACAACTCGCTAAGGGGAAAAGTTGTATGGAGAGTGATGGAGAAAATAAGCGGGCAAGCACTTTGGTCACTACCGAGTGCCTTTCCGAAATTGCTGAGACAATCCAGCCAGATAAATGCATTATGGGAAATGCAGTCCAGTCAAATACCCAGATCACGGATTCCACTGTCCAGAATACTACCAACAAAGTGTCTGATAAGGAGAGCCCCAGCCCACAATTATTACCGACAGAAGAATTAAGAGCTGCTAAAGAGACGGATTCAGGGGATAAGTTTTACTCGTCTGATCATTCGGATTTTTCTGGCGATGATAGCCTTGGTAAGGACTGGGCTGGGGACGACAGTGACAGCGGCAGCCTTCGTTGGGAAGATGAAGGAGATAAGTCCTCACTCATGCCAGAAACGGTTCGTAAACTGGGGAAAAATAATGGAGCTGCCTATGAAAATGGCTCAGGTGTGGCTGGCTCTATGTCTTGGGACTATTCTTTTTCACCCACAATAGACGGACGGGTGGTGCAGGATGGAGGTGCTCTTTTAGTGAATAAGGAAGTCAGCTCAAATGAGTCTGTAGAACCTACGGAAATCACACTGTCAACCATATACCAAAGCATTATGGCACATCGTGAGGAGACCCGGGCGGAGAGCTCCCGTACTCACGGCGCATGTCGTAAATTGCAGAACTCTCTTCGCCGGGTGGATAAGACTTGTTCTGATTTCTCTGTAAGAATCAGTGAGGCAGAAGCCAGGATATCCCTGCTGGAAGATGAGTTGGCCGCACAAAAGATTATGACGGAGTCTATGAAAAAGATGAAAGAGGAAACATTCTGGAAATTGACTGACCTCGAAAATCGCTCCCGGAGGAACAATCTACGAATTTTAGGTATTCCGGAGGGTAAGGAAGGGGCCGACGTCCGACAGTTCGTGATTGAACTTTTTGAAGAAGCATTCCCAGAACTGAAGCAATGGGATTGGAGAACTGAGGTGCAAAGGGCCCACCGCTTTCCTTTTTTTCTATGCAAAAAAGGGGGACAAACGGATAATCTCCCCAGAGCGATTCTCATATGCTTAAATAATTTTCTAGCCCGTGAGGCACTATACGATTTGGCGCGGCCTGACAAGAAAAGGGCTGGAAAGGGGTGTGAATTTTTTGTAAGACCCGATTTTTGTCAGGCGACTGTTGAAAAAAGATGGCAATTACGCCAGTTAATCCCACAGTTTCAGGCTAATGGAGCTCAGGTCTTCCTGCTTAATCCAGCCAAGCTGAAGGTGGTGTCTCAGGGCGTAACACATTTCTTTTTGTCTGAAGTTCAGGCCAAAGAATTTATGGCTTCAATGCAATAATTTGTAGGATTAGAGTCCGGCTGATGTGGAATTCCCCCTCCAGTGGGTGGGCTTTCTTGGCTTTCTTGGTGAGATGTATGGTCAACGAATATTAGGTGTATACAATAATTTTCATTATTCTTTTCCTCTTTTCTCTGGGATCTTTATTAGGGCATGTCTTTTCGGGTTGGGGAGGTCAAGCTCTCGTGAGGGGGTGATGGTCCAGCTCAGCATCACCAGGGACCGATGGTCCTTAAGCCTCATGTGGTGGAGGGGTGGGGGGGGGGATCCATGGGAGGTTCCAGGATGGAGGGGTGGTGGGGATGGGTGGGGGGACACTGGGGTCTGGGGGTGCGGGGGGGTGCACAATTGTTACGTAATTTGTGTAGTCATGGTGAACGTCTTATGCGAACGAAAATATTTAATAGTACTAAAAGCTATCTGAAATGCTTGTATTGTCCTGTGAATCTTGAGAAAAAGTCAGTATTACATAAGGAAAATGGATAGAAGGGGTGAAATACGTATTTGCGCTCTAAATGTCTGCGGTCTCAATGACCGGAAAAAAGGAATTTATTAGCCAAACTGCTACGGCATATGCAAATAGAGGTGCTGTGCATACAAGAAACTCACATCCCTTGGATTTGGAGTAAAAGAGATTGGCTTAGAGATCTGGGTCTAGATTTATTGGCAAATACACGTCAAGGAACCACTACTCGGGGGGGGGGGGGTAGCTATTCTAGCAAAGCACGGTGCCGTAACCTGCAAACGTACGAAGGAGGATAAAATGGGGCGGTGGGTGATTTTAGAAGCAGTTATTGATTTTCAATCTGTTCCATATATGGTTCCAACTTGGATGATCCTGAAATCATGAACTATCTGAGTATAGAATTAGCTGGTTGGCCATATCCGCTAATTCTCTGTGGAGATCTTAATATTCATTTAGAAAGCAGCTTTAATCTTGCTGGTAGTCTTCCGTATCAAGGAAGAAAAGGTAAGACTTTCAGATCGCTACAGGGGCTAGTTAGGGAACACGGACTCGTGGATGTGTGGCATAGACATAGACCGGGGGATTCTGGCTTTACTTTTTTTTCCGCCCCTCATAGCAAACTAGTCCGTTTGGATTATTTCTTTATCTCACATCAAACTGCTGAAAAAGTTAATATTGAACTCCTCCCAAGAATTATATCTGATCACAATCCGCTAATAATTGAGCTTCCGACCAGCGGTTTTACTAGAGCTCTGCCGACATGGACCTTTGATAGAAAGCTATTGATGGATCAAACTTACTGCACATATATGGCCAAATGGATTATTGACTTTTTCAATATAAAAAGAGGCTCAGCTCCTGAAACTATAGTTTGTGACTCGTTTAAGGCCGCTTTGCGTGGAGACTTAGCTTTTCTTTATATCGTCAGAAGATGGTACAGGTAAAAATCAGAGGATGGATGGATGAATTACGCCTAGCAGAGATGGAGCTTATAGGGTTTATTCGGGAAGCTAAAAAAAGGAAAATAGATGATTGTCAACAGTGTATTGCAGCCACTAAAGCTAAAATAAATCAATTCTTTGGGGAAGAGATAGCCGCAAAATTTGTACAACATAGAGCTGATATTTATGAACTCTGGGAAAACACTGGGAGACTATTGGCCAAACGGATACAACAGACGGGGGTGGCCAGTCGGATAAATAAAATCCTTGATCAATTCGATCAGATGCAGGATTCTCCGACTGAAATTTTGGATGTGTTTCAAAATTTCTATCAACAACTATATACTGCAGAAGGTGAAGCGACTTCAGAGAGAATCACAGAATTTTTAAGTGAGCAATATTCAGCTATAGTCACATCCGAACAAAACGCGACTCTCGCTGCTCCGATTTCATGGGAGGAGATTGAGAAAGCTATAACTTCCTTAGCTGCTGGTAAAGCTGTAGGGCCAGACGGCATCCCCCTAGAGTTTTTTTTAGAACATTTCGACAAACACTTAAACCTGAGCTTGTGTCCCTATTTCAACTTGCACAAACTGGACAGACACCTAAATCATGGTTGAAGACTACTATTGTAGTTTTAAAAAAAAAAGGTAAATCCGAACTCGACCCGGCCTCATATAGGCCTATCTCACTTATTAGTGCAGATAGTAAGATCTATTCTAAAATAATTACTTCCAGGCTGGAGGAAGTTATAACACCATTGGTATCCATTCGCCAACACTGGTTTATCCCCGGTCGGGACACAGCGGATCACGTCAAGAGGGCTATTGCCCTTTTTGATTGGGCTCAGGCCACTAAGACACCGCTCGGGATGATCCTGTTAGACGCAGTGAAAGCGTTTGACAGGGTCTCCTGGCGGTTTCTGTGGTCAGTCTTACAATGGAAGGGATTCGCTGCTGAATTCATTCAATCAATACAAGCACTCTATATAACACCTGAGGCTAAAATTTGCATATCTGGACAAGAATCGGAAGTACTCCGTATCAGCAGAGGCACAAGGCAGGGGTGTCCCTGCTCTCCGCTACTATTCTCACTTTATATTGATCCTTTCCTTAATAAATTGGAAACAGATTTGAATATTGGAGCGGTCCAAATCAACGACACCTGTTATAAATCATTGGCGTATGCTGACGATATACCGATTTTTACATGCAATTTAAGGGTCGCTCTCCCAGCAGTGAAAGATCTGGCAGCACAATTTGGTTCGGTTTCCGGATATAAATTAAATCTAGATAAGACTCAATGCTTACACTCAGACAGCTTACCTTCAACAGATATTCCAACTGTATCTGAGGCTACCTACTTGGGGGTTAAGATCACAGCAGCAGTGGAGCGTATACCTGAACTTAATATCTTACCAGTTATTTATACAGTTAATAAGACTTTAGAGAGACTGGATCATTTTCATTTATCATTATATGGACGCTGCAATGTTATTAAAATGTCAATTTTTCCAAAGTTTTTATATCTTTTTCGGACAATCCCTCTGGCATTCCCGGCATTCTGTATCGCAAAAGCTGACAGGGTTTGCTTTAGATTTCTATGGGGATATCGTCGGTCTAGACGGGCAATTAAGTGGATGATTCTCCCTAGGTCTAGGGGAGGATGGGGGGTACCCTGTTTTCTCCTATATCACTGGGCAGCATTACTGCAGCATATGGGGATACTTGTTGTTTGAGATAGGGTTGAAATACCGGATGCTGTTAGCCCCACTATACATGAGATGCTGCTCGGTGAGGTTGCCAGTCAAAGTTTAGTTAAAATTTTAGAGTCTAGCTACCACAAAAAGACTAAATTTAAAATAATTCAGTCAGCTTATTCAATCTGGAGGAAGATACGACATAGACTTAGGATACCAAACATTAATGCATATACCCCCTTTTCGGCTTCTGGTCTTTTACCAATAATATTTCAAGACCGAGTTGCGTTTAGTTGGGGCAACGCAGGGATTAAGGTTTTGGGGATGTATGTAATGATGGCCAAATAGCTTCATTTATTTCTTTGCAAGAAAAGTTTGGACTTTCTAAGAGAGATTTTTTTAAGTTCTTAAAGATTCTGAGCTTTTTGGGCACAATTGGGCAAGGGGCGAATGCTAATTTGAAAGAGATTGGCCTGATAGAACTGATGCGGAAACGATCACGTATTGGGAAAATATATCAGACACTACTGGATGTGTTTCCCGATGATTTAACAACTCAAAATATCAGCTGGGAGAGAAAATTAGGAAAGGAAGGGATAAATCTGGAGGAATCGCTGGAACTTGCTAATCAGGTGGTCATATCCGGTAGTATGAAAACTCAGCATTTTATGTCCGCTTTTGACCTATATTATACCCCCGCAAAGATATCTAAGTGGGCTCACTCACGGGGTGGGTCCTGCAGTAGATGTGGGTTATGGGCTGCAGATACTGTCCATATGTTTTATGCTTGTCCAGGATTAATACCTCTGTTAAGTGATCTGGAATCCTTTTTGAATTCGATTCTTGATTCCCCCGTAATACTTACATCAGATTTAATCATTCTGGGGGTAGAACGAAATGAGGAGGGACATTTTCGTAGAAGACCTGAGATTGGTTTTGTATTTATCGCTATGGCTGTGTTAAGACTATGCATCACATCGCTGTGGATTAGCGCGGACGCTCCAACGTTTATCAATTGGCGCTCCAGGATCTTAGCATTATATAATATTGAATCTTCTGTATATCGTATGCTTGGGCAAAGGAAGCGAGAATGGGGTAAAAAAGTTTGGTCTCCCATCACCAGATGGCTTGGGAAAATTGATTAGCATTTTTAGATATTTTTCTTTGTCCAGGCTCTTTGTGCTCTCTTATTTCTGTGTTCTCTTTATTTTCGGCCTTTTCTTAAGCTTCGCTGTGCTTGAATTTTTAATAATGAGTTGTAAAGACAATACAATGTATTCATTTATGGTAAAAGTATATCTGATTTATATATGTATTAAGATGTTTTCACCATGACAAATTAACAATCCAATTCTTTTTGAAAAATCAATAAATTTTAAAAAAAAAGGGAAATAACGCTAAATCAAGGTATCAGGGCGGGAGAAGAACCAACAGGGTCCACACACCCTGAGTATTTAGCTTCACGTCCTCCTCACTCTGAAAACATCGATACCCTAAATCCATCTACTTATACAAATGGGTGTGTGCAGGACACGCCTGATCTTATTTATGCATCCGTTCAGGAACGCGAGATTCAACCTCCATCGAAGCGTCCAAGAAACCTGTAACACCAGTGACCCTGGATACTGATACACCCCCAATCAGCTCCAAGGTACCAGGGAAAAAGCTAAAGAAAAGTAACAACAAATCTAAATCTGATAAGGGGGGAACAAGGTCACCGGCCCTGATCACTTGCAAAAATTGTCATAAGGAGGATTACGATAAAATCTGTCTTAAACTAGAAGCCCTTCAAAAAATATTTGTTGAACCCCTTGAGAAACTACTGACCAGGGTAACAGCTATTGAAGATCTCTTGAGGAATTGTCCTGGTGTACTTCCCAATAATTTCCCGAATAATACTCTGAACCCTACAGTAGAATCAGTAAAGGTCGTTCCGTCTGCCCAGATTGATACGGCCCGAGGCTCTGTAAATACATCCGTAGGCAACAAGAGTAACCACAGCCTCAACCCTAGAGGAGTAATTTCTCGTACCGAGACGAGATTAAACCTGCGTATGACTCCTTCCCCTTTAATATGTCAGGATAAGGAAGGTATTAGATTGAACCTGCCGCCGGAGGCTACCCCCCTACACCATTGTCCTTGCAAATGTCCCACATATACCATTGAAGGCGAATGAAACGTGGGAAGTATTGAGAAACAAGGCCCTCTGCTTGCTTGGTACCAAAACCGGGCTAACAGAGGCTCTGTTCGGAGAATTTAAGATGGCCAGAAGAGTGGGATGGGTGGGGAGAAGGGATAAAACTCTTCCTGGTGATTGCATAATTCTAACATTTAGAACGCCAAAACTGACATGTGAGATCCTTTCTAGACTTGGTAGCGATCATGTTACAACCATGGATATTAATGTACTGCCTCTTGGTTACTTTTCCCCCCACAGAACCAAATGCAGCCTCATACCCAGCGGAGAGTCCCCAACGGTGCGTCATTACCCCCATTTAGCATACCAACGCAGAATAGATTTGACATACTCCCATCATTAGAGGACATAGACTGACTTACTACCATGGATAGCTGTGTAGACCTAAATGTGACCAAGGTAAAACATGCCCCCGCCCTAGAATTGATATCTTGCGACCGCATAGAATTTATGAAGAACAAGACAAATGTTACAAAAGATATAAACACCATCCCTACTCGTCATAACCTCAGGCCACAAGTAGATGATCTGACCAACACAAATGCTGACAGTGATAGCACCGTGCTTAGTAACAAAGGGAAGGGAATAAATATGACAAACATATGCGCTTCTCCCCCAAATTCCCTGACACGTGTTGTTCATCACCCAAGCGCAATTAAAGTTAAACCCAGTAACGTGGCTACAAATCGAGGAGAGAGCAGGACATGCTCAAGTAAAATTTTATTCTGGAACGTGGCGGGCTTAATCACTAAACTCCCCAACCCTGCCTGGATAGATCTTGTAGATGCTTATGACATACTGTGCTTTCAGGAAACCTGGGTGGACAGTGCACAACACATCAACGGGTATAAAACATTTCATACCCCGGCAGTACCTTCTAGCCATGGGAGGAAGAAGGGAGGTTTATGTACCTATATTTCACAAATGGTGAATGTCAAATTAGATTTTATGGGCTCAAGCACCTATTACCAGGTTTTAAAACTGCACATTGACAACACACATTGTACTGTCCTCTTGAACTTCTATAATAATTTCCCTATAGAACAGGCAGAGGCAGTTTTGAGGCACCTACAGAAGGAAATAAATAACATACAAATGGATATTAATAAGGATATTTGTGTAATCTGGGGAGGGGACTTCAACATTGCATTATGCCCTCACGCTGAAGGAGGTAATTGCGGTTTAACACCCGATGATGGGACCGACATCTCCGATTTCTCTCACTCTCTTCCTGGGGACCAACTAAATAACATTAAGTATTCTGCGGACATGGGCTTTGCTAATGAACTATGCTTACCCTCCATACCATTTAGTAGCACTTTTAATGGACGAGGGATGTGTTCTACCATCGACTGTGTGTTAATATCCAATAGATATGCAAGCAGAATACATAATTTTACAACTCACACCGCTGCCTTCAGCGACCACTACCCCATCAGTGTCATTATAGACTTTCCTGCAAAAGTGTTAAATAGAAAAAACCAGGCTAAACACCTTCTACAGGATATTGCTGTGAACAGATTTAATGGATACACAATTAAATGGTCAGGAGTGGATCTTTCAGCACTAACCAAGACACTTTTAATCTGCTGTGAACCTGATTTTGCAGTCTGTCTCGATGAGACGGCTGCAGACTCTGATATTCTCAACTCTTTTCATAATATATCACTGGCGATAAAGAAGAATCTAGCAGTAGAACATAAAAAGCCCCCATCATTAAGACAGGCTGGTTTGATACCAATTGCACCAAAGCCCACAGAGCCTTAAAAAGTGCCCTACACAAGCCAGTTAGAGACCAGGCTGAAATTAAAATGGCAAGAAAGGCGTACAGAATCTCGCTTAGAGACCGCAAGGAGGCTATAAGAAATGAAGCATGACGGGCCCTCCAATTAGCGTCCGAATTAAATGATACCAAAGGTTTCTGGAAGGCCGTGAATGCCCCGTTCCTGGCTCCTAAAAACAAACCCACTATTGAGATAAGCATTGGGGAGGATAAGTGGGTGAATCACTTTTCTAAGTTATATAATGATAGTGCTAACGACAACCATCATCATGAATTGAGAGCCCAGCCTGTGAATAATCTCCCAATCGATATCGACTTTACCGTGGAGGAAGTCATACTTGCTATTAATACAAGTGTGGGAGGTAAAGCCCCTGGCCCTGACAGCTAACCTAGACTGCAACATCCGAGTTGACTCCTCTCTCTCTTGACATTCAAGGATAATTGGTGACCGGACTGCGTTAACCACCCTCGTTTGTTCTCTCTCCCTCCGATGCACTGTGTACCTATTTTTCATGTTGTATTTTTCTTTATCTCCGTTCGCTTCCTTACTGCCTTCCTACTATGTAATGCAATTTCCTTCTGTTTATAGTGTGTATGTAAAGCGCTCTGATACCTACGGGTCAAGCTAGCGCTCTATAAAACTTTTAAAATAAAATAAATACCTGTGGACCTGTACAAATCTAATCCTCCCCTCTGGGGCCCACTGCTAATGTCTTTTTTACAAGCTTGTTGCAAGCAAGGATTTATTCCAACCTGGGCAGAATCTATACTTGTTCCTATCTTTAAAAAAGGAGACCGTAATGACCCAGCTTGCTATAGCCCAATTTCACTGTTGGACTCATTCGTGAAAGTGGCCGGGCGAATTATTTTAAACAGATTGCAGACATGGGCCGAGGACACAGGTGTAATTATTGAAATGCAGTATGGATTCCGTCAAGGGCTAGGTACTGTGGAACAAGGCCTAAATCTAAACTTAATTTGGGGCAAATACATACAAGCCAAATGTGGAAATCTTGTCTTGTGTTTTGTCGACCTGAGTTCGGCTTTTGATTGTGTTAGTCACCACAAACTTTGGAGCATTTTAGAGTCCCTGGGTGTGGAAACCCAACTTATTAACTTTTTAAGGCAATTGTACCAAGATGCACAGGCGAGTGTCCGCTATGGAAGTTCAGGCGAGTGTAGTTTTAAATTCCCTGTTAGGAAGGGGGTAAGGCAGGGGTGTGTGCTAGCCCCTTTCCTTTTCACGCTGTATAGAAACGGTCTAGGCGCAACACTGATCAGGGAATGTCAGGACTTACCTCGCATTGGCAATCGTCCAATTGGAGCATTACTATATGCGGACATTGCAGTTTTATTATCCCGCACGCAAATAGGACTGCAAAGAGTTGTATTGAGCTTTGTAACCTATGTGTCTAGCCTAGATCTTAATGTAAACATCACCAAAACATTTGTTATGAAATGTGGTAAGTCCAGCGCAAAGTGCCGGGATATTTTTATTAACAACAAAAAACTTGAATGTGCCAGCTATTTTTCATATCTGGGAATTGTCTTTGAAAAAAGGGGCACGTGGGTAAATGCCATTACATCGAGGAAATTGCTATTTGCTAAAGCCACAGGAGCACTGGTGAACTTCGCAGGAAAACTTGGAAAGCGACCTATTGGCGAACTGTTAAAAATTTACAAAGCTAAATGTATTCCAACAGCTATGTACGTAGCCGGAATCTGGGGCCATGCAAATGTAGAACCGCTACAGCTAGTTGAGAATGAGTTTTTAAGATACCTTTTAACAGTCCCGAATAGTACGGCTACGTATATCTGCCATGCAGAACTGGGAATGCCAGATCTATCTGACTTAATTAAAATACAGCCGGTTTTACTATGGCACAAGATATGGGTGAGTTCCGCCACCGGCCTCAATCGTGATGTGATAAACGATTGTCTTAAGCTGCGGTGGGTGTCTCGCATCCCATGGCTCAACTACGTTAAAAACTTTGTGGCTGACCTGGGATGTCCAGAATATTTCTTCAACCCGGCTAGCATCACTACAATCCCAAGGAAAGTTTTAAAGACTGTTTGTATGAACTTCCTGGAGACTAGCAGACTCTCCCATAACATTATTAAACCGTCTGTTAGAGAGAATCAAATGTTACTGATACAACCGAGGATACAACCGTATTTAGTAAATGTGAAGGGGAGTTATGACAGGACGTTATTTACCCGCTTCCGTCTAGGCAACTTTTTCAGAATGATTACATTCACAAACATGAATGATTGGTCACGTTCTTTAGGCCCCTGCCCATGCGATGACATATCTACCCAGTCTATCATTCACATCACGTTTTTCTGTAAATTTTATACATTATTACAGAAAAGATGGATCTTGCCCATTTTAAAAGAGTTTGGTTTGAGACAATGCCGCCCCGCCTTTTTTAAATTGCAACTTCTAGATGATGGAATTTTTATTGATTGTTTAACTAAATACATGAAAGGGGTGGTTAGAAGCAGAAAAATAATGTAACGCTTCCACCTTCTTTACTGCGATATGATCATACTTATAAACTTTTGTGTGCTATTGGATACGTATGAAATGATGCTGCAGCTTTTTAACCAACATGAATGTTATTTTAAATGGTTTGCTAATGCACACTTAAGATATGATGCATATTTTTTATGTATTGTGCTTTTATGAATTAACATTTTTAAATCGAATAAAGCTTATTTTGATTTGATTTGATTGAACTTGGATAATATTTTTGAACATGATATTTATTCTTCTTGCACTTTTATATCTTTCCTTATAGTTATCCTTCTCAGATGTATATTGATGTCCTTATAAAGGGATACATTTCTCACACTGCCACGAATATCTTCCTCAATCACATATATGGATGTTTTGCATGTGCATAGTATTACATATAAATCCATTGATCCCTTTCGGTAGCTCAGTGCGTTAAGCGCTTGGTACTTGCATCTGTAGTTAATCTGCAAGTAATTCAGGCCAAGTCGAAATTTCGGTTATGTTGGTGTAATTTTGCGTAACGCTTGTTCAGGGAAATTTTCTAAATTCCGCCATTATGGCACGTGGTGCAATTATGCTGCAATATTTTAGTGCAGGAGCACAGGTGTAGCACAAAATACCAGAATGTGAGTGGCTGTTTGCAGCACCTTAGGTTTTTGCTCTATTTTTAGTGCAAAATCTGTACTTACTTCTAAAATAGGTATTAAGACATATAACATGCTAACATATTGCCCTAAACGCTGGTTTTTCATTTCGATTAATCTTGTAATTTTTGCTGAATTTTGCTTAATTACACAAAAGTAAATTTAGAACGCCGCTAGTATGAATCCTGGCAAGAAGGGTACACTAATTGTTTTGAGTTCCATAAAATGAGTACATTGAGTTTGGCAATAACAGTTCCTTTTTACAACGCCATGAGACATTAAAACTGCAGAAGGGTCCGCTATATTGGAGAGAAAAAAAACCTAATTACAGCCCCGTCCCCCTCTTGTCATATCTGCCCAGTCCCGTCCCATAACGGCTGATCTCTGTTGGGCTTTCCAGTATGCTAATTTACCAGGAAATCTCCTAATTTCCATATAGGCCAGCTCACAACCGCTCATAGCTCTTGTGTTGCAGATTGCTTTGCTAGAAAGATGTTCATATGTTTATCCCCTTTGGTGTCTTAAAGTCCCTGTAAGTAGATAACAAGAACTATAGGCATTGCTGCATGTTGATGCCAGCAGCTGAAGTACAAAGTCTGTGCATGGCCCTTCTAACGACTGTCCAAAAGTAGAATTTTGTTTTATATTCTATATTGGGATTTAGCGCTAGGGCATGGTCTATTGGTGAACAGCTTCTGAAAGTCTGTGGCAGCACGACATTGCCCACACGTCCTACATCAGATTTAGTGGATATAAGACATATTTTGACTTCTGTTTCTGACGTCATCATTTTAGCTGAATTTCCTCTTCAGGGGAATATTATTATATACCAAACTCAGTAGCCAAAAGTATGTATATATGGAAAAACCAAGACTGGTTGTTAGCTTTTGTTGAATAAACGTGGGAAAATACCCACCACTATGCGGAAGGAGAGCTGGACTATGCATGATTAGTTATGCTTGTGTGTATGGATGGGAAGAGGGAATCTGGGTGCGAATGAACAACTGGACTGGATTACCAAAAGGAGAGCTGTGAAACTGATTTACATGCTTGCCAAGAAGGAAAGAAATTCGTACGGAATATGGTTATAAGCTGTCTACATCACTGGGTTTCAACTTTATAAAATTCTTTGTTATACTGTATCTTTTATTTGTGTCTCAAAACTTGAATGAGATCAGCCCAATATGGGTATGGTACTGAAATATTGTTGTCAGACTATTGTCTGGCCTTAATTCCTTTTTATATCATTCACAGAAATATCACTCCAGTTGAAGTTAATAATAGAAAATCCATACCCAGTGGAGCAATATTCTTGTAGGCGAACCTTAGGACACAATATTTATGTCAGACGATATTTCTGTGTACAATGTGCCGACATAAAGTCGCTAATATGGGGTCTTTGTACACAAGGACCAATGACAGCCATAGTTATGCACATTACCAAAGGATAGTTTCTGCTTTTCTGTTAGCCTGCTGACAAGGCTCAGAAATAATGCATAAACAGAGCCGGTGGATTTCTGTACAAAAGTTTTGTGCCTAGTGGAGAAGCATATCGCAAGTATCTCACATGTATACTGTAACCAGGAGTTGCTTTTTGATTACCTGTATACATTTTAAGGTTTAGCATGTAATCCCACTTGTGCCGTTCATTGAGGATATATTGTATTCTAAATATACTCTGGGGAGCATTGGTTCAACATACTTTAGACTCTTTGGCTCAGGAACCTTCGGCCTTGGAATTTTGAAATCGTCAGTCATATCTTGATTCAGCCCACAGGAGTATTTTAGTCTCACCTTTCTGTTATCTGTTTGGTTATATCCTTCTGCCTTCATCGGAATGCACAAGGGACTATTTTGCATTTGAAAAGTACACTGTCCCTTCAAAGATTTTTTTTTTACCTAGCCGCTGCATTGTATGCACAAACCAAGGCCTTGTATAAATGTTTGCACTTCAGAAGGCATTTTTTTTATTGATTTTGTCAGTGTTTGAGGCGGGTTTGGAACGCATTGGCAATGCGCTTGTAAATGTGTCAATAAGGATTACACTTTTTTAATTAAAATAAAATGTTTTTGTGTTAGGGAAGTCAAGTTCAGCTTTTCAGTTGTTGAGGAGTGTGTACTGAACGTTCTATCTATATTTTATTGCAGGTTTAAATAATTTTCTTTCATTTGAAAAGTCGTCCTATTTCTTTGTTTGTCCAAGCCGGGGTATTGCTTTGCTCTTCAGACCTTATGTTGAAAAATGCATTTTCCTTTAAAGCAATGTGCCCTTTTGTGGGAGGAATAGTAAAGCCTCCTTTGCTTTTAGGAACAGAGACCAGTTCAACTGATGTTTTTTTTCGACAGCAGTGAAAACAGTGTAGTATTTCATTGTTGTGATGAAAGAGCATTGAATAACTGGATTAAGTGTGTTGTGCCTCGGACCTATACGTTACCGATGTACAACAGAGGGGCTGGTCTCGCGTGTTCCCTGTACCAGTTCTTATTTCAAATGTGATGTTGTGCAAGTATTTGGTTTTCAGTTCAGTAGTCTGTTAGCAGCGTCATACATGTATTTTCCATGCGCCTGATCACTAAGGCAATGGGTCCTTTATTGACCGACCAATGTGTGTGTGATCAACAGATTACTTTATAGCGGATACCGATATAAGTTGTTGGGCAGGCCTCTAGGCCACCTCATTTCCACCCCCTTCCCGGTAGACCGGTGGACCAGGCACGGATGCCCACTCTCCCCCCTGCTCTTGGCACTCGCAATGGAACCCCTGGCCATACGCCTGCAAGGGGAAGGAGTCCAAGAATGGGGTATACCCCTTGAGGACAGAATGCATGTAGTATCCCTGTATGCAGATGACCTACTACTGTATCTGAGAGACATCACATCAGAATTCTCCCCGTTACGGGACACACTAACTGCATACGCTGCAGCCGCAAGGCTTCGAGTTAACTGGACAAAGTCGGCCATCTACCCGCTCTGTTCTGATCAGCCACTATAACTCCTATACCTTGGTGAGACCCCACCCCTCTGCTGGCACGAGCGGTAGTCTACTACCTGGGAATCCGCCTTTACCACACCCTGTCAGACTTGTATTAGGGGAACCTTCGTACGACCCTAGCAAGTATTGGATCTCAGGAGCACTTTTGTCAACCTTTACCTCTGGCCCGATAGGTAACGTAGATGGTCATTTTGGTCCGCCTCTTATATTATTCTGCCAACATTCCAGTCATCCCGTTGATTTTTATTTTTAAAAGAACTAGATTCCCTATTAAGTACCCTCATTTGGGGTAGTAAGTATCGCCACTTTGCCCTCCGAAAATTACAGCTGCTGTTGGACCGAGGAGGAAGGGGCGCCCCATTCTTTGAGACATACTTTTTATCAGCTCAACTACAGGGGCTGTCGCGCTGACCTGCCGGGTGCTATTTAGGTGAGACATGCAGTGAACAGGGAATTCTGCCAGTGTCAACAATCTGGGACTTTCTCCTTCCGAAGGTTTTGCCTCCCTCCCACTGGCCTTTGCAAGTAGCAGTAGCCCGGACATGCATGGTCCATATCCATCGTCTTACACATGAGATGCCGACATACGCCCCCGCATTGCCCCTGATTGCCACCCCTGCTTCCGGGGCTTTTACTCACACAGGGACATGCAAACCTGGCAGAACACTTGAGGCTTACATTAGGAGACCTCTTTGTAGACGATTAGTTTCTCCCATTCGAACAGCTAACCACAGACTACGGCCTCCTGCCGGTGCAGTTCCTCCTCCATAGGCAACTTCCCATCACATGCCATACCCTGTGAGACTCCACAGAGACATAACCTGCTACACATCCAGTATTACAAACCATACTTACCATGGGTGACGGCCATCACCTTATTACCTGGCTATACAAAGCTATTCGCAAACTAATGGCGGGTCCCCTTGACATGCTCCGACAGAAGTAGGACAACGATTTTGGACGAGTGCTACACGACAGAATGAGAGCAAGCTTTACAATTCCCCCAACAGGTATCCTGTTGCTTACGTTTTATAAACATACAGTGCTTTATACTCCACAGGGCGTACTTTACCCCGGCCCAATCGAAACACTACTTCCCTGATTCATAGGTGGAATATACGTGTTGCCATACCCCTGTCTCAGACCTTACCCACATACTGTGGTCCTGCCCATCTCTTCACGATTATTGGACATCTGTGCACAACACCCTGTGGGAAGTCACAGAACTACTGGACATATGCACCTGGGAGTCGTGCTCCTTGGGCATTTTGAAACATCGCAAACAACGCAAGGTACGAGTCAGCTTTGCATCCCTGGCACTCCTCCTTGCCAAGTGTGCGCTCACCCTCCAATGACACTCTGCAACGGCCCCACTGGTGGCAGCATGGCACAGGGCGATAGGCAAAGGGGGCACTACTGAGGAGGACTCCCACCTCTATGAAGAAGTTTGACACTTGTGAAAGCAACCTATCTCCCCCCAATAAGCTACCCTCCTTTCACAGTTCCTACAAGGGGTGGGGAATGACCATCTTCCCTCATGACTCCTACATGCCACCCCTATGATCCACAGCCTGCATGATGGGGAACTCCGTACTTCAGCTTGCCCGCTGTCTTTACGTCCATGGGCTCCTCCACAACGGTACCACTGGCCTCTCTATCTGACCACATCCATTTCTCCACTACACAGATGTGACTTGCTGCTGCCTCCTAGTTCATCATGGTTAAATCCCGAGTTTACATTATTGCGGCAGTACACTCCCAGCATTTATAGTGACCCATTGGCCGAGTTTCCATGTACATTGCTGTTCCATGTTCACTTGCTTATCTCCTGTTCCGTGTTTTCTTACACAATGTAATACTTACGCTATATACTGCTGTGTTTGTCATCTTGATGGACTCTGCTAAATGTAACTGTTTATAAAGAAAAACCCAATGAATATATTTTCCCCCCCCAAAAAAAGATGTTGGGCAGATGGCCTTGTACCTCATCCCAAAGCCAAAAATGTGCCAAGTCACCAGGACAACTTGCCCTGGGCGCACAAGCAGTGTGTAGCTGATCTTCCGGGTAATGTGTGACAGCTCACTAGAGCGCCTTTTGTGATCACCAAGTCAGTACAAGCTTAACCAACAGGATACAGAGTATGCCTGATCTAATAGACAAGTGGTGCTTAGTCACATGGGGTGGCATTGCAGGGTATGGTGCATGATATCTGCTGCTGATCACCTATGCAAAGCTTGCCTGTTTACAAGGGCGGAGTGTGCCTAATGACCAAAGCAAAATGTTCCAAGTCATGAGAGAACAGTATGTCTGCCCATAATATCATAGTGTGTATGATCACAGGGATAAGTGGTGCCTGATCACTTGGCATTATAGGCCTGTTCACAAGGGCGACGTGTGCCTGATGACTAAAGCAAAATGTTATTGAGGGGAAAAGTGTGCCTGATCATGAGGTCAAAGAAAGCCTGCCCATAATTCCATAGTGCATCTGATCACAGGGATAAGTGCTACCCGTTCACCAGGGCCTTATAGACCTGATCACCAGGGCAACATGTCCCTGGTCATAAAACTAGGTTTGCTTGATTTTGATGACAATGTGTTCTTGATCACAAGATTAACTTCTGCCTAATGACAAATAAGCTCTGATTAATCACTAAGGCAGGATATGCCTAATTGACAGGCCACTGCTTACCTCAGCACATGGGCAAAACGTTCCAGATCAGCAGGGCTTCTGGTGCATGATTTTTGGTATGGTATGTTAGATGTCCAGAGCATTGTGCTGGATTTTCAGGGCAACAAGAGTCTGATCATTAGGATTGTGTGTTGATAATTGCCTTAGCAATGAGTGCCCATTTATGGGGGCGCATTGTGTGTAATGGCAAGTGCATATCCGAAGTAGACCTGTTCACCACTACGAAGAGGGCATGGACGGTTACCATACCAATATATGCCTGACTGACCACCAGGGCACTGAGTGCCAGTTCACCAAGGTGGCATGTGTTTGATTATCTGGGCAGCAGGGCCCTTATATTCAGGTTACCATAAATCTGATTACCATGGTATGAGTGCCTTTCAGTCAGTCAGCACATTTTATGTCGGCTCACTAAGGCACATTTTGCTTTATCAGAAGGACAGGGTTTATCTGGTGACTGAAGAAATAAGTGTCTGATCACGAGAGCATTGTGTACCGCCAGGACAGGTTGTACTTGATAACGCTGATATACTGTGCGTCCATCCCAGCCATTGAGCTTTGGATCGGGTTCGCCGCAGAACGGGCATCAAGTGCATCCCCACCCAGCCCGGGTTGAACTACTTTATCACATCGATTCATACCTCCTAACCAAGATCCTTGTTACATTCGTACAAGCAGTTCCGCCAAATCCGGCTATTGACTGGCTCCATCCGAGCCTCAATGAACCTTGTGACCTCGCCCGCCCTGTACGAGGCACTATAATATTCAGGCTTGTATTTTACCCGTCCTGATGATGATCCTATTATTGTTTTAAAAGGATCGAAACGTCGTCGACTTGTTTAAACAGTATGCACATTAATCCAATGTGATAAAAGAAGTGCATTAACTGTTTTTTCTAAGCTTGCCACAGTTACCCCTATGTCTCCACAAGCTACCTTTGTCTTGCCTGAAATGTTTGTGTTCAAATGTAATTATGTGTTTTTGTAGGATGCAGGATTGTGTCCCACTGTATTGATGTGCTCCTATTTGTTTTTGCATTTATCAAATTATTAAATTGGGTGTCCGGCTGGACATCATCAATATAGCACTGATTCAAGTCTATATTTATCTCATCCATACTGTTTCTTTTAAGGACCATTGTTTTTGATAATAGACATACTGTGCGTGATCACTAGGAAATGTGTGCCTGGTTAAAAGGCCATTACTATTCAGAGCACAAGAAAAGCTATCCAGATTGTCTGGCCAAATGTGCTCTGAATAAAAGTATGTCTGTTCACCAGGGCTATTGACAGCTGATTTTCGGGGTGAATTTTGCCTCATCACTAGAGCAAAGTGTGCCTGACCACCAGAGTTCAGTGTCCCATCGTCCGGTAATTGTGTGTCTGGTCGCCAAGGCAAGAGGTGACTGATTATTAGGGAAATGTGTGCCTGACTCCCAGGGTATTGCAAGCTTGATCACCCTAGCACTGCACACAGTGCCCAGATCATGACAGCAGCCAGTGCCTGATTGCCAGGGCAGGGGCTTGCTCCTCACCAAGACGGCGACACCACGACAGTTATGTTTCACCTAACTGCACCGTCACACGTGTGGTTGTCTCACTGCCCCCCCCCCACCCGTTCATTGGCTTAAGTGGCACATGCGCAGTTTAATTTTATAACCTTACTTTCACTTTTATTTTACAATCTAATAAGATTATAGACTCAGTTGAAACACGCCCACTACCACCTACCCTGGTGTTCACTCCTATTGACCTAGCGAACATAGGACTATTGTGAATAATGAACACTAGTTACTGGCAGGGTCAACACATACCTCCTTTTCACCCCTGTGTGCCTCATATCTTCTTTGGCAATGGCCCTTCAGTTTAGATCGATCATTGAGGCATTTCCTTTCTGTAGAGCAGGTGTCTCCAACGAGTAGCTTGTGAGCTGGTAGCTTTCCAGCTACATGTAAGTAGCTCTCCTATGTGCAGCCCAACCTACTAAATTAGAGGCTATTGCTTGGATGAATTATCATAGGTATACCAAAATAGAAAAGTGTGTATTCAAGATGAAAATAGGTGTATTTTCAGAGCTCAGAAGATGTTTGGAGAAAAATTGTTACATTTCCAAACTATATCTACATTCAAAGTTGATCAAACCTTTCTTGCATTACTTCTGAGAACACTGCATGATGCACTGAGGTAATCGCCTCTGACAGTCTTGCATGGGGTGGCCACTAATGTAATGTTGTCTGATGTGGTCACTATACAGCGCTAATAACACTAGTAGCTCTGCATGATTTTCATTTAACATAAGTAGCTCATATTACAGAAAAGGTTGGAAACCCCTGCTGAAGACTGTGGCGCTATGTCAAATTTTTTAGCGTCCTCACAGAAAACCTTTTTGAAAAACGAAATATTTTAATCCTGAATAGAGTCCGGTCTTAATTGCCGCCCTTTCCCTTCATACAGGTAGTAATAGTTGACCTGAGTCACTTGGCTTGTTTTCCAATTGGATCAGAATCAACTCTGGTTGCAGTTTCTCCTCTTAAACATAAGATCACCCAAATAAGTCTCACATTGGCACTTTTGTTCTCTTCTGCAATGGAAATCTAAGATGGAAGCTTCGGACACTACATGCTAAACACTTATAATCAAGATTCTTGCACTCCGTATAGGAACCTACTCGGGTCCTATGTAAATGCTATTAGGAAAGCTTGAAACATCTAATGCTCTACCCACATGTACAAGGCTACCATTCAACAAAAAGTAATATTTGGTGTGACACTAGAGCCATCTTCTTCCGAAGCCAGTCGTAATACTGTAAATATGATCTTTGTGATCAACTGTATCTTTCCGTTTTCCCTGCTACTTCCATCTCCACTTTTCGTCATTTTGACGAGTCAAGTGTGTGCACTTGTTGCATCTTTTAGCTCAGGGTCACCTCTCAATCCCTTATCAGTATGATTACTTCAACAGATTATTTCTTTTGTGGGACCTTGACCGTGGTATATCCTTAACCCCTCACTACTGACAAGGAGATTTATGTGGTTTTTTTTTTTAAAAGTTTGCCATGCACTCTGCCTTACTGAAGAATCCTGATGTGGACCTTGCCAACCCAGCAAACTTTCAACCTTTTTATCTGATTTAGATTTGCATGGTAATTAAAAATCCCTAGATTTTAGGAGAAAGTACTACATTCTGAGAAGAATCCACATATAAAATTTCGTACACCCTATTATCAATATGATGGAAGAAATTCCACTCTTGGACTCCTATCCTGATAGTGCGCTTTCTCCATAAACCAGAGGATTTTCCATCATTGCCCAACTCTAACCCAACTCCATGTCTCTTCTCCTAGCCCCATCAAAGGTGATGGAAGTGGTGGTTTCCAAAAAACATGCAGAAAACTTTGACTCTACTGATACCCTTAATGATTTCCAGGTGGGCTTTTGTCTCAGTACTTGATGACTTGAGAATGGTGTCAGATGATGGTGGTGCGAGTGCGCTGGCTTAGTTGGAACTCTCAGCCATCTGATATTGTCGCACATATTGGTATCCTAAACCTCCTTTAAGCGATTTGCCTGGGTTACCCTTTACTTTCCTGGTTTGAATCCTCCTTCATAGTATGCCATACCACTTTACTGCTCTGAACCTAGAGCTTGGACCTATGGAGTTCTACAGGCTCCACACTGTTGTCAAGCCTACGTAATAAATATGATGAGCTTCTGGAGCGCTTCACCTGATACAAGGGCTGCCTCTTGTGCATGTCTGGCGATGACACCCGGCTATTCCTCTGATTGATGCCAATAGGGGATTGTTTCACAAAATTTGTCTCTGTGTAAGTTGGCGGCCCACAGCTGGTTGGGAAGCCTCTGCCTAAAACTGAATCCAAATAGGATTGAGATGAAGGTTTTGGGCATCAGAAAGGGGCAATTACCCCATTCCTTCAGGCTGCAGAGACTGGGAAACATCCTGCACCCACTTACGAAAATAAAAAAATCTTGTGATTAAGCGCTGTGTGGACCTTCCAGGTCTATTGCAGACCTCCCTCCGTGTTCTGAATGCTGCCGAAAATTCTGGCACGCCTCAAGCCCAGAGTTGCAGCTATCAATTCTCTAATTGAATCTAGATTGAGAAATGGAAGTTGTGTACATCTTGCACTTCTTAGCACATCATAACCTCATCTTTAGGCCAGTCAGCAGCAGCTCCCTTGCTGAGTGGGCCATTGAAATTTCATCCAGTCACACCCCGGGTTACCTGTTTGCACTAGCTTCCTCTCTCCGCTCTGGAGACCTTGAGAAGTCTCTGTATTGCACATTTGTAGTAACTCGTCATACCTCTGACTGCACTGTTGGGTAAGAGGTTACCACTTTTGTTGTGCATGGTTGTTCGTGTGTGTGTTTATAGCTTGGTCTGTTTGGGAAGCATTGGGCTTTGTGTGTGAAGTTCAAAAAGAGTCCAATCATGTCACAGTGAACTTATTGATGTACTTAAGTAATGTAGAAAAGTGTACGACTGATAAATTGGGTCTGCAGAGGCATACCACCTTCCGTAATCTTGTTTACGCCTTAGTATATGTTTGAAATTCTCTACTTCTTCCGCACTCAACGAAATCAAAGATATTGTGAAGGCAAAAGAATTAATAAGTTTGAAGGCAGAAACAAAACAAAAATATATGCTCTGTAGAGCAACTTTCTACTTGAGAAACAACCTTCCTTAAAATGTAAACCAATGCCTTTTGAGATATTCAGTTTAAGGTTTTTCTGCGACTTCCCAATTTTCAAAGGCAGCAGATATGTGGATCCCCATTTGCCTGTACAGATTCCCTTAATTTCTTCCTAATACTGTTGATCATCCGAAATGTACACAATGATCGAAAGTTTGTATCCCTGGACTTCGAGCTTTACCAAGTGTTACCACATTTTTCCTGTCTCTTCCTGTTCTGGGCCTTAAATTGTCCATCTCTTGCCCTCTTCCTCCGCCCCCTCCCCCGTCTGTTCACCGTTTTCCTGCCCCTCTTTTGCTCAACGGATTAATAATGCATAATAGCGGGACTAATTGATCATCACATGTTGCTAAAACGTTTCGACTCAAAAGTATTGCCACGACTTTACACATGAGATTGCAACATCTGCCGGTGTCGGAGACTAGCAAGTTTTCAACTTCTTTTTTTTTTGCCAACATTGGTGTTCGTTTTTGCATGCTTTCGTCAGCGTGTTCATGTTTTAACTCCGTAGAGATGGCGGTTCTCCTGCAGAATTGCTTATTGTGGCAGCAGCGCCTTTCCGCATATTTGATCAGTATTTGAGAAAGTGGACCTCGTTTCCCACATTGCGTGTCTGGGATGTTTTTCACCCTGGGAAAGAATTCAGTTGGACGAAGTTTCTTCCATTCCCATCGTTCCCTCTTTTCGCTTTACCCATTTCTTTCACTCCTCCTCCTCCAACTCCTTTCTTCTTTTTTTCTTGCCCTCCATCAGTCTCCCTTATTCTCACTTTTTCTGTCTCCCCCACCCCCCTTTGAACTTCTCTCTCAGTACTCCTGAGTTTCGTTCTTTCTCCATTCCCCCCCTTTCAGTCTCCCTCTCTCTCTCTCCCCCTCCCTCCTCAGTTGCCGCTCCTCGCCTCTTTCTCTCTTTCGCGCTCTATCTCTTTTTGCACGCTCGCGCCTGCCCCCCACCCTCCCCTTGCCCGGCGTGGGCCCGTCTCTGCTGGCATTTATGAGGGCCCTGCCTATATATCACATCATCTGTTTTTGAGTAGGGAGGAGGATTGCTCTGCTGGGTTAATTGTTTCAGTGTTTCCCTGGAATCTCTTCCCACTCCCACACAGTGGAAATACCACTGGAAACAGTGACAGGGTCCCAGGCGGCACAGGGGGTCTGGAGGAGCGGGCTGGGGCCTGGAGATGCACCGAGCATTGCTGGCCAGATGAGCTGTGGCCTTCCACGACACAGGCACCGAGTGACATCTGCGTATCTGCAGGTATTGGGCGTTTCTTGATCTGAGATTGTACAAGGTAGCGCGTTCCGTACCCCTTGCGAGGCGCAGAGCGCTTTATGCAGGGCTGGTTTCGTAACTGGCCTCGGTCTCATTTTGAAGAGGGAACTTTATCACTAACCGAGTTGGAGTTTCAGGGAATATTCTGATCTGGCTGTTTTTTCATTTAGTGGACGCTTCAGCATGAACTTCTTTAAACTTATTTTCTGTTTATTTCATCTTTCCTCGTTTTTCGTCACTTCAGACTGCTGCACGGTCGGGTTTGCCCCTCCTTCGCAGTTTGCGCCCGCATACTGTCCCCTCACCCTTGTGCCATAATGTCCCTATGAACAACTTAACTGCTCGCTCTGCGCCCCCTCTGTCCCAGCCCACTCCCCTCGCTTGGACTCTGCTAGAACGCCAATCCCCCCACCCCTATCCGCTGGACCTCCGCTGGCTCCCTGCCCTCGCTGCTGTGGGCGTGGCCCCCCCGCCCGCTCTCCACACTCCATTCCTGCCTCCCAGAGGACTTACCATGTGGCTGGGATGTGAGTCATGTTTGGAAGCTTGTGCTGTGTTGTTGCCAGGGGGCTGCTCTGGCGGGACTCTCCCCTGCGTTCACGTCCACACCCGGAGGCGCTCTCCTGGCTTCAGCTGATGAATCCTGGATCTTGTGGGGCCCTCTGTAAGGTAGGCCTCGGCTGCACAGCAGGTGTGCATGGGCCCTGGGCCCTATGCATTCAATCAACATTGCAGCCTTCCGCGATTTCAGTGCATTATATTAGATTATATGAGCCGTGCAGTGCTCTAGGTCTGTGAGGGTGTCTGTTTCTGATGTTTTGTATCCGTGACACTGTCCGTAACGTGTCTCTGTGAAGCTGTGTACTTGTGAGGTAGGCGCCGGGGTCAGGGACATAACGCATGCCTTGCGGCGCAGCCTTTCAGCCCTCCCCCCCCCCCCCCCTCAGTTGTTGCTTACTTAAAGACTAGACTATGGGAACTCCCTACACTTGGGACCCCCCCATATATTCCATTTAACGATTGCAGGTTGTGCAGAAAGGCGTGGCAGAGTAAATCTCAAACTCCGATATCAATCCATTGCCTGTCAGAGTAGAGACCTTCATTGGCTGCCCATCCAAAATAGAAGAATGTTTAGGTCTCGCCTGCCCCATGGGCTGTTGCTGTAAGGGGTATTGTTTACTGTAAGGGGCTTGGAACCCGCCCATTGCGCACCATCATTGGTTTAATTGTCAGTCTTATTGTCTGCCTCCTAATTGGCCAGCGCTTGCCGGTGCCACTTCCTTTTCTTTCAGAGCATAGACCAAGGACTTTTTGATTTGTGTACTTCCGCTGTCCATCCGCTGCTCGCTGTGATTCGGATACTATTTTCTTTGTTCTTCCCGTCCCTGTTGCTTCTTCCCCGAATCAGATGTTTACATAGGTTGTAGGTCGAGATCATTGGTGACATATTGTATGATATTATAGTTGCATTTATATAGCCTTCCCCTCCCACACTCCGCTTTCTTCTTCTCCGCATCAGAAGTATACATGGATTGTAGATTGACATAATTGCTAACATGTATTGTATTATAATTGCATTTATATAGCACTTTCTAGCCCCGATGAGTCTTTGAAGCGTGATAGGGCAATTTAGTGGCAACTCTGGTAACTTTTCATACCACTCAATGCCATTTCATTCCACGCCATTCGATGCCACTCCCCTTCACAAAATGTCACCCCACTCCAACCCACACAAAGCTGCTCCATTCCAGTCTACACACTGCCACTCCACTCCTTACAGTGCAACTCCTCTCCGCACAATGCTACTCAACTCAACGTCACACAATGTCTCTCCACTTCACATAGTTCCACTCCATATAGTGCCAGTCCGCTCCACACAATGCCACTTCACTCTGATTGCCACTTCACTCCACTCTTTGCCACTCCACTGCTACTTTGCGCCACACAATGCCACTCCATGCCACACTATGTCACTCCACGCTATCCCACTCCATGCAACAGACTGCCACTCCTCTCCACATAATGCCACTCGGCTCCTTGCCACATAATG
This sequence comes from Calotriton arnoldi, assembly GCA_963921515.1. Lineage (NCBI taxonomy): Eukaryota > Metazoa > Chordata > Amphibia > Caudata > Salamandridae > Calotriton > Calotriton arnoldi. The sequence goes on along the minus strand of CAWUFW010000213.1, from coordinate 46,309 downwards.
CCACTCTACTCCACGCCACACAGTGCCATTCCACTCCACACAGTGCCATTCCACACAGTCACTCCACACCACACAATGTCACTCCACAACACACAATGCCCTTCCACTCCACACAATGCCCAATGCGACTCCACTCTGTGCCACTCCACACCACACAATGCCACTCCATCCCACTCTGTGTCACACAAAACCACTTCACTCCTCTCCACACAGTGCCACTCTACTACACACCACACAATGCCACTCCACACAATGTCACTCCACACCATACAGTGGCACTCCACTTAGGGTGACCAGACGTCCCGGATTTTCCTGGACAGTCCTGGTTTTCAGTGGACTGTCCCGACACTTTTCTTAACTTTAATGACATGTCCCAGTTTTCGGAACAAAGGTCAAGTCATACTGCAAAGCAGATTTAAAAGGTACGCTCTCCTTTCCACTGGCACCTATAAATCTTAAGTAATTTAAATAATTTATCTTTTTCTTTTGGGCAGCGCAGCAAGTGGTCAGCTGTATTGCTCCCAGTAGAGGGGAGACAGAGTGCTAGTGGGTAGGGGGCTCAGGGTGAAGGATCTGCTATAGCTAATGTTATGTACAAAAAAAAAAATATATATATATTCTCCCTCAATGACCGCTCGTCTCGAGCAGTCCAGTCACACTCACTCCGAAAGACAGCCAAGAAACTCTGGTGAGTCCGTTCTCTTTAATCGTGCATATTTTATTTTAATGTAATGTGCCGCAACACAGGACGCCTATGCGTTTCGGCTTCTGCCTTCAACTGGAGATATATATATTCTCCACTCTGTTAAGGACAGGTCCGACACAGCTCGATGACAAGGAAAAGACTTTAATGCCAGAATGACAAGCGCATGACATGAAAATGTTGTGGTGGTGAAACGCTAGGCAGACGCGTTTCAGCCTCGCGGCTTTCCTCAGTGTCAGTTCCACCTTAGCAAAGATGTTCCACCTGGGGGCCAGTTTTAAATCAGGAAAGGTCCACTCCCATTGGAGTAAGTTATTAGCCCATACTCCACGGTCACATGTCTGCGCTGCTCCCAAAGCTGGTCCATGCCGGGTTTTGTGCGTCCCGCTGCGAGTGAGAATTAAGTAATTTCAACACTCGTACGCCCTGTGGCGTCCCAATATTGCTGGTTACGGTTTTCGCACTCACGCGGCAGCCTTCAACGGGAGACGACAATGGTAAGTCTCTGTTTTGTCACCTTCTCTGCAGTGGAATACTGCTTCCTCTCTCCCCGTCCGGCAGTGTAATCTTGATGAATATCTTGGGGGGGCGACGCGCTGTATTTTCATACCACACCCAAGAATGCAAGCCAGGCGCGTTGCTCCAGACCGAGAGGGCGTGCCGGTAACCGGTGCTTGCTACCGGTAACACATAGAGTCCAACTCCCACTCTGTTAAGAACCGGTCCGACACAGCTCGATGACAAGGAAAAGACTTTAATGGCAGAATGACAAGCGCATGAGATGGAAATGTTGTGGTGGTGAAACGCTGGGCAGACGCGTTTCAGCCTCGTGGCCTTCCTCAGTGCTAGTTCCACCTAATCAAAGATGTTCCACCTGGGGGCCAGTTTTAAATCAGGAAAGATCCACTCCCATTGGAGTAAGTTATTAGCCCATCCTCCACGGTCACATGTCTGCGCTGCTCCCGAAACTGCTCCATGCCGGGTTTTGTGCGTCCCACTGCAAGTGAGAATTAAGTAATTTCAACACTCGTACGCCCTGTGGCGTCCCAATATTGCTGTCTACGGTTTTCGCACTCACGCGGCAGCCTTCAACAGGATAAAATGATGGTAAGTCTCTGTTTTGTCACCTTCTCCGCAGTGGAATACTGCTTCCTCTCTCCCCGTCCGGCAGTATAATCTTGATGAATATCTTATCCGGCTGGGGGGGCGACGCGCTGTATTTTCATACCACACCCAAAGAATGCAAGCCAGGCCCGTTGCTCCAGACCGAGAGGGCGTGCCGGTAACCGGTGCTTGCTACCGGTAACACATAGAGTCCAACTCCCACTCTGTTAAGAACAGGTCCGACACAGCTCGATGACAAGGAAAAGACTTAAATGTCAGAATGACAAGCGCATGAGATGGAAATGTTGTGGTGGTGAAACGCTGGGCAGACGCGTTTCAGCCTCGCGGCTTTCCTCAGTGCCAGTTCCACCTTAGCAGATGTTCGACCTGCAATGCGGCGGCACAAAACTTCCAAAGCACTGTCCTCAGTAAGATGCAAACTCTTTATTTTTCAAAAAATCCATTAGATGGTTGTTTTCAGTGCTAAACCTGCAGACAGACTTATTTCCCAGGCAGACGCATTTCGGCTTACCGCCTTCTACTGGGTCGCAAATAGGTAGTTGTAGTTAAATAGAAAAAATAGATGGGGGGTCGTGCGGACCACCACTTCCCCGGTGCTGATTTCAAAATAATGGGGGGCCTCGAGGACCCCCCAGGGACTACCACATCCCTGGGGCACAAACTTTAAGAAGAGGGAGAGGGACCGTGCGTCCCCCCTCCCTCCCCAGGCCATATACAGCCCTGGGGACCACCACCTCCCCGGGGTCAACCCATGAAAAGTAAAGGGGGGCCGCACAGCCCCCCTCCTGGAGCCATACATAGCCCTAGGGACCGCCCCCTCCCAGGGCCGACTACTGCTATGTCCCGGGGTGCTACCCCCGATACATAGCAGAATTTAGCTTTTGCTTGGTGGGAGCTTTGACATATCCCGCCAAGCCAAAGCAAACACTCTGGTTCCAGCGGGTGGGAGCTGTCAACGGTCAGAAGCGAACAGAAAGGCAAAATAGAGGTCCACAATGAGCAGAAAGAGGCAAAATAAAGGCCAGCAACGAGCAGAAAGAGGCAAGATAAAGGTCAGAAATGAGCAGAAAGAGGCAAAATAGATGTCGGAAACTAACAGGCAAAATAAAGGTCAGAAACTAGCAGAATGAGGCAAAATAGAGGTCAGAAACGAACAGAAAGGCAAAATAAAGGTCAGAAACTAGCAGAAAGAGACAAAATAAAGATCAGATACAAGCAGAAAGAGGCAAAATAGAGATCAGAAAGAGGCAAAATAAAGGACAGCAACAAGCGGAATGAGCCAAAATAGAGATCAGAAACGAGCAGAAAGAGGTAAAACAAAGGTCAAACAAGGAGAAAGAGGCAAAATAGAGCTCAGCAATGAGCAGAAAAGGCAAGATAAAGGTCAGAAATTAGCAGAAAGAGGCCATATAGAGGTCAGAAACGAACAGAAAGGCAAAATAAAGGGCAGCAGAAAGAGGCAAAATAGAGATCAGAAATGAACAGAAAGAGGCAACATAAAGGTCAAGCGAGCAGAAAGAGGCAAAATAGAGGTCAGAAATTAGCACAAGGAGGCAAAATAAAGGTGAGAAACGAGCAGAAAGATTCAAAATAGAGGCCAGTAATGAGCAGAAAGAGGCAAAATAGAGGTCAGAAACGAGCAGAAAGAGGCAAAATAAAGGTCTGAAGTGAGAAGAAAAAAGGGAAAGAACAAGCAGAACCCACTCAGGCACTCATGCATCCTCTCACAGAACAACCCAGACACTCTCACAGGCACTCACAGACCCATTCAGACACTCATGCACCTACTCACAGACTAACTCAGACATGTACACCCACTCACAGACTCAGACACTCATGCACCAACTTACAGAATTACTCATACTCTCTCACCCACTCCCAGACCTACACCGAGACTCATGCACCGGCTCACAGACCCGCTCAGAGACTCATGCACTCACAGATTGACTGACACTCTTGGAGGGACACACACACACACACACACACACACACACACACACACACACACACACACACACACACTCACTCACTCACTCACTCACTCACTCACTCACTCACTCACTCACTCACTCACTCACTCACTCACTCACTCACTCACTCACTCTCTCACTCTCTCACTCTCTCACACTCACTCACTCACTCACTCTCAAAGGTTCCATGTTACAGTTAGGAATTAACATTAAAAAAAGTAGAAATTCACTGAACAAACCAAAGGTTACAGGGATGTTAACGTTAGGAAATAAAATTAAAAACACCTTACAAATTCACTGAAAAAAACAAAGGTTACAGGGACGTTATAGTTCGGAAATAGAATTAAAAAAAGAAATTCAATGAGAAAAATAAAGTTTGCAGGGACGCTCTAGTTAGGCTCAGATTTCACTCGTACAAAACCATAGAAATTCAGCAGTTATAGTTACCTGAGCTAACTATAACTTACGCTCCCTCAATGCACTGCTTATGACCTCACATATTAAATCACTTATGACATGGTCAGTGGTATCACTGATGACATCATCCACAAAACGTCTCATACACCCACTCACTCACACAACCTCTCATACACCCACTCATTCTCACAACCACTCACATACCCATACACAGACTCATACAAGTACTCACACAACCACTCACTCATCCATAGAGCCACTCATAACCACTCACTCTCCTGTACAGCTACTCGTACAACTAGTCACTCACCCATTGTAATTGTAATTGACATTTGTAGAGTGCATTATCACCGTCCGGTCTCTAAGCGCTGTAAGAGAGAGCCCTACCCTAGCACGTGAAGAGATGTTATTGATTAGGTTGTGCCCCAGGCTTCCGCAAAAAGGACTGTTTTAACTTCTTCCTGAAAGGGAGAAGGGCGTGTTCCTTGCGCAGATTCTCCGGCAGCTTGTTCCAAAGTAGAGGAATGGAGGTTGAGAAGGCTCTTCCTCCTTTAGAGATCAAGCTAAAGCGGGGGCAGGCCAGCAGGCCGGCCTCTGAGGACCGTAGCACCCTGCTAGGAGTGTAGTTGGCTAAACAATCTTTAATGTAAGTTGGGGCTTGGCCATAGATTGCTTTATGCGCAATGCAAAGGCCCTTAAACTTGGTTCTCTGCCTGACCGGGAGCCAGTGCAGCTGACGTAGGAGGGGGGTGGCGTGGGCCCTCCTAGGCAGTCTAAAGATTAATCTGGCAGCATCATTCATGATGACCTGTAATCTGGCCAGCAAATTATCTGGGAGGCCGATGTACAGGAGTTCCCGTAGTCTAGTCGTGACAGTATCATGGCCGATACAGCCATTCTGAGTGTGGCGAATGTGAGAAGGGGGCAAGTTTCCGTAGCTGTCTTAGCAGGCCGACACATGTTCCTACTACTGCCGACACCTGCTGGGTCATGAAGAGCTTGGCATCGATTTTGATGCCCAAGCTTTTTACGGCCAGGGCTGGTTCAGGATTTGTGCCCAGCTCTTGTGGCCAAAAAGGTCGCTCCAGGGGTTGGAGTCTGTGGTGATGGCCAATACCTCGGTCTTATCAGGATTAATTTTGAGGAGTTGGCCGTCATCCAGTTGACCGTAAATTTTAAAATGTTTTGCATTCTTGTGTGGGCGGCCGGGGAGTTGTCTATATGGATGATAATTTGAGTGTCGTCAGCGTAGTTATAGATCTGACACTCCATAAGGTTCAGTGCGGCTATCAGGGGCTGGAGGTAGGCGTTGAATAGGAGGGGTGACAACGCCGAGCCCTGTGGTACCCTGCACGAGAGTTTGCCAGAATCAGACACATGGTCAGCCAGCTGTACTCTCTGGGATCGGTCGTTGAGGAAAGATGTGAGCCAATTAAGGGCCGTGCCCTGGATGCCTAGCTCCGAGATCCGCGACAAAAGTTGGTCGTGGTTGACCGTGTCAAATGCTGCGGATAGGTCTAGCAAAACCAGGGCACACAGCTTTTTCTTATCGGCCCTGAGCCTGAGTTCATCTTGCACTGCCAGCATTACCATTTCCATGCTGTGATGAGCCCTAAACCCTGCCTGATTGGTTTGCAGGAGGTGGTTTACTTCTATGTGGTGTGACATGGATTTCAGCGCGTGCTGTTCCAGCACTTTCGCCAGGAATGGGAGTTGGGAGATTGGCCTAATTTTTTTTAGGTTATTCACGTCTGCCCCTGGTTTTTTTAAAAGTGGGATGACACGAGCTTCCTTAAAATCGGTGGGGACGTGACCCGATTCTAGAGATTGATTTAGTAGCGAGAGGACCTCGCTTTCTATCCCTGGTAGTGCCAACTTAAAAATCATCGGTGGACAGGGGTCCGCAGGTGACCCTGACTTAACCCACCCCATTAAGGGCGACAGGGATTTGTGGGTGAGCATGGGGAAGACGGTGAGTGGTTTATCATATGTGGGGGGCAGGGGTTCTGACGCTAAGGGACAGTGGACAGTAGGAGTAAGATAAATCTCCGTCAGTAGGTCCTTCACTTTCTTTAAGAAGGAGGACTGGAACTTGTTGCAATCTTCCAGACAGACGGAGGGCTTCTGTTCCTGAGCTTGTCTCAGCTCTTTTAGAATCCGAAAGGTTTCTTTTTGTGTATTGTCAGCAGTCAATATCCTAGTTTCATAGAATTCTGCTTTCCTTGTTAAAATTGCTTTTTTATAGACGGCAAACATAGATTGATATTCTAGCCGGGCACCTGGGTCATAAGCTTTACGCCAGGCTCTCTCGCACTGGCGTAGGGTTTGTTTCATATTTCTTAAGGCTTCGTTGAACCAGGGGGCCCCTTTGCTCCTGTCCCTTACTCTTTCCCTACGCATACAGCTACTACACACCCACTTATTCTCCTATACAGCCTCTCACACGTGAACTCACTCACCCATACAGCCTCTCAGCACAGCCACTCATTCACCCATACAACCACTCACATACACTTTCACACACCCACTTACATACCCATTCTCACATCCATACAAACACTTGCATATCTGCTTACTCACCCATACAGCCATTCACACACACACACTCCAATACAGTCACTCACACACACACTCACTTAACAAAACACCCACTCAAACAGCCACTTACTCACGCATACAGACACTTACACACCCACTCACTCACACAGCCATTCAGCCATTCACTCACCCATACAGTCACTCATACACCCTCTCACTCACCAATACAGCCATGCAAACACTCACTCTCACACGGATACACACAGCCACTCACATAATATATGTTAGAAGTAGTATCACTCATTAGTAGTACACCTTGTATACTAATTAAACTTTTGTAGTGGCTTAGTATATATTCTTAACACTCATAAGCTCTTAGAAAACACTTACTGGATGATGTTATCAGTGATGCCATCAGTGATGTCACTGACCATGTCATGAGTGATGTAAAATGTGAGGTCATAAGCAGTGCATTGCAGGGGCGTAAGCTCTAGTTAGCTCAGGTAACTATAACTGCTGAATTTCTATTGTTTTTTACGAGTGAAATCTGAGCTTATCTATAACGTCCCTGTAACCTTTGTTTTTTTTCAGTGAATATATATATGTATAGTCCTATTTAGAAAGAGAGGGGAGACACTATGAGCTAATTAAAGGTCCAGTGACTCGTGCTCCCAAGTACACGTTTCTTAGCAAAGACGGGAGTCACTGTTCCTATGTCAGAGAAGAAGGGAAGAAATGAAAACACACTTACGTCATGTACTACTCTATGTGTGGGGGACAGTGTGTCCTCATCTTAATGCCCTCACACACCCCGAAGGATGTCATGCTTCATCATTGGGCTGTGCTCCTCGTCGGGCCGGTGCTGCAATGCCCTACGGGTCCCCCGAAGGGTCTCTTTATCGGAGATCTTTTGATGAAGCCGTATCGGTGCTTGGGGGTAAATGGCAGTGAAGTCCTAATATGTGCTTTAAAAAATGGCTGGAGGGAGGGTGAGAAATTTTATTAAGGTGATCCCTCTGTCATTGCTAAAAACAAAGTGAAAGGTGCTTCTATAGGGGATATTATGTCCCTTTGTAGCTAACTAAATTTTATATCCCTGATGGATATATTTTCCGGTCAACATGTTTCGCGCTTCTCTACGGTCTCAGGAGGAGATCCAGAGCGCTTTGTCAGGACCAAACAGATTATGGGAGGAAAAAAGCTTCCAATGGCCTAATTTGATCCAGTGCCACTGGACAGATAGGGAGAGTAGTATCTCTGAAACGACAAGAGTGAAAAAAAAGGTACAGGTTGATATTGAAGTAGTTATTAAGGGATGGGTTCAGTTCACTCTATAGTGTTTTGCTGGGTCTTCCATTGGGGGGCCAGGTGCTCGTGACCTACAGCATAATCCTTATTGCTAACGGTCAGAGTGTCTATAGGTGAACTAAAGGTGCTTAATTGTAGGATTAGAAAGATTAAAAAGATGCGTCAAGTGACCAAAGGAAAATAAAAAATATATAGTGGATGATATAGTGCCGTAGTTCTATGGTAACAGTACTTTTTATTGGTATGGTTCCATTAATATATATACATATGTCACATACCCGTATTCATGCCTGGGTTTTGTGGACTAGAAGGTGTTATATATAAAGGTTCTTGTATCGTGATAGGTAACAAACCTCTGTTGTCTAGGTAAATAATACCGCTAGGCCACACCATTGATGGCAAACCTTGAATCACTGTGCCAAATATATATAGGTAACTACAAATCTCACCCCTTAAAAACGGAGAAATGCCTCATGAGATCGGGTAGAGGTCACTCGAGATCTGTGGGAAAGATAACGATAAAAACATTTTGCAGAGCTCTGTTGGGTGCTGTTAGAATGCCAGGTAAAGGTTATGATTGAGCCCAATGCAACTCGGGCCTGGCAAGGGCACTGTGGACAAGCCCCGCACTCTGGCCCGTCTCCCCCAGGTTAGTACTCAAGGTGCCTCGATGTCGCTGGGGCCGTTGCACCTGTGCGCCTCTCGCCGTCTCCGCCGATGAATGGACTGTGCCGGTGTTCTCTTTTTAAAGGGGTTTGGCGTTCCCTGTTTATGCGGGTAATTGCCTAATTACGGAAGTAATTGGTAAATGGAACGTGCGAAAAACGGGCGACATCTTGGAGTGGTGTCCCCGGTATTTATTTTTATCGTCGTTTTACCAGGATCTTGTGGGAAAGGTTTTGGAGAGAGGAGGGTGTGTTTTAAGTGCCCTGAAAGTTGGTTACAAGAGTGTATCGTGATCAGGACTTGAAAGTGTTTGGTCAGATATAGCGTTGTACTGGTTATGGTGAGGAAGTATGTTTTCCCCAGTCCCCATATTGGAGTGGTGTACTGTTGTTTAAAAATCAGGAGGGAAAAGAACATATAACTGCCATGATGTTCTTTTTAAAGACAGGTCATATCTCGCCTTGTTATGTTCGGATTGCAGAATTATTGTTTTCTCAATGACCTTTTTATTTGCGTATTAATGACAGTATTGTTAGTAGGGGAGAAGGAATATTAAAAATATATATTATGCCACGTCGTATGTTATTCGACTCGTGGTGTTCTTTTAGATTCAAGTATCTTATTCTAAAGGTTTTCGTCTGTGGGTTCCCTGTTGGGGAGGGTCATACTTCCTTGAGGTGAAAAATCAGAGTTGGTATGTGGCATTATTTTTCATTGGTGTTATTTAGGCAGGTCATCATTTGTGTTATCGAGGGTGTATGTTTATATATTTTTCACAACACCTCGATCCAGGGAATATCATCGTTGAGGCCCCGGATGTTAGTCTGGAGGCGATGGACCCATCTTTGTTCTCTCTGGAATAGTGTTCTAGTATTCCATTGAGGATTGGACTCTATGATGGTCCATGTGACCTGATCTGGTGTGTGCCCCTTTTCTATGTAATGTCTACTCATTTTGGTAGTGTTTCTGTTGCAACGGATGTTGCTTCTATGTTCGTTGACCCTTATTTTCACAGGTCTGGTAGTCATTCCTATATATAGAAGATGGCAGGGACATTTTACCATGTATACACAGTTCTTTGTGTTACAGTTCGTGTGTCTTTTTTGTGTCCATTCCTGATTATTGAGTTGTAGTGTCTTGGTGTGAGCGGTGAGGGGGCATACGTTGCAGGTACCACATGGATAGTGCCCTTTGACCGTCGGTAGGCCCCATAGTGTCCTTCGGTCCTCTAAATGTTTCTTTTGTGGACTACAAGATCTTTCAACGTCTGTGTGCGCTTAAATGCAAATCTTGGACGCTCCAGGTGCATTTCGCCTGTGTTCACAATGTTCCAATGTTTCAACAGAATCTTTTTTATTTGATTAGATTGGGGTGTGTACACACATGTGATAACTTCATCTCTGGTTTTTTGGTGTGTTTCTAGAAGTGCTTCACGATGGTTACTGCGTGCTCGTTTTTTCGCTGTTTTAATGATTTTTTGTGGGTAGTTTTTTCTCTCAAGATTCCCTCTCAGATCTTCTGCTTGGATTTCATAATCCTGGTTCGTGCTACAATTTCTTCTCAGCCTCAGGAATTGGACATAAGGGAGGTTTTGTCTCAGGGCTTTAGGATGGTGGCTATTGTATGGCAGTAAGTTGTTGCGGTCCGTTGGTTTCCGGTAAGTTTTTGTGGTGATTACTCCATCTTTCAGAGTGATCAATAGGTCCAAGAAAGGTATTTCCTCAGATGATGTCGATAGGGTGAAAAGGAGGAATGGGTCCTGTTGATTGATCCAGGACTGGAACTCTTTGCAGCGTTCCTCTGTGCCTGTCCATAGTACTAGTACATCGTCTATGTACCGTTTCCTTTCCTTTATTTCTGCTTTGAAGGGATTGGTTTCTGTTTGGATGTGTTGGGCCTCAAAATGGGCCATGTATAGGCATGCTAGGCATAAAAGTGCTGCCCATACGTGTCCCGTGGATATGTTGGTAGAATTGGTCCTGGAATTTGAAAAAGTTGTTTTTTAGAGCCATTTCTGTGCACTCTACTCCAGACAGTGTCATTCCACTCCATACAGTGCCACTTCAACAGGGTCGGATTGGGATCACAAATAGGCCCGGGTACTCCTTAAAAAAGTGGCCCACATTCCCGGATCATGCCCTTTCATTAAACACTAATTGATTAGTCTCATTGGGCACATGTTTATAGAAATGTTTGGTAATTTTAACATTTTATAGCTTATAGAGCCAGTAACGTGGGTAAAAACTTGAAGCACTGATTTTTGGCCTGGCGGGCAAGGTGAAATTTAATAGCCCAAGAGACACAACACCTGATCTGATGGGTATTTTAATATCCTGGACTGTACGAAAATGACAATCACCCGAATCCGGTATTTTTTCCCTAATTATTATGTATTTTAAACAGTAAGTGTGAGGCAAATGCACTTTATATTGATTTCTAAAGCTGCCTTAATGACTCGTGACTGATCGTCAAATTAACAAAGGCAGAAAAGCCATGTTAAAAAGGAATAAGGTTTTTATCATATATAAAGATTCGTCTTTAATTATCATGCTCTGGCGTTTCCAGCATTTTAAAACATGAACAATGGCCGGTTATTTTATTTGTTATTTGTAGTTTTATATAGTGGGAACTGGTCCCACGGGCATTGGATCTATTTACATGAGCACCAGTTGCGTTAGAGGAGATCAAATTTGTTTTTATTTTTCAGCCTCAGAACATTAAGTGATTTGCCCAGAATCACAGGATGTTGAGTTAACCCCGGGACTCCAACATAGATCCATAGTTGCCATCTCTGGTCAAGGTAGCCTCACAGCTAGACCTATGCAAACACACTGGTGCCCCCCCCCCCACCTTACACTCAGTGCAGAAAGACACTGGGGCTAAGATGACAACACCTGGCCCCCAGCAAAGCCCCTGAATACTCTCTCCCTCCCTGTCCACCAACGCCTGAATATGATGTGATGGCCCAGTGGGGAGAGGCCAGTGGCAAGACAGTGCTTTTGGGCTTGGTCGAACCCAAGGGGGTGAGGTGAGAATGACCCTACAGTCAGAACACAACTGGCCCCCAGGGAGGCCGCTTCCCACTCACCCCCTCCCCAGCCCACTATAGCCTCAGGGCTATGGCCTGGCAGAGGTGGAAGGAATAAAAGAACAAAGCTTCTGGGCCGGCCTCGGATGTGGGGAGAGGGGGTAATGGGGGCTGAAGTGAAGATGGGCCATAGGCTGTTGTCACCTGACACTTAACCCCCAGTGAGGCTGCTTTACTTTTCCCGTCCCCGCCTCTGACAGCACAGCAGGGGAGAAGGAACACTACTTTTGGGTGTCTGTGCAGCCCCCCAGGGGCTAAGCTGAGGTCTGTGACAGCAACCCTAGTGAAGCAAGTCCCTGCCCTGACAGCCTGCCTGCCTTAAAAGACTGCGTCCTGGCTGGGGGGCTGGCGAAGATCTGTGGGCCGGGTGACACAGGGCTTAAGAATAAACAGCCCATAAGTGACACTTAGGTGCCGGCCCAATGGCCGACTGCCCGCCTTCCCAATCCAACCCTCACTTCAGCCAATGCCACTCTACTCAGTGCCACTCCACTTCTCCCCATGCCACTCCATTCAATGCTGTTCCATTCCACACAAGGCCGCTCCATGCCATTCCATTTATTGCCACTCAGCTTCTCACAATGCCACTCTACTTCTCTCCACGCAACAATGCCACTCCACACAATGCCACTTCACGACATTCCATTCCACTCCACGCCATGCCACTCCACTCCACGCTACACAAGTCCACTCCACTCCACACAATAACGCTCCAGTCCAGGCCACAGAATGCCACTCCACCCCACCCCATTCCTTTCTACACATTGTCACTCCAAGACACACAATGCTGCTCCACTCTGCGCCACACAATGCCACTCTACTCTAGTCAGTGCCATTCCACGCCACACAATGCCATTCCACACCCCACAGTGCCACTCCACTTCATGCCACACAATGCCACTCCACTTCACGCCACACAGTGCCACTCCATGCCACACAAAATTCCTTTCCAAACAGTGCCACTCCACAAAATGCCACTCTATGCCACTCAACCCCACTCCACCCCACTCCACACAATGCCACTCCAGTCCTCACCACACAATGCCACTGCACACCACACAATACTAGTCCACACAGTGCCACTCTATGCCACACAGTGCCAGCCTACTCCATGCCACACAGTCACTCTATGACTCACAATGCCATTCCACTTGACTTCACGCCACACAATGCCACTCCACACCACACAATGATCATTGTAATTGCATTTATATAGCTCTTACTACACCTGACGAGGAATTGAAGCACTTTTCGGCGAGTAGCACGCTACTCCGGAACCCAAAAAGGTTTAGTGGTGACTTAGTATAGGGAAATATGAAATCAATTTGAGCTGTGGACATGTGAGTCTGTTATTTGGGTTGAAAAGGACAGTGGAGGGATAGAAGGAGGGTTTGCATTTATATATACCCTTAAGATACTAGACAACAACGACTCGTGCCTACTCATCCTCCTAGACCTCATCACCGTTTGACACGGTCAACCACAAGATCCTACTAAAAGTACTAGAAACCAGAATGGGGTTGTCTGGGAAAGTGCTTTCTTGGTTTGCTTCCTTCCTACAGAACCGCTCACAATGCATCAAACTAAGCAACTCATTCTCTGACTCCTCTCCAGTGAGGTGCGGAGTCCTCCAAGGGTCAACCATTTCCCCCACACTCTTTAAGCTATATATGGAACCACTAACTGAAATCCTAAATCAATCGAACATTGCACACCACATGTACGTAGATGACACACAACTATACTTAAAGATATCCTCCCTAGACGACGTCATTTAACTAAATAACACTCGTCAAAACTCAGTCCTGGCTCTCTCAAAACAACCTCAAGCTGAACTCTCTGAAAACCAAATTCCTTTTTTTCCTCCCCGCAAAACAGCTCCACACCCATCCAAGATTGGCTCAAGCACCTAGACGAACTCAATTGCAAACCTACCATCATTGACTCCACGAAATCCCTTGGAATAACACTGAACAAGAGTCTAAACATGAGAGCTCACATCAGTGCTACCACACAGTGTGGGATTCCAACTCAGATTACTGAAGAAATTGAAACCATTTCTACCACCTTCAGACTTAAAACAAGCAGTACAATCACTTGTGGTCTCCAGAATAGAATACGTCGTGGCGACCGTGTCAGGTCTACCCAAATCGAGAACAGCTCCACTCAAAATGACTCCTAATGCTGAGGCAAGACTGGTAACAGGAACTAGAAGCTTTGACCACATCACCCCATCGCTTAGGTATCTAGACTGGCTTCCCCTCGAGGCAAGAACTCAACTGAAAATTGCCTCCCTCACACACAAAGCATTACATTTTAACGAACCAAGTTACCTGGCAGAAAAGATTCAAATCTCCGGTGGCAGCCGCTACCTAAGAAGTGCTAACTCTCTCAGACTTGAACCTCCTAGATTCTGAAAACAAAAAACGTACACACGTTCCTTCTCTGCGGTGGCACCAAGGATCTGGAACTCCTTACCACCCATGATGCGTTCAAACCCATCGACTCACTTTTTCAAAAAAGAGGTGAAAAAGATCCTAATGAATAGATTCCTTGCATAGACTCTCGGAGAGCCCCTCCCCAGGGCGCAAAGGAGGTCACAATGGCAGCAATCTCAAGATTGGTCAGAAGCAAGATTGGCAGAACCAGCGAAAACACTGCTCCTCTAGGTACCTGTATCTGAATAGTTCAGAGCAGCAGCAAATACCCACCATGCAGATGCTAGATCAATGCAGACCAGTGGAATATTAATAGACTGACAGTCGTTTAATGTGATATCTGTTGCAACAGCCTATTGTGGCTCTTTACGTTTGCTGTACCTGTCTATACCTATCATTTTGTTTATTCAACCCTATGTACAGCGCTCTGATACCCTTGGGTCATGTGCACACTTTATAAAACACTCTAAATAAATCAATAAAAATAAATAAATAAAAATAAATAAATAAATAAAAATAGCGCTCGGTACCCTTGATGAGGCATCAAAAGTGCTTTTTGAGAGGTAGCACTCTACTCCGGAACCCAAAATAGAATTAGTGGTGCCACTGTACTTCACACAATGCTGCTCCGCCCCAGAATGCCAATCTCCATCAAAATGTCACTCCACGCCACACAGTGCAACTCCACCCCACTCAATTCCACTCCACTCAATTCCACTCCATTCCATGCCACTCCACTAAATTTCACTCCACACAATGCCACTCCCTGCCACACAATGCTACTCCCTGCCACACAATGCCACTCCCTGCTACACATTGGCACGCCACACAATGCCACTGAACTTCACACAATGCCACTCCACATCTTACAGTGCCACTCCACACCACACAATGCCACTCCAGTCCAGTCTACACCACACAATGCCACTCCACTTCATGCTTTCCACTCCAACCCATGCCACAGTGCCTCTCCATGCCATACTGCGTCACTCCACGCCATGCCACACTATGTCACTCCACCCCACTGCGCACCACTCCACTCTATGCCACATAGTGCCACTCCACTCCATCCTACACAGTGCCACTCCACTCTATTCCACACTATGTCACTGCATGCCACACTATGCCACTCCACTTCAACAAAGCCAGTAGATCTCACATAGGTGAGACCTGTTGACTTTGCCAATGCTTAATAAATCTTCAGTACTTACCTCCTTGCTCTGTCTAAAAAGTGTCCAAAATATGTCTAGAGTGTAATTAGTCCATACACATCCACAAGAGTTCACAGATGGGGAAGAGATGTGGTCCAACAGCCAGAGCTGCCAACATTTGGACTAGGGAACCATGTTAGAGTCACGGTGTTGGCTCAGCATCCTGTGATTCGGGGCAGATCACTTAGTTATGACCATGTGTAATGTAGTGTGATGCTCATGTAGAGTGCTCTAATGCCCTTCGCCAAGTTTGCGTTATATAAAACAAAACAAAAAAATCCTCTAATGCCAAACTGCTGATCTTCCCCCAATATAAGTGATCTAGTCATTGCTGCTAAGCGGTGGAATGCCCTCCCTCATGGTCTTCGTCAGGCCTCTCTGAATCATATTTAAAAAGCAACCGAAAGTGTGACTTTTCCAACTAAATTAATCCCGCCAGGTATTTCTGTAGCTATACTCCTTAGTGCCTTGACTTCCTAGCTTGGGAATCTGTTGCGCTTTACAAATGTATATTCATTAATTCACTGTTGGGTGTAGTTTGTAGAATTGAGAGAGGGCAAATTTGACTGTTTTTTGATTTATGTGGGTAAGTTGCCAAGTGAGGGGGCTTTGTTTTACAGTATTAAGGAAAGTGGTGAGGGTTACGAAGCCGAGGGTTGTGATTAAAGTGGAGGGTTTTATGTCATCTCCACAGAAAATGATATTGAAGAATTCAATGCTGTTGGTGCATTTGTCCAGTGACAGGTATTTCATTGTTGTAGCAATATGGTATTTGAGGAGAGGTAATGGTGTTATGTTGATTTTTATAGCGTGCTAATCACTGGAGAGGGTATCTAGGCACTTGTGTAGGTGTGTGGTCCCCAAGGTGCTTTATGGAAGGGCAGGTCTTCAACTTCTTGTGGAACTCAAGAAGTGAAGAGGAGGCTCTGATGTGTTGAGGAAGGTAGCTCCATGTCTTGGTTGCGATGTAGGAGAATGAGCAACCTCCAGTTTTGCTTTTGTGGAAGTGGGAAGTGTGTGAGAGTGTGGCAGAGCGTAGGTGTCTGATGGGTTTGGTTAAAGTTTATGCGGCTGTTAAGGTATTCTGGTCCTGTGTTGTGTAGGTGTGCGTGAGAAGTTTGAATTCGCTGCGCTTGTGAATGGGGAGTCAGTAAAACTTCCTGAGGCGCGGTGTGATGTGGGTGCAGTGTGGGAGGTTGAGTATGATAAGTCTTGTGGCAGTGGTCTGGAGTCTGTGTAGGAGTTGTTTAGAGATTCCAGCAAAGAGAGTGTTGCTGTAGTACAGCTTGCTGGTGATGAGTGCTTGTGTGATGGTCCATCTGGTGTTCTGAGGCAACCATTTAAGATCTTTTGCAGCATGCGTAGGATGTCAAAGTATGACGTGCACACTGCATTGACTTGAGCCATCATGTTGAGCTTGTCATCTAGGATGATCCTTGGATTTCTTGCATGGTCTGTGGGTCCTAGCTCTGCCAGCCATTAGGTTAAGTGCCATGGGCAAGTCTTGTTGCAGAAGGCCAGTACTTCCGTCTTGTCAAAGTTGGGCTTCAAGCTGTTGGTTCGCATCCAGTCTGCTACCGTGGTCATGCATTTGGTGAACTTGGTTTGGTTGTGGTTGCCTGTCAGGGCGAGGATGGTAGTGGTGTTGAGATGTACTTTATGGCTGATTTTGTCAAGAAACGTTTTGTTGATGGCAATCGACTTTCGAAAGTTGTGCAAGGCTTCAGGAATGGCATGCAGGGTTGACATCATAGCGGTCTGCTATAAAAAGGGCTTGAGCCAGTTTGTAGTTTTCCAATTTAATATTGTGCGTGGTATGTAATTTTACGTTTGACTGTTTGACTGGGGCATGAGGATGTTTTGAACCAGTATTTATCAAGCTGGTGTATTTCTCTTTTTTAGTTGTGGAGTGCTTTGTGAAATGGCATGAAGGGTCCATTTATTCCAACTATACTGGATGTAGTATGGCAGTTGTTGTTAGGTACAGTTTATGTATTTTCTGGAATGGTTGTTCTTAAGGCACCAAAGGTCCGCCTGGAGAGTTCAGCTGAGAAGTCTTAGAAAGTTTTACAGGAAGTCCTAGTTGATTTCATTTGGGGAAGGCATTCAGAGTGTACCCAGGAAATGATGAAGGGTATGGTCTGGTGACATGATTATTCTAAGTCAAGGTGCATTTGAGTATGTTGGGGAAGGAGATCAAGATTTAGAGTGTTTTTCCTATGGCTTGGCTAGCCCCATGGACTTCAGTTCACATACTGCAAAGCAGTGCACTACTGCCTTGACAGTCTGGACTGTCGAGTGGAGCATTTTATCCGCTTTGTCCTGCAGGACTTTTTAGTCTGAGCCAGTTCACAGACTCACCACCTTGGGAGGTACTGCTATGGTATCTATCCGCAAGGTGAAGAATCTGTGGTTTGCAGTATTCATCAGAAAAACAAGCTACTTACCTTCGGTAACGATCTTTCTGGTGGGTACTCTAACCGCAGATTCCTCACCGACCCTCCCACCTCCCTGTTCTGTGAACTGGACTTGTTTCCATTTAAAAAAGTGTCCCAATCTAGAGAGCTGCACACTGGTAATACCAATTTGCCGGCGGGCTCTGTGTTTGAGGGTACGGAAATCCTAGAAATCAACTGATGTCAGCGCGCATGGGTGGCACAGATATGTGCCTCTGCTCGTCACTTCTTGAGAGCATTAACAACAGTGCCACCTGGCGGCACACAGGAGAACTGGTCTGAAAGTTTTCGGATCCAGTCTGCGGCCTGGGGATTATTCACATGGTGAGGAATCTGCGGTTAGATAGAGTATCCACCAGAAATATTGTTACCGGAGATAAGTAACTTGTCCTTTAGTAATAAAACAGATTTACGAAATGTGATTCCAGAAATCACATATCATCATGACAATTTTCCCGCCATAGAATGGGGTGTGGGGGAGTTTGACAGGTAAAAAAATGTGCCATTTTTTTCATCCGTTCTAACTAAGTTTGTTTCATGAAGGAGCTTCTGTTAATGAAGGGGCCAAACAATCTCATTCTGACTGTGGGGGAGATGAGTGATGAAGTGCAAGCATAAATGTGTTTTATTGTCCATTTTGAAACATAGAGCCTAATAATAGGGCTTTTGCATTTTAGGGCAGTGCAATACAAATGATTTAGTTCTTTGTCTCTCCTATTAGTTCCTAGTACAGGTGAATTCACTATCTATTAGCAGCAAATGTTAAGGTACTGTGAGTTTTTCTGTTGTGTGTCCGGACAAAAGACGTTTCTTGATAGGGCAGCAGAGGCACGTGCAGGTAAGGGCGGTGGGGCCGAGGGTGTGTGGGCGGGGGGTTCGACAGACGACGATGAGGGAAAATTAGTTATTTATTTAATTTTCCCTCGTGGTAGTATGTCGAATCCCCCCCACCAGGCCCCACCGCTCTTTCCTGCACGGGCCGCCCCTGGTGAACAATATGCATTAGCTGAAACACAAACACGTGCAAGACAACAGTTATTTGTATATTATAAGACATTGATTTTACTTTACTCATCTTCAAGTAAGTAACTCATTTCTTTGTTAGGTGGATATTGTCTCCACTAGCATTCTGAGCAGATTCTTTCTTAAAAAATAAAATAAACTGCCTATTTACTAAAGGTGTACCCTGGAAAGAAAAACCCAGGAACTCATGAAATAAATTATTGTGGTTGTTAAGTAGGATTGAGTGTGTTCGGTTTCCAGAGATGACGTTTAACTGCTGCCTCAAACTTGCCCATCGATTTTCCTTTATTGCCTGTTGTCCTGATCTGACCTAGGGCTCTTCTCTGCAGCGTGGGCCGACCTGGAACACTCTTGCACCCCGCCCCATGACACCCTACTGGCGAGGCCCCATCACACCCTACTGGCGAGGGGAAGGTTGCAACAGATGTAGCCTGTGTTCAGCCCAGGCCTCTGCGCATGTAGATTTACTTCTGTGGCAGGTGTGTGGGAGCTTAGGGATAGGAAGTTGGTGGGAATCAGAGACCACATTCTAAGATTTTTTGGGGAGAGGGTGTACTGCTTAACCCCTCAGCTGGTGGCACGCCAGTCTATTAAATGGGCAGGTACTGAGTACCTGCACATCTTTCATTTGAAAGAGTATGATCCAGCACTTCACAGCATTGCTGCAGTACATTTCATGGGAGAGTACCAGCACCTCTGATTAGGAATCGGGTATTCTGTGATAGTGAGTTCCCGCACTGCAATATGTTCAGTCCAAGCACTGGTGGTGTCCGAGCCAAGGGCTCTCCCCTGTATATTCCACATGGCTCTGCACATTAGGTGCTCACTCAGCTCCACGGGGCTTGGAGCTCCTGGATCAGTCACCAAGGGCATTCACCGACAGTGAGATCTGCGGAACTTGAGGGACATGAGCAAGCTCGTCAGCCCTAACAGCTGCCCTGTTGGTGGTTGCAGCAGTGGCGGCTCCTCCGCTAAGGCAGAGGAGCATTGCCCTACTGCTTTTTAGCAGTGAAATAAAAATAAAATAAAATGATAATAACTTGCATTATCATTTTATTTTCTCCTACTTTCGCAGCTTTGCATGAGGCGGCGGGGGCAGGGGGAGAAGTGGTAGCACCCTCCTAAGTGCGCAATGACTGCTTGGCCGGTCCTCTCGGGCCGCCCAAAACAGTCTTGCACACTTTGCATGTTCTCCACCCAGGCTGCATTACAGCCTGCATGGAGAACATGCCCAGGCTCCCAGTCAGCGTCTGAGCACCGAAACACGCCGCTCAGACCAATCACAACACTGCTCAGGCAGCGTTGTGATTGGCTCACTTGGAGCCTGGGTGTGCTTCCTGTTGTTCAGGTCAGCGACGGAGGACTACAGAAGAGAGACGCGGCGAGGAAGCGGCGCAAAGGTTTTTCTTTTTTTTTTTTTGCTACCCCCTTCCCCCGTGTCCTCCCCTCCCACCCTCCTACTTCCTCCTCTGCTTGTAACGACAACATGGGGACTGAATCACCGCAGAATAGGCCTATTGAAACGTGTCTACCTCTCGGACAGGTCCTTGTCAGACTGTTCATTCTGCATTGCATTCTTTTTTTGCGCTTCAGACGGTGTTTGATACATGCCCAATGGACTGGGCAAAGTATAGCATGCCAGTCACATTTACTGCATTGTAAATGCTGTTCCCAGAGTCTGCACCCTTGAACCTCTATTTCTAGAAGCTCCGGTTCATTCTAAGAGTGGGGGGGGTGGAGGGGGTGGGGTCTAGTGATGGCCTACCTACAAGAAGCAGCAGATCACTCTACGCAGAGCATTTTACAGCATCAAGAACATCTGCAACATGGCATTGCTTACGTAGATAGCGTGTGTAGTAGAACAGTATGGTGTGTGGGGTCTGTCGAGACCAGATTACTGAAACCACAATAATAATATTAATACAGACATTTATAAAGCGCAAACAGCTACCTCAAGCAGAGGTGTCCCGGCGCTATAACAGTAGGCGGCACGCGAGATGAAGAAGAGCAGGCCAAAGAGCTCTACCCTAGGCTAAAGAGCCAGGTTTTTAAGGACTTTCTGAACAGCGGCTCTGATTCGATTTGGTGAATATTGTTTGGCAGGGAATTCCAAAGCTTAGTAGCCCCCACTGTGAAGGATCTGCCTCCTAAGCGAGCTTTAACAAAGCGCGGAGTACATAGCCGATTTTGAGAGTTGGACCTCAGTGAGCGGTTTGATGTGATGGGAAGAGGCGGTTTACAAGTTAGATGAGCAGCATGCTGTATTGTTTTTACACACTTGATGTGAAGTGATTTACCCTGAGTCTCGTGATGTTTGGCAAAGAGCTAATCATGATTAGACCCTGGTCTCCGGATTCCAAGGACCTAAACCACGAGACCACATCTCCCTCTCCATGTACAGTAATGTTCAAGGATCCAGCTGCCTGTTTATTTTGGCAAATAAGTAATGCTTAGAGGGAGTCCAATTCTGCAGAACAACGTGAACATCTGCACAGATATATTCACATTTTTGCTGGAAAAGGTACAGAAATATTCAGACGATGGTGAAAAAATCCTTGTTTTGTAGATCAGTGCCAAAAATAATTAGAACAATGCATCAGACGGCACTCTTTATCATTATTTTCAACATTTCTGCATGTTTAGAAGACATGCCAATAGAAATATATAATATCTCTGGTCCCCATGTACATCTGTGTTGAGCTACAATCTGTCCTGAAGTGAAGGGTTCATTTAACCTGGCACATTCACAACCCTCCATACCCTGAGCATCTGTCCCCCGGAAGGCTTACTGTGGCTTGATGCCGGGGTATCGACACCCTCACTCGCCTTTCTTCAGGTCCTCTTTTATGTGTTTGTACATCTAACAGCCGACGTGTGTTTAGGAGTCACTGGATGACATAGGTTTGAGACACTCACACACGCCCAACCCCCCCATATCAAGATGAACTGAGAGAGAGCAGTCATGTTCCGAATGGAAGACAAAGCCTCACCTTCATTATAGTGACATGTTTCATCATGGGCTGACTCATCCCACCCTATCAAGATAGTACCGTCAAGGTGGGCTCAACCACCATGAGAGGGAGTTCAGCATAAATGCTGCTGGATAAGCAAGGGATCCCCTGCTTGGTATGAATCAACTTAACAGAGACTAAAGGTATGAAGGAATGTAAATTATACACACATTTTGGGTGCCATAGAGGACCCTCTAGGAGCACTTTTATAAGATTTCTCTCATTGAGGTTTTTGTCTCCTGGTCTTAATCGGGGGCAGCATTTGTCAATTGTTGCTTTATGACTGGATTTTGTTTCTTTTCTACTGTACATTGGTATTTGGATGCGATCTGTCTTTAGGACCCCTTTATGCATGTACAATGTTCTTCTGCACTGTTCACTTTTATGGTCCATTGAACTGAAATAAAGTTAATATGATGATGATGAATCAACTTATGGTGATGCATGGTACTATATTGCATGTCATGCTTTTTCTTTCATTCTAAAGAGGACTGTTCTCTCTCAGTCCTCCTTGTTATCGCATTGGGTGGGTGGGTGTGTATTTGATGTGTTGGAGGAAGTGCGCTAACTAAATATCTCCATCTGTCTTGTTGTGGTACACTGACTCAGGCTTGGCGGCTTCCCTGCAAGGGCTTTCCACTGCTCAACCCAACCACCGCCTCTGATGAGCTGTTTTTACAAATCTTGAGTTACCCAATCAGTGCCTGTAGTGTTGCTAGTTTATATTAATAGCTTCCTCTGCTGCCTTAGCCCTGTTATTCCACCTTCCTTTCTAATGTTTGTTCATACTTTCTTTCTCTCTGTCTGAAAATTCAGGCAGAGAGAAAATGTGCAGATAATTTCCATAATTCAGGTTATCTGTGGAATATTTGCAAAATGTCTGAAATCTGTGCGGGTACCAAGAAATCTGCATTGTCCACAGAAAAATATGTGCAACAAATTACGACGATCTCTTATCTTGAGGTAACATATTTACAGTGTCTATTTGTTTTGGTTTGCATTAGGAAGTCACTATTAGAGCCGTCAGGGCAGAGTTCTGCAGCCTGTTTTCAGCCACTCCTCAGCACATGTAGAAAGTGTACTGATCATTTCCTGATACGTTCAAAATGTATTGGACTTTTGCTGTGTTCCCTTTAAAGAATTTTGTAATTCAATTAACTATTCTTTATTTTTAATTTTTAATAAAACCTGACTATAATTTGAGTGATTTTATTTCAGGTCATTTCCTCTAAACCTTATGTACAGTTGTATTGTAAGTGCATTTATATAGAGCTTACTACCCCTGATGAGGCTTCGAAGCGCTTTTTTTGGCGAATAGCACCCTACTACGGAACCCATAAAGGATTAGTGGTGAATTAGTATAGTGAAATATGAAAGTAATTTGAGTGGTGGATATGTTAGTCAGTTATTTGGATTGAGAAGGATAGTGGAGGGATAGAAGAGGGGAAAAAGGATTCCATTTATATAGCGCTTGCTACACCTGATGGGTTTTTTCGGCGACTAGCACGCTACTTCAGAACCCATAAAGGATTAGTGGTGAATTAGTATAGTGAAATTATGAAAATAATTTGAGTGGTGGATATGTTAGTCAGTTATTTGGATTGAGAAAGATAGTGGAGGGATAGAGCAGGGGAAAAAGGTTTGAATTTTCCAAGCGCTTGCAACCCCTGATGAGATGTTGAAGTGCTTTTTCGGAGAGTAGCACGCTACTCCGTAGCCCATAAAGGATTAGTGGTGAATTAGTATAGTGAAATATGACATTAATTTGAGTGGTGGACATGTTAGTCTGTTATTTGGATTGAAAAGGATAGTGGAGGGATAGAAGGGAAGGATTTCGATTTTTTTTGTTTGTTTTGGAGCTCATAGTAGGAGGAGGCTTGGGATGAGTAAAAGGGAGGTGGAGGGGGATGAGCAAAGGAGAGATGGAGGGTGATGAGTAATAGGGAGGTGGAGGGGAAGAGTCAGAGGGAGGGTTTAGAAAGGCTTGTTTTGGGGGATCTGAATAGTAAAAAGATGTATGAGATGATGCAAGGAGGGGTGGAGTAGGGAAAAGTCTTGAGAGGGTTATTTTGGGGATCATAGTAGTGGTATGGGGATGAATGAGAGTGGAGGCAATGGATATATTGATAGAGGTATATGGTGAGAAATAGGGTAGTGCATTGGAAAGAGTAGTAGAAAGAGGTTTGAGATGAGTCAGAGAGTTGAGGTAGAGGATATATTGAGAGCGGTATAGGGTGAAAAATAGGGTAGTGCATTAGATATGCTGAATTAGAAGAAAAGTAATAAATAAGTAAAAAGTAGTAAATATATAGATCCAAAAGTAATAAAGATATAGATCCAAAAGTAATAAAGATATAGATCCATAAGTACATAAAAGGTATATAGATGCATAAAGGAAGGTAGTATATGTAGATTAAAGATGCATTAAATAAACTCTGGCTTTCAAGTGTTCTTGTACTTTAAATTAGTTTTATTTATTATTTATATATATATATATATGTTTATATATATTTTGTAGATCAATAGTGAAGCAAATGTAAATAAATAGTTATGATAAAAAGATTTACTTATTTTTGCAGTCACTTATATACATGTTAAAAACATAGAATAATGTAACTATCAGTAATATGTACTTTTGTTAAGCAGAACTAATGAATATCTATATATAATATATTTTATTTTTTTAAACATAAATATTCTACATGTTTATACAAATCAATACACATATATAGGTACATATCTATAGTACAAATAAATGCTTATATACAGAGAGATATGCTGTATATTTCTATCTGTTTGCCTATGGTGGTTATGTGGGGAAGAGCCAATTCTTGAGTAGTTTTCTGAAGATAAGGTGGTTGTCCGTGGATCTTATGTTGGGGGGAGGGAGGGGGGTAAAGAGTTCCATAGTTTGGCTGCTTGAACAGAGAAGGATGTGCCACCCTTGGTTTTGTTTCTTGTATCTTGGGATTTTGAGGCGAGGTGCCACGCTAGAGCAGAGGTTCCTTTGTTGAATGTGTTTGGTGATTTTAATCCTGATGAAGAGGGGTCTCGTTCCATGTATTGCTTTGTGGGTGATACAAAGCAGCTTGAAAGTGGATCTTCTGGCAGCTGGTAACCAATGCAGGGCTTTCAAGGCAGGGGAGATGTGGTCTTGCGGTTTTATATGTAAGAGTAGTCTGGCAGCCGAGTTGGTACATTTCAGGGGTCTGCACCCCTTCTTTGTTAATGAATATAGTTCAGCACAACTGGAAACATTTTAGCGCATGTGAGTTAAGCAGAGAGGGAATATCCTTGCTTTTTTTAAAGACCATTATACCTCTCGTTGCCAAATCTATGTGGTGTTTGTGTGCGTTGACCGTGCAGTGATTCTGCGGTGCTGCAGAATTGATGCCCTCGATGGCCGTTCTCTAAATTTCCACACACCTTCCCTTGCCTTCAGCGCCACTGGAATTATATAATGCCACAGCATTTTCTGCATTATTATGGATTTGCCACATAATCATCTGCTGCATAATTTGCAGATTTTAGAAAAATAAAGTGTTTTTAGCTCAACCCGATCAAGAGTTACTAAAATCCGTGGCACGTGCAGTGTAAGACTCTTCGCAATGATTGACTGGCCACATTTTAGGAGCTTTTTGCTGTATTTGGAGGTTATTTGGGTGTTAAATTGATACTGATGAAATGAAACATTTGCCCAAACAGTGTTAACGTGTCAAGATGACAAAATAATGAAGTAATACTATCACAAAAGTGCTGCATTACGCCACATATTTTGCGGTTTCGTGACGCACAATTCTCGTCAACCCTGCCGCTAATTTTGGCCCTCCCCTTTTGCAGAATCCCAGTGGCTCTCTTCCATTCCTTTCTCATACCCCTTCCCTTCCTGCCTTGCTCCCCTCCTCTCTTCTTTTCATTCCTTTCTGTTCCGCCTCTTAACCTTCCAAGGACGTCTTTTTACTCTTAGTATGTTATGTTTATGAGACCCTCTGATAAAACTGTGTTATTACCCTGCAGGCAGAACCTAGGCAAGAACATGTACTGATTAATTTGTTCTATTTTTCATTCTTCAAAGGAATATCCGTTCTTGTATTTTTTTTCACTTGGAAAGAATGCAGATAGATGTCCCACATCCAGGCTTCAAACGCTTGTAGCTGGCAGAAGGCCAACCCTGTGTATGAAACGTGCAGAGAGAGCAGCACTGTGAGGAAGTCGCCCCACTGCAGAGAATATGCCATGTTTACATCTGCCAGAAGCACAGGAACTCGAGACACGTTCACAAGCCCTTGGTGACACCTGTAACTCCTCGGGTCTGTAACAGGGGCGCCTGGACTAGGATCCCCATCTTGTTGCCATGGAGTTACTAAATTCCTCCAGCTTCCGGTTCTGCGCTTTCCTTTTACGAATCATTATTTTCAGGTGGTAGTTCCTTTGATTCTCTTAACATGAACCAAGTCTACAAACCGAAGAATGCAATGTTGATAAAGAAAAGCCCTAATCGGTTAAATGATGTCTGTGATGCTATTGAGTCATTTCAAACCTGCCAACTCACACGGTACCACACTGTGACACACGATATCAGCTCCCCCCCCCACGGTCTCCCCGTGAGGAGCGGATATCACACGGCGGCAGGGAAAACGAGCTGAAAATCACTGTAAATAGTGGATTTTCAGCTCGTTTTCCGATGCTTTGAACTGCTGATGTCCATTAAGGGGTGTGAAAACACCCCAGAATATGGGCACCAGCCTCAGCAAGCTTTTTTTTTTTTAGTTTTTGGAGGAGGGGACTTGTGGCAGGGTGGGGGGGACAAAAGTGCCTCTTAGGTAGGCTTGGGCGGAGCTGGCGTAGTGCCTCTACGCGTAGCTCCACGGAGTTTGAAAAAAACTCCATGGAGCTACGCGTAGCTCCGCTCCCTCCCCACTCCCAAATACTTTAAAAAGATATAAAGAAGGCACTTACCTGTGTTTCTGCCGCCTCCCCTGCCTGGCCCTCTCTCCTTCCTGCTCCTCTCGCGTCCTCGACGTCCTTCTTCATTAAAAAAAACCCCTTACTTTGTAAGTCTTGCGCGAAGGAGAGCGGCCAGGCAGGGGAAGCGGCAGAAACACAGGTAAGTGCCTTCTTTATATCTTTTTAAAGCATTTTGGAGGCGGAGTTTTTGCCTACTCTGCGTTCGCCAGGGAGCGCGGAGTAGGCAAATCTCCGCAAATCTCCACAAACTCCGCTGGCGGAGCGGAGTTACCCGCCCAGGGTTATTCTTAGGTACTTCTCGACACGAGACCCCACTCCCTCTAAGGCCCTGCCCCCTCCTCACACAGTGAGATATTTGTTCAGGTTGGCAGGTATCTCATTTAGGAACTTTTCCTTTGGGGGATTGGCCTGCATATGCCAAAATAGCTGTTTTCTAAACACTGAAGAAATAACCTGAGCTTGGTCACGTGATGCGTTTGTGCCATTGACGGCAGTGAGTGCAGTGCCCGTGGTCCTTGAGGTGTATAGCTGCTTTTGTGCGGTTCATTCTCTGTTAAGATAGTATTAAGGCTCCTCTATGCTCACCTTATCCCCCAGTGCTCTCACCCCCCTCTGTCCCTGCTTCCTGTAAGTCATTGCTCGCCAAGTCTGGCCATGTCACTGTCTCTACTATCCAGGCCCTGCCTCCTGCCTGCTCCTCTAAGACCAGCCCCCTTCACTGCCCCCTATGACCCAGTTCCTCCTCCACTGCCTGTTTGCATAAAACTCCATGCCCAAAAGGAATTGTGTGCAAAGGGCTGCCCTCTTGGCAGGAGCTTGTGTGCGCTTGTCGACATTACCAGCAGTGACGCCAAATGGGGCATCAGGAAGGGCGCAGATGAAAAAATGCAGAATCAACCACATTATTTACATGTGAGATGAAAAGCAGTTCATCAATGAAGGGGACTCCTAGGCTGTGATCCTATGCACGAGAGTAAGGATTTTGTAGTTTACTCTGGCTTTAACTGTCAACCAAAAAAATATCTTTCTTAGATCAGCTTGATTTATAACTATCGCATGCTTCCTCTCCTTTATAATATGCAGCGGCGGCTCCTCCGCTAAGGCGGAGGAGCTGTCGCCCCACTGCTGTTCAGCAGTGCAAAAAGGAAAAATACAATTATGACGTTATCATCATTTTATTTTTCCCTTCTGAGGCAGTTTTGTGAGCGGGGCGGGGCTGGGCTGCTCACAGAGCATGGGTAGGAGTGGTTGGGGCACTTTCTAAGTGCGCATGACGGTTTAGCCGGCCGTCTTTGGCCGGCCAAACAGTCATGCGCACTTTGTTTTACAGCCTAGTGGAGAACATGCACAGGCTTATAGTCCCCGTCTGAGCGCCGAACCAAGGCACTCAGACCAATGACGACACTACTGTCATGGTGACAGCAGCGTCGTGATTGGCTTAGGGGAGCCTGTGTGCTCCGTTCCGGGACTCTTTGGCAAAAGAAGCGTAAGAGAGACGCAGGTGTGAAGAGGTAAGTGTATTTAAATTTTTTTTTTTTTATTAACCCCCCCCCAGCCTCACCACCCCGATCCATCCCAGCCGCCACTGCTATTGAGTGAGCCCTCTCCTTATCTACCATCCGCTGCATGCCTCGCTCTCCATTTTCATCCCTACTCGCAGTTGCATGCCCGTTGCCTTCTCTCGCTTATCTTCTTCTGCAGTTGTCCACATCTAATTCTATAAATCACATCCCCTGCCCTCTTTTGAAATGGGTAAACCATATCCCAGAAACCTCTTCTTTTCTAACCCATCTGTTCCTCTCACCAATCCTTTGCATGAACTAACATAGTCCCTAATAAAGGTGACAGATAACTCCTATTAATTAACTTGCTGTGAGAAGTTGGCCTGGTATATGCTGTTCACTAATTAAAGTGAACACCTTGCACCAGAACAATTCGACTCTTATGGTAGATAGGTTTAAGACAATCTTTATAGAAAGCTATCCTAGTGGTAGCTGTGGAGAGCAGCCTTCAGGCTAAGTCTTGAAGGAATGTAAAGCAGCTTGTTTTACCACACAATCTCTTGAATCACCAAATGAAAAGACACCACACAGGTATATATATCAAATATATATGTATTTATTAATAAACACTCTCTACTAATCTCTTTATGAGATTAGAAGTCAGGAACATATGTACAAATCAAATGTTATCAAAATAAGTTTAGCACAATCGAATATCACAATCTTAGTTTGGCTAGACCTAGGTCTAGGGCATCTAGAATCGAGGGACCCCCAAGAACCACCCCAGGTAGTTGTAGGAGACCCACAGGGGACGGACGCGGTGTCCTGGCACCGGTGCGAGTCCTGTACGAGTCTATGTGCACAGACGCGATTGAGATTTCAATGTTAGAGGTCCCTTGCGTGTTCGAGGCGAACACACCGATCGGTCCTTGTACGAGTCGAAGGACGCGGTTACAGATAGAGTTGCAAGGGAGTTGGACGCGGTGTGTCTAACACAGACGCGCACCATGTACGAGTCAGCGCAATAGTCGCACTTGGAAAGTAAGAGTTTTAGGGCACTTCTAGGGTAGCTACAAGCAAGTCACTTACAGGGTAAGTAGTTCTAGGGCCCACACCCACAGGAGCACCGTAGTGCTGAAGTTACCTCACCCAGGGGAGCCGGGTGCATAGGTGTTCTTTGGTGTCGGGTCGCGGCGTCGTTTTCAATGGGAGCCAGTGAAGACTTGCTGCTTGCGGCGACAGGAGAAGTGTCCGGAGGAATCCAAGCCTGGATTCGGAAGATGGAAGACCTGAAAGCAGAGGGGACAGTGTTCAAAGTCACTTGGCAGTGACTCGGGGCAAGGAAGATGGATGCCCACCGTTGTCGCAAGATTCAGGTCGCTTCGCGGGTGCCTTGACTCTTCAGCCACGAGGTCCAGGGGCGTCGACGACGACCAGGAGCTGGATTCGGCGTGTCCCACGATGTCTGCAGCTTACTGCGGTGTCGGTGACTCGATTGGAGCCAACAAGCCTTGGTAACAGCAAGTCTCGGGGAAAGTGTAAAAAGTAAATGGCGCAGACCAGCAAGGTCTGAGGGACTTACCCAGCGAGGGTAAGTCAGGGCAGGCCTGGAGCAACCAGGGGAGCCCTTTGGTTCTGTAGGAAAGCCTTCAGGGGACCCACAAGCCGGCTGGCAAGGGATCGCGAAGACACCTCGAGAGGATTCGCTCAACAGGGGCCCACGGTCACTTGGGACGTGGTAGGCCTCTGATCTTCGGAGGGATTCCTGCTGGAGGCTAGGACCACACGTGGTCCAAAGCACAAGTTCGTAGAACGTTCTGAAGGGGTTGCACTCGACAATAGTGCACGGTACCCAGGGGTCGCGGTTCCTCGTCACTCTTGGGGTCCACTGGCCTTAGCTTCGCTGGGGACTCACGATGGCCTTTGAGAAGTCAGGAAATCCACTTCTTGGGCTGCAGGGACTTCGGACTCCGGCGGGAGCGGCGTAGTTTGCGACCGTCGTTTGTAGTTTTTGGTGCCTGCCAAGCAGGGGAGTCACTCCTTGACTCCAAGGGAGTTTCTTCCGTCTTCCAAAGGTAGTGGAACGTCGAAGGTCCGGGATTCGTCTTCAGAGCGTCGTCCAGGGGTATCTAGTTTGCAATGCACAGGTTCCCCCTCTTATACTAAAAGAAAGGGAGGGACTAGCTCTATGACCCCACCTATGGGAGGGTCAGGGGAGTGGGTGGTTACACCTACTTCCCTTTGTCCAGTTTCGCGCCAGAGCAGGGGCAGGTAGCCCCTGAGCCGGATTGAACTGGGGTATGCACAGAGGAGCCTTCTGCTCCCCAGTGCAGGACTTCAAAGCACTCTAAGAGTGCACCCACCCAGCCCCAATACACTAAACCCTGTCTGGGAGGTGGTCACACCCCTTGGGACAGGATATCTATTGTTGGGCTTCCTCCACTGCGAGTGTTGGTCATCAGCAGGAGGGCAGCCCAGTGTCTGTGACTGGTGGCATCCATTTTGTGATGCCAGGGCTCTGCAGGATTCTACCGCGTTTCCACAGTAGGTACATGTCTATCCCTCTAGAAGGGTGGAATGCTACCCCCGCCGCCAGGACTGGCGGGGGGGTAGTATTCCAAGATGTTTGACACCAAACACAACATGTTTTGATGCGGCCATTCCAAAGTTAGCATTCTACCGCGAGGATATAATGCACTTAAAAGTATATGGTTTAACCGCATCCACAAACAGCCCCAGAGAATGGACTCTGAGAGCTGCAGAGGGGCCCTGCTCAGGCAGAGGCACCCCCTCACATGGAAACTACGCACCCTGCCCTCAGGATTGATAGGGCCTGCTTTAGGGGTGACTGATAAGTCTCAATGTGTGTGCAGGAGAGATATAGGGGACCTATATCTCAGTGAGGGGTGCTAGCACTTCCTCACCCAGGCTGCAGTAGCAGGCCTGTGGTGTCAGATTTAGTCTGCTTCCCAGGGGTGGCATAATACATGCTTCAGCCCCTGGTAGGCCTGTGAAGTACCTATGCCCTTGGTACCTAAGGTACCATATACTAGGGACTCATAAGGTACCACAGTATCCAATCACTAGTGCACCTAGAGTGCACTCCAAATCGTTTAGAGAGAACAGAGAGGCTGGGGCCCTGATTGGCAGGGTCCCAGCCAGACTATAGCCAGAAACCAGTGTAAACATCAGAAAAAAAGTGGGGGCAACATAAGAGGCAGATCCTACTCTCCTACACAACCCCCCCCCCAAACGCAGGGACACTAAACTAACCTTGACCAGTTGAGTCTTTGTGTTCTAAGTGGAAATACCTTGAGAGTCCATCTGCATTGGCATGTTGGGTCCCAGGTCTATGTTCCACTGTATAGTCCATCCCCTGTAGGGAAATGGACCACCTCAAAAGTTTTGAGTTTTCACCTTTCATCTGTTTAAGCCATAGGAGGGGCTTGTGGTCAGTCTGAACTATGAAGTGAGTGCCAAACAAGTATGGCCTCAGCTTCTTCAGGGCCCACACCACAGCAAAGGCCTCCCTCTCTATAGCTGACCAACGTTTCTCTCTAGGGGTCAGCCTTCTGCTAATAAAAGCTACTGGCTGGTCTTGACCTTCATCATTCAGTTGATACAGTACAGCTCCCACACCCAGCTCAGAAGCATCTGTTTGGACAATGAACTTTTTGGTGTAGTCTGGACTCTGTAAGATGGGGGCAGTGCACATGGCCTGCTTTAGGTCTTCAAATGCCTTCTGACAGCTAGCTGTCCACTGAACCTTTTTTGGCATTTTCTTTGAGGTCAGATCATTCAAGGGGGTCACTATAGATCCATATCCCTTGACAAACCTCCTATAGTACCCAGTCAGGCCTAAGAAGGCTCTCACCTGTGTCTGGGTGGTTGGAGCAACCCATTCCATTATGGTTTGGATTTTGCTCTGTAAAGGCTGAACCTGGCCTCCACCTACAAGGTGGCCCAGGTACACAACCTGACTCTGCCCTATCTGGCACTTAGTGGCCTTGATAGTGAGGCCTGCTTTCTGCAGAGCCTCCAAAACATTCCTGAGGTGGACCAGGTGATCCTGCCAGGAGGAACTAAAGACAGCAATATCATCTAGATAAGCTGAGCAATAAGTTTCCATCCCTGTCAGAACTTTATTCACCAACCTCTGAAAAGTGGCAGGTGCATTTTTCAATCCAAAGGGCATTACCACAAAGTGGTAGTGCCCACCAGGGGTCGAAAATGCTGCTTTGGCATCATCAGCTAATCTGATCTGCCAGTAGCCAGCTGTTAGGTCAAACGTGCTTAGATACTTGGCTGAGGCCAAAGTATCAATCAGCTCATCTGCCCTTGGTATGGGATAGGCATCAGTCCTAGTGACTGCATTGAGGCCTCTGTAGTCTACACAAAACCTCATTTCTTTCTTACCACCCTGGGTATGAGGCTTGGGTACCAGGACTACTGGGCTAGCCCAAGGGCTATCTGAAGGCTCAATTACACCTAGCTCCAACATTTTCTGGACTTCAGTCCTGATACAGTCCTTGACACGGTCAGGTTGCCTGTAGATTTTATTCTTGACAAGCAGACTGTCTCCAGTGTCCACCTCATGGGTGCACCAGGAAGTCTGACTAGGGGTCAGGCTAAACATATGTCTATACTGTTGCAGAACTTGTCTGCACTCAGTCTGCTGATGGTCAGTGAGGCTGCTTGCCAAAGCAACACCATCCACTGACCCATCATCAGGGTTCTGAGAGAGCAGGTCAGGGAGAGGGTCACTCTCCTCCTCCTGGTCCTCATCAGTTGCCATGAGCAAGCCCATGTCAGCCCTGTCAACATATGGCTTTAATCTGTTGACATGGAGCACCCTCAGGGGGCTCCTGGGAGTTCCAAGATTCACCAGATAGGTGACTTATACCCTTCTGTTCAACTATGGTATGGGGGCCACTCCACTTGTCTTGGAGGGCTGCTGGGGCCACAGGCTCCAACACCCACACTTTCTGTCCTGGCTGGTATACAGTCAGTACAGCCTTTTGGTCATGCCAAGCTTTTTGTAATTCTTGGTTGGCCTCCAGGTTTCTGGTTGCCTTTTCATGTACTCAGCCATCCGGGAGCGGAGACCAAGTACATAGTCCATCACATCTTGTTTGGGGGCTTGAGAGGTAACTCCCAGCCCTCTTTACCAAACACAATGGACCTCTCACAGGATGCCCAAACAGAAGCTCAAATGGGCTGTAACCAACCCCCTTCTGTGGAACCTCTCTGTATGCAAACAACAGGCAAGGAAGAAGAAGGTCCCATTGCCGCCTAAGCTTCTCTGGGAGTCCTTTAATCATTCCCTTCAGGGTTTTGTTGAAACGTTCAACCAACCCATTGCATTGTGGGTGATAGGGGTGGTGAACTTATAAGTTACACCACACTCCTTCCACATTGCTTTCAGATATCCTGACATGAAGTTGGTACCTCTGTCAGAAATGACCTCCTTTGGGAAACCCACTCTGGAGAAAACTCCAATGAGGGCTCTTGCCACCACAGGGGCTGTGGTGGTCCTCAGGGGAATTGCTTCTGGGTACCTGGTGGCATGATCCACTACCACCAGGATAAACCTGTGCCCAGATGCAGTTTGAGGGTCAAGGGGACCAACAATGTCAATCCCTACCCTTTCAAAGGGTACCCCACCACAGGTAGTGGTATCAGGGGGCCTTTGTTGTGCCACCTGCCTTACCACTGGCTTGGCATGTGACACAGCGACAAAACTCCTTTGTGTCCTCTGACATATGTGGCCAATGAAAATGTGGAACAAGCCTGTCCCAGGTCTTGTTTTGGCCCAAGTGACCTGCCAAAGGGATATCATGTGCTAGGGTCAAGAGGAACCCCTAAACTTCTGAGGTATTACCATCCTCCTGGTGGCTCCAGGGGCTGGATCTCTACCCTCAGAATATAGGAGTCCCTCATCCCAATAAACTTTATGGGACCCACTAGCACTCCCAGCAGCCTCAGCAGCAGCCTGCTGTCTGAGGGGTTCAAGAGAGGGGCAGCACTGTTGCTCCTTACTCGGATCTTCCCTAGAAGGGCCCCCTGCCCCCAAGAACTCAACCTGATCAGGCTCAAGTCCCTCTGGGGCAGTTCCTTCTTCAGGATCTGCTTCACCTCCCTCTGGGGGTGAATCTGTGATCTGAGACAGAGGGGAAGGCACTGCCTTTACCCTACTGCTCCTCCTCTTGGGAAGCATCTGGTCCATTGTTCCAGGATCCAGAGCTGGTTCAGTGTTATGCATTCTTGCTTGTGACCTGGTCACAGCAAACACCTCTGCAGGGATGCCCAACATCTCAGCATGAGTCCATAACTCTACTTCAGACCAGGCTGAAGTCTCTAGATCATTGCCCAATAGACATTCGACAGGGAGGTCTGCACTGACTACAACCTTCTTGAGGCCAGTTACCCCTCCCCAGGAGAAATTCACAACTGCCAGACTATGGTTGGTCCTGACATTGCTTGCATTGGTCACCTGGTACATTTCTCCCAGGATGATCTGTCCAGGGTCCACAAGGTCCTCTGCCACCATGGTGACACTAGCACCTGTGTCCCTAAATGCCAAAGCCTGTTTGCCATTTATTACAGGCTGCTGTTTGTATTTGCCCAGATTACTGGGGCTTACTAGGAAGGACATCTCAAGGTCTCCATCACAAATCAGCATTGCCTGAGTGGGCACTCTGACTAGGTCAGAGTCCACTTCAGAACCCAGGGTCAACCCTACTACACCCTTATTCTGAGTACCACCTCCACCAGTAGCTGAGCTAGTTGCCTTAGGGGCAGGAGTGGTGGTGGTTTGGTCTTTGGACTTGTTACAATCAGAAGTCCAGTGCCCTTTCTGTTTACAGAATTTGCACCAGGGCTTCTTTTGGCCTTTCCCCTTGTTGGATTGTGACTCCCCACCAGATGCAGATTTTTGGGGCCCTTGTGAAGACTTCTGGTCTTTTGAATTATCCCCACCTTTCTCAGAGCCCTTAGGATCTTGCTTCTTGGTGTCACCCCTTGGTTCTGGGGTTTCTGCCTTACCCTGGTTCTGACCCATTTGTCTGCCTTCTTTCCCAATTCTTGGGGAGAGGTCAGATCTGAGTCCACCAGGTATTGATGCAACAACTGGTTCTGGCAATTATTAAGGATCTGTTCTCTCATCATCAGATTATACAATCCCTTGAAATCAGTAACCCTACTGCCAACCAGCCAACCCTCCAGAGCCTTGGTTGCACAATCTACAAAGTCAGTCCAGTCCTGAGCCTGTGCCTTCTGGGTGTCTCTGAACTTCAACCTGTACTGCTCAGTGGTTAAGCCAAACCCATCTATCAGCATCCTCTTCTCTAACAGTCAGGAGCTTGTCTCTACCTTTGTCTGAAAAGGAGAGCCACAAGATTGCTGCCCACTGCTTTTGGGGGGACCTGCTGTACTCTACAGGCCCTCTCCATAGCAGTTATCCACTTGTGGATATCATCCCCACTCTGGTAGGGAGGAACAACCTTGCTCAGGTTCCTATGGTCTGGAATAGATTCTCTGCCTCTAGGGACACTGTTGCTGCCACCAGGGGGTTCTAACCCCTCTCTTCTAGAAGCTCTCTGGATCTCCAGGGCTTCTCTATCTAGTGCCAACTGCTTGGTTCTGAGGGCAACTCTTGCTTCCTCATACTGCAGCAGTTTGCACATCCTTTCAGAGGAGGTCTCTCTTATGGGAAAGTATGAGTTCATCTGCTGGACAAATTCTTTGCCAGAGTGATAAGAGTGGTCAGATGCCCTGGAAGGGGACCTATGCCTCTCATCCACTCTGTCAGTTCTCTTAGGGAGAATTCCTCTGTCCTTTTCAGGCCCCTTGGAGCCTGGCCCTTCAATCACAGAGTCTTGGTCATTCTGATTTTCATCATCTGACCCAGACACTGTAATTGACCCACCCCCTGATTCAGACCCTTTAGCTCCTAGAGCCAATCTAAGATCATCTGCTGTCAGCAGATCTATCAGGTGTAGTGTGGAGGGACTCTGTCCTAGCTTCAGGTGTCTTTCAACACACAATGCTCTCAAGTCAGAGAAAGCCATGTCCTTATACTGAGGCTGAGTGGATCCACTGGTTCCACCCTTTAAGGACATTCTAGTGTTGTGCAGTGTTGTACTACCTACACTAGTTTGTGGCCTACTGATACTAGCTTGAGCTGTAGAAAGAGTGTGCTATCCCTTGGCACACAGCTCTAAGTTCAGTAGAATTTATTGATACTAAGCTTGACTTTATATGTACCTTAAGTACCTATAGTGGTTTTCAGTTAGTAATTCAAATAGAGATTTTCTGGTAAAACAATAGCAAGCTGGAATCCCACACGCTGCCCACCAATGTGAGAAGTTGGCCTGGTATATGCTGTTCACTAATTAAAGTGAACACCTTGCACCAGAACAATTCGACTCTTATGGTAGATAGGTTTAAGACAACCTTTATAGAAAGCTATCCTAGTGGTAGCTGTGGAGAGCAGCCTTGAGGCTAAGTCTTGAAGGAATGTAAAGCAGCTTGTTTTACCACACAATCTCTTGAATCACCAAATGAAAAGACACCACACAGGTATATATATCAAATATATATGTATTTATTAATAAACACTCTCTACTAATCTCTTTATGAGATTAGAAGTCAGGAACATATGTACAAATCAAATGTTATCAAAATAAGTTTAGCACAATCGAATATCACAATCTTAGTTTGGCTAGACCTAGGTCTAGGGCATCTAGAATCGAGGGACCCCCAAGAACCACCCCAGGTAGTTGTAGGAGACCCACAGGGGACGGACGCGGTGTCCTGGCACCGGTGCGAGTCCTGTACGAGTCTATGCGCACAGACGCGATTGAGATTTCAATGTTAGAGGTCCCTTGCGTGTTCGAGGCGAACACACCGATCGGTCCTTGTACGAGTCGAAGGACGCGGTTACAGATAGAGTTGCAAGGGAGTTGGACGCGGTGTGTCTAACACAGACGCGCACCATGTACGAGTCAGCGCAATAGTCGCACTTGGAAAGTAAGAGTTTTAGGGCACTTCTAGGGTAGCTACAAGCAAGTCACTTACAGGGTAAGTAGTTCTAGGGCCCACACCCACAGGAGCACCGTAGTGCTGAAGTTACCTCACCCAGGGGAGCCGGGTGCATAGGTGTTCTTTGGTGTCGGGTCGCGGCGTCGTTTTCAATGGGAGCCAGTGCAGACTTGCTGCGACAGGAGAAGTGTCCGGAGGAATCCAAGCCTGGATTCGGAAGATGGAAGACCTGAAAGCAGAGGGGACAGTGTTCAAAGTCACTTGGCAGTGACTCGGGGCAAGGAAGATGGATGCCCACCGTTGTCGCAAGATTCAGGTCGTTCGCGGGTGACTTGACTCTTCAGCCACGAGGTCCAGGGGCGTCGACGATGACCAGGAGCTGGATTCGGCGTGTCCCACGATGTCTGCAGCTTACTGCGGTGTCGGTGACTCGATTGGAGCCAACAAGCCTTGGTAACAGCAAGTCTCGGGGAAAGTGTAAAAAGTCAATGGCGCAGACAAGCAAGGTCTGAGGGACTCACCCAGCGAGGGTAAGTCAGGGCAGGCCTGGAGCAACCAGGGGAGCCCTTTGGTTCTGTAGGAAAGCCTTCAGGGGACCCACAAGCCAGCTGGCAAGGGATCGCGAAGACGCCTCGGGAGGATTCGCTCAACAGGGGCCCACGGTCACTCGGGATGTGGTAGGCCTCTGATCTTCGGAGGGATTCCTGCTGGGGGCTAGGACCACACGTGGTCCAAAGCACAAGTTCGTAGAACGTTGTGAAGGGGTTGCACTCGACAATAGTGCATGGTACCCAGGGGTCGCGGTTCCTCGTCACTCTTGGGGTCCACTGGCCTCAGCTTCACTGGGGACTCACGATGGCCTTTGAGAAGTCAGGAAATCCACTTCTTGGGCTGCAGGGACTTCGGACTCCGGCGGGAGCGGCGTAGTTTGCGACCGTCGTTTGTAGTTTTTGGTGCCTGCCAAGCAGGGGAGTCACTCCTTGACTCCAAGGGAGATTCTTCCGTCTTCCAAAGGTAGTGGAACGTCGAAGGTCCGGGATTCTTCTTCAGAGCGTCGTCCAGGGGTATCTAGTTTGCAATGCACAGGTTCCCCCTCTTATACTAAAAGAAAGGGAGGGACTAGCTCTATGACCCCACCTATGGGAGGGTCAGGGGAGTGGGTGGTTACACCTACTTCCCTTTGTCCAGTTTCGCGCCAGAGCAGGGGCAGGTAGCCCCTGAGCCGGTTTGAACTGGGGTATGCACAGAGGAGCCTTCTGCTCCCCAGTGCAGGACTTCAAAGCACTCTAAGAGTGCACCCACCCAGCCCCAATACACTAAACCCTGTCTGGGAGGTGGTCACACCCCTTGGGACAGGATATCTATTGTTGGGC
The DNA here is from genome assembly GCA_963921515.1 of Calotriton arnoldi. Classification (NCBI taxonomy): domain Eukaryota; kingdom Metazoa; phylum Chordata; class Amphibia; order Caudata; family Salamandridae; genus Calotriton; species Calotriton arnoldi. Next base: position 7,470 of record CAWUFW010000213.1, on the reverse strand, counting down.
TTCCTCCACTGCGAGTGTTGGTCATCAGCAGGAGGGCAGCCCAGTGTCTGTGACTGGTGGCATCCATTTTGTGATGCCAGGGCTCTGCAGGATTCTACTGGGTTTCCACAGTAGGTACATGTCTATCCCTCTAGAAGGGTGGAATGCTACCCCCGCCGCCAGGACTGGCGGGGGGGGGGGGGTAGTATTCCAAGATGTTTGACACCAAACACGACATGTTTTGATGCGGCTATTCCAAAGTTAGCATTCTACCGCGAGGATATAATGCACTTAAAAGTATATGGTTTAACCGCATCCACAAACAGCCCCAGAGAATGGACTCTGAGAGCTGCAGAGGGGCCCTGCTCAGGCAGAGGCACCCCCTCACATGGAAACTACGCACCCTGCCCTCAGGATTGATAGGGCCTGCTTTAGGGGTGACTGATAAGTCTCAATGTGTGTGCAGGAGAGATATAGGGGACCTATATCTCAGTGAGGGGTGCTAGCACTTCCTCACCCAGGCTGCAGTAGCAGGCCTGTGGTGTCAGATTTAGTCTGCTTCCCAGGGGTGGCATAATACATGCTTCAGCCCCTGGTAGGCCTGTGAAGTACCTATGCCCTTGGTACCTAAGGTACCATATACTAGGGACTCATAAGGTACCACAGTATCCAATCACTAGTGCACCTAGAGTGCACTCCAAATCGTTTAGAGAGAACAGAGAGGCTGGGGCCCTGATTGGCAGGGTCCCAGCCAGACTATAGCCAGAAACCAGTGTAAACATCAGAAAAAAAAGTGGGGGCAACATAAGAGGCAGATCCTACTCTCCTACACTTGCCACTAAAAAGTGCATGTGATGATTACCTGAAAGTGCACAACTAAACCTAATAACCTCCGGATTAGCCACATAGGGTTCGGAGTAGCGTGCTACTCTGTAAAGCTCTTCAGTGCTGCATCAAGGGTAGTAAGAGCTGTATGAATTTCATTACAATACAATAGCCAGTGCAAAGGATTCAATGGGACATGCCCAGTCTGTGTTAGGAAGTGGGCTTGAGGTTCTGTTTACTGCGGCCCAGATGTGGTATTCGAAATCCACTTGCATTAGGCTCCTTGCAGAGATGGAAAGGCTAGTGGTAATCTGGGAATGTTGGTGCAGTTTGGACTGAAGTTGCGCATGCGAAGGATGTGCTGCGTGGCAGGTTGTTGGCACTCAACTGCAATCCCCAACAGGCCTCGAACTCTTACGTGTCTTAGAGAGACGGTGGCCATCTTGGATTGTCGGATATAACTTTCCTCATGGTTCACAGTGTTCTTTGCTAGACAATTGTCGAAACAATATTGCTGCAGCCAGGACATCTCTACATGTATTCTGATTTTCCCCACAAAGACTCGTTGCCTTTTCTAAGAATAGTTTGTCAGGTCAGTTTGACTAGAGAGAAGTATCCTGAAGTCGACTTAGTGATGAACTTGAAATTTGAACAATTCTCTTGACCATTTATTTGAATTGGTAAAACTGGGGTTATACTGTGCTTCTGTTAACCTGTTTTGTAAAATTCAAAATTGCATATTTATTAGGAAGGTCATGTGTTAGAGTTTTAGCAAGCATACGCAATTGCTGAGATAAAGTAATAACATTTATTAGCAATAGTTGTTATTCTGAAGTTCCACAGAAGTCAAGTAGAAACTAACCTCCCACAAACGTCTGTATAGTGAAGAAGCTTGAGGTAGTTAATCAAAGCAAAGGGATAAATGCTAGAGTATGTTCCAGGAATTCATTGTGGTATCTTTTAGTTTCCAGCAAATACACATCCTATATTGAAGAGCATAGAGTTGGGTACGCAGAGATAGTGTTCAGGTATATCCATTCACAAGTGCAGATATGTTTAATTTCGACACGACTCAAGGTATCTTTTTGTCTTTTTTTGATAATCAACTTTATTGATTTTGAGAGAACGAAAGGAAGTGAGCAATAACAGCACAGCGCACAGGTCCATGTACATATAACATTGCTAGCATACAGTGAATAACAGTACACAATATGCACAGCGATCGAGCACATCACATGGTAAATCAAGCAGTCCATCAGAAGCAAAGAGCTAATAGTACGGGCCCCATTATCCCAGTTGATTCGTCCATTTACCCCATATCTTATGGTATCTGGCCGGGCAGCCCCTGGCTTCAAACAAGGGTTTCTCTTGAGCGGCACACCAATCCACGCCTCTGCGCCATTTAGCTATTGTAGGGGGGCCAGGTTGCATCCAGGCCATGGCGATATCGCGCTTGGCCACCATAGTGGCCGTCCCCAAGAATAATTGATCTGCTCTGGACCCATCTAGACCGTCCATGACGCCCAGGAGGAGGCGCAAGGGGTCATGAGGTACGTGCCAACCCAGGATGTGTGTGAGTTCGGATTCTATCTTGTCCCAGTATTTTATGAGGCGAGGGCAAGACCAAACCATGTGGTAGAAGTCTGCCGGTTGTTGCCCGCAGCGGGCGCAATTGGGTGAGGCACGCAGCCCCGCTCTATGCATTCGCTCCGGGTAAGATATGCGGCATGGAGGTAGTAGATTTGGATGAGTCGAAGCCTGGTGGAGACCGTGACAGTCCTAGGGCCAAAAGGGCGTCCCGCCAATCCTCGTCCTCCAGGGGACCCAGCCATCCCTCCCACCGGAGTTTAAGCGAGTCAAGTGTTGTGGGGCTGTTGTTCGTGAGGGTACGGTATATATGCAATATTCCCCCCTTCCCCAGATTTCCCATCATGACTTGCGCTTCCAAAGGACTGAACTCGGGGAGTGTGGTGCCTGTGGATATGTGCGCGTTGAGGGCATGTCGCATCTGTAAGTATCTGTAGAATTGTGAGGTATGTAGGGTAAAGCGTTTCTGCAAGTCTTGGAAGGTCCTTATGTGATCTCCCACCCATACGTCTCCCAGCTGGGAAATGCCAATGTGGTCCCATTGTTTAAAGCCTTGCAACGCCGCCACTTCAGCCAACCACACACCCTGCCAAAGCGGCGTTTGTTGGGTTAGTTTGGAGTCCCATTGCGTGTGTCGCAGGGCCGAGCGCCAGGCCAGGAAGACCGCCCGAGTCACTGTTGGGAGTGTTTTAGGGATGGGGCATCCATACAGGATGGCCTGGATTCGGGGGAAGCCCATGTCACGCAGTTCGGTTCTGTAGGCTGGGTTGGACCATCCACCGGTAAACCAGTCGTGAAGGACGAGTAGTCGGGTGGCTAAATAGTAGAGGTATAGGTCCGTCATGCCCATGCCTCCGTCAAAGGACGGAATACGGCATCGGGCAAGAGCCATACGTGGCCTCCCACCTCCCCACAGAAACTGAGAAATCACGGCGTCCATCTCTTTGAACCAGCTCCGGGGATAGTGGAAGGGGGTATTTTGGATAATGTACAGGAATCGAGGGAGGCTCATCATCTTAAATAGTGCCACCCTTCCGAGCGAATTAAGTGGTAGGGTTTGCCAACGTAGGAGGTCTTCCTTAGCCTTCTTGACAAGCGGAGTAATGTTCAGCGCCCATTCTAATTCAGGGAGTAGAGCGACCCATATATCTAAATATTTAAAGGATTGCCGCCTAATGGGGATATTAGTCTGCCAGTCAAAGCATTCCCTAGAGAGATGGAGAGGTACGAGAGTCGATTTTGTCGGGTTAAGCCGGAGCCCGGAAACCCTTTCAAAGGCCTGGAGGGATTGGAGACACCTAGGGCCAGAGCGGGCCGGGTCTGCCAAGAAAAGCAGGACATCGTCCGCATATAGGGCAATTTTGTCAATGTGGTGACTCCCCCATGTCCAGCCCTGGATCAAGTCGTCCTCGCGGATAAGACACGCCAGGGGTTCCATCGCTAGCGCGAACAGGAGTGGGGAGAGGGGGCAGCCCTGCCTTGTACCTCTTCGGATTGGAAATACATCAGAGAGGGTCCCGTTAATAAGTGCTCTGGCACTGGGGTTGGAGTATAGGATGTGGACTAAGCGCCGAAACTGTTGATCCATACCCATCGTTGTGAGCACGTCCTCAAGGTAGATCCAGTCAACAGTGTCAAAAGCTTTCTCGAAGTCCACAAGAAGGAGTGCTAGGTATGGGGCTCCTATTTCCCCTGGGTAAAAGGGAGGTCTAGGCTAGCCGCCTCCGAGTGTGTCAAGCAGGGAATGCGGACCTTCATAGGGTCCAAAAGATCTGGGAGGGAACCTTCTAGTTTGTGCACTGAATATAAACGGACGTAATAGTCTGCAAACGTCTGCACAATTTCGGCTGACGTATGGTGGGTGGCTCCTGAGGAATCTCGAATCTCGGGAGGATTCTATTTGCAAGGGGGTAGGAGGCCAGTCTATGTAGCAGCTTCCTGTTTATGTCTCCCCAGCCATATACCCGGGCGACTGACGAGTGCCACAGCATTTTGGCCGACTCTAGCAAGATTTTTTTGATCTCTTCGCGCAGGGCTGCCAGTTGCCTGTCGCAAGCCCCATCCGGGGCTCTGGCAAGTTTAGTCTCCAAACGGACCTCTTGCGACTCGAGAAGGGCTAGATGGCTGTCCTGTGTCCGTCGCTGGGCCCGAAAGTGGCTTTTGGCCACCCCTCGGATTGTGGCCTTGCTCGCCTCCCAAAGGGTACTCGGTGAAGAGACCGAACCCAGGTTTGTGAGAAAATATTGCTGCAGTTCCTCTCCAATGGTCTTTTGGAACTCCTTGTTTTGCAGAAGCCAGGCGTTCAATCGCCACATGGGGCGCAGCCCAGCAGGAGTGTCGCCTAGGCGTAGGAGTAATGCTGAGTGGTCCGAGATTCCCCGGGGGAAGAATGGACATGTCAGTCACACAGTGACAGTCAGGGGCAGGCATAAAGACCATGTCAATACGCTCGTGGGTATGGTGCGCCGCTGAGGTGTGTGTATTGGGAGATTCGAGGGTTCCAGACCCTCCATACATCGCAAAGGCCCAAGGCGGCCGCCCATTCAATCAGTTTCTTAGCTTGGGTAGCCCTGGCGGGGGAGGGTGTGCCCATGGCGTCGAGTGGGTTGCATGACCGCGTTAAAATCACCTCCCAGAATCGTCTGTCCCCAGGGAAGGGTAGAAATGACGTCAGTATGGTGTTGCAGCGCTGGGGTATGAGGTTAAGGGTGTTGCCTTCCCCCATCCCAGAGAAAGTCACAAATCAGCCCTGTGGGTCTCTATTAACGTGAGTGGGGACAAATGGAAGGGTTCTTCGTAGTAGGATGGCCACCCCGTGAGTCTCTGTTAAAACCGAATGCCACACCCTGTCGAAGCCGTAACGTGCAAGGAAGGAGCAATGGGTTCCCAAGAGGTGGGTCTCCTGAAGCAGGAGGACGTCGGGGGAGTGTCGTTGGGCATATTTCAGGACTGCAGTATGCTTGATGCGATCGAGCAGTCCATTAACGTTCCAGGACATGACCCGGAGAGAGTTACTAGCCTGGTTTGTGTGCATCATGTGGAGCGTGTGGCCCAATATGTGGGGCCGCTGTGCATGTGTGGCTTCCCTGCGCTAAAGTGGCGTGTGCTGTTAGAGAAGGGTAGAATAATACAAAACAAAAAACCCCTAAACTGTGGACAACGGTCCAGGTACCCCCCTCCCAACCTCCCCCCACCCTATACTTCCGTAACTGAAGCATCTGTCGCCCTACAACCTAGGAAAGAACAGGCTAAACTATAATGCCTAGCTTGGAAATTGCGTGGTGGACCCCTCCTTCGATATCGGATGTAAATGTATCATCGGCAGATTGCTCTGAATTCTGTGGTACAGTACAGCAGGGCACGTGTCCCAGGACTTCTGGGAATGATGCCCTTCCATTCCCCGGCGTTGCCTCTCCAGGGGTTCTCAGATTGCTGGACTTCGGGAGAGATCTGAGTCTGTGGCAGCCAAGTCCAAAGTTCCGGGGGAGTTGTGGTCCAAGGTCGGATCATCTGCGGACCTATTCCGCTGCTGAGGTCGGGAACCTGGAGGGCTGGTGGTATTTTAGGGTTTTCGGGTGGTTGAACCTGGTGATCTGGAGGCCTCCTTACGGCCCCTGCGTGATTGTGTGCGCCTCCTGCATTGTTTGGGGGACAGAGGTTCGTGGGGTTTGGGGATCAGAATGTGTTGGTGAAGAGTTTGGACGGTCCCGGAGGGGCCGCTCCTTGGTCAACCAAGTCCAGAGATTCGAAGAATAGCGCTTTGCCCTGGATGATAACGCGGAGGCGGGCCAGGAAGAGGAGCCTGTATTGGAGGCCCAAGGCACGTATTTCTGTTTGACCTCTGTGTAGGAGCGCCGCTGGGTCTGCACCTCTCAGGTATAATCCGGAAACACCATTATGGTGTGATTTTGAAATTTCAAGGTACCCAGAGCCCGTGACTCCCGTAGGACTGCATCCCGGTCTTTGAAGTTGAGAATACGAGCTATTATAGGGCGGTGTGGGGCCCTGGGCGGTGGCTTGGGTGCAAGAGATCGATGGGCCCTCTCAACGGCAAACCATGTCGATAATGTGTCTTTAGGCATCCAGGATGAAATCCATTTTTCAATGAAGGCGGCCATTTGGCCTTGCTCAGTCCCTTCCGGAAATCCTACCAGGCGGAGGTTATTGCGGCGTGATTGGTTTTCGGCATCCTCAGCTCGCCTGTGTAGTTCCTTGGTGTGGGTCTGCAGGTGGGCCACTTGCTCTTTCAGCTGGTGGACATCGTCCTTTACTGTGGAGAGGCGGGACTCTGCTTCTGAGATGCGGGCCGCGGCGTTGCGCAGATCTTGCCGGATAAGGGACATGTCGACTCGAACTTCGCCTATTTTTCCCTCCACCGGGGCCTGGGACGTCCTGCTTGCCTGCAGGATTGCGGCTAGATCTTTACATGGGAGGGACGGGCCGCCCACACCCCCCCCCCCGGCGTGTCTTGTTCAACTGTGGTGAATTGATCCATTTTCGTTTGAGTTTGGGTGGTAGAGGGTTTGGGGCCTCGGTTTTTTCCCATGGCCAACGATGGGGAGGTCTCAAGCAGGATCAGTATCATGGAGTCTCTAGCCCCAGACCCATTCAGTCAGGGACCCTTCGTCGCCCCCGCCTCCACGTGGTGCGGTCGGGTAGGGGAGTCTCAGAACTCCGGATGTAAGGCCCGTGTAGAGTGGAGTCTCGGGGTCCGCTAGCTGATAGCCGATCCGGGAATTCATGCAAATGGTTACCCAGGTTCAAGAGCATCCCTTCCAAGGGTGAGTAAGTATTCCTGTTGGCCCCAAAGAGAGGCGGAGCTCCAGTGCACCAGGACGTCAAGCCTGCAGGTCAGGGACAATAATCACAGTAACGCGGCTGAAGTCTCGGTCCCCTTCCACATCAGGATCTGGCCGGAGGCGGGGAAATCTCAGAGTTCCAGTGCGGGTCATAGCTCCGGCGCGTGGGGGGATGGTCCACCACCTCTCCCCAGGACCGGTCGGTAGGTTCCCGCCCTCCCAGGGCCTAGGGTACAACGTCGCGTCTCAGGCGCTCATCTGTACTCTCTCTGATGGTCCC
>CAWUFW010000212.1:2365000-2502500 GCA_963921515.1 Calotriton arnoldi | reverse complement strand
AGACAGAGAGTGAGAGAGGGAGGGAGACAGAGAGAGGGAGGGAGGGAGGGAGACAGAGAGAGAGAGAGAGAGAGAGAGAGAGAGAGAGAGATAGATGTGTATGCCGGGTCCGGTGGCTCAGTGGACGAAGGCGTCCGCTGCAGGGGCCTGTGTTCCACCTCATGGTCACAGTTTTGTTTTGCTCTAGCCCCGCCCCCTCCCCCAATGACCCCGCCCCCACAGGTGTGGCCCTCGGCCACAAACCACACTGTAAATTTGGCCCCCAAGAGAAAGTTTGTGAGTACCCATGATCTAGAGACTTCAGCCTGGTCTGAAGTAGAGTTATGGACTCATGCTGAGATGTTGGGCATCCCTGCAGAGGTATTTGCTGTGACCAGGTCACAAGCAAGAATGCATAACACTGAACCAGCTCTGGATCCTGGAACAATGGACCAGATGCTTCCCAAGAGGAGGAGCAGTAGGGTAAAGGCAGTGCCTTCCCCTCTGTCTCAGATCACAGATTCACCCCCAGAGGGAGGTGAAGCAGATCCTGAAGAAGGAACTGCCCCAGAGGGACTTGAACCTGATCAGGTTGAGTTCTTGGGGGCAGGGGGCCCTTCTAGGGAAGATCTGAGTAAGGAGCAACAGTGCTACCCCTCTCTTGAACCCCTCAGACGGCAGGCTGCTGCTGAGGCTGCTGGGAGTGCTAGTGGGTCCCATAAAGTTTATTGGGATGAGGGACTCCTATATTCTGAGGGTAGAGATCCAGCCCCTGGAGCCACCAGGAGGATGGTAATACCTCAGAAGTTTAGGGGGTTCCTCTTGACCCTAGCACATGACATCCCTTTAGCAGGACACTTGGGCCAAAACAAGACCTGGGACAGGCTTGTTCCACATTTTCATTGGCCACATATGTCAGAGGACACAAAGGAGTTTTGTCGCTCCTGTGTCACATGCCAAGCCAGTGGTAAGGCAGGTGGCACAACAAAGGCCCCCTGATACCACTACCTGTGGTGGGGGTACCCTTTGAAAGGGTAGGGATTGACATTGTTGGTCCCCTTGACCCTCAAACTGCATCTGGGCACAGGTTTATCCTGGTGGTAGTGGATCATGCCACCAGGTACCCAGAAGCAATTCCTCTGAGGACCACCACAGCCCCTGTGGTGGCAAGAGCCCTCATTGGAGTCTTCTCCAGAGTGGGTTTCCCAAAGGAGGTCATTTCTGACAGAGGTACCAACTTCATGTCAGGATATCTGAAAGCAATGTGGAAGGAGTGTGGTGTAACTTATAAGTTCACCACCCCTATCACCCACAATGCAATGGTTTAGTTGAACGCTTCAACAAAACCTTGAAAGGAATGATTAAAGGACTCCCAGAGAAGCTTAGGCGGAAATGGGACCTTCTTCTTCCTTGCCTGTTGTTTGCATACAGAGAGGTTCCACAGAAGGGGGTTGGTTACAGCCCATTTGAGCTTCTGTTTGGGCATCCTGTGAGAGGTCCATTGTGTTTGGTAAAAGAGGGCTGGGAGTTACCTCTCAAGCCCCCCAAACAAGATGTGATGGACTATGTACTTGGTCTCCGCTCCCGGATGGCTGAGTACATGAAAAAGGCAACCAAAAACCTGGAGGCCAGCCAAGAATTACAAAAAGCTTGGCATGACCAAAAGGCTGTACTGACTGTATACCAGCCAGGACAGAAGGTGTGGGTATTGGAGCCTGTGGCCCCAGCAGCCCTCCAGGACAAGTGGAGTGGCCCCCATACAATAGTTGAACCAAAGGGAGAAGTCACCTACCTGGTGAATCTTGGAACTCCCAGGAGCCCCCTGAGGGTGCTCCATGTCAACAGATTAAAGCCATATGTTGACAGGGCTGACATGGGGTTGCTCATGGCAACTGATGAGGAACAGGAGGAGGAGAGTGACCCTCTCCCTGACCTGCTCTCTCAGAACCCTGATGATGGGTCAGTAGATGGTGTTGCTTTGGCAAGCAGCCTCACTGACCATCAGCAAACTGAGTGCAGACAAGTTCTGCAACAGTATAGACATATGTTTAGCCTGACCCCTAGTCAGACTTCCTGGTGCACCCATGAGGTGGACACTGGAGACAGTCTGCCTGTCAAGAATAAAATCTACAGGCAACCTGACCATGTCAGGGACTGTATCAGGACTGAAGTTCAGAAAATGTTGGAGCTAGGTGTAATTGAGCCTTCAGATAGCCCTTGGGCTAGCCCAGTAGTCCTGGTACCCAAGCCTCATACCCAGGGTGGTAAGAAAGAAATGAGGTTTTGTGTAGACTACAGAGGCCTCAATGCAGTCACTAGGACTGATGCCTATCCCATACCAAGGGCAGATGAGCTGATTGATACTTTGGCCTCAGCCAAGTATCTAAGCACGTTTGACTTGACAGTTGGCTACTGGCAGATCAGGTTAGCTGATGATGCAAAAGCCAAAACAGCATTTTCGACCCCTGGTGGGCACTACCACTTTGTGGTGAGGCCCTTTGGATTGAAAAATGCACCTGCCACTTTTCAGAGGTTGGTGAATAAAGTTCTGACAGGGATGGAAACTTATTGCTCAGCTTATCTAGATGATATTGCTGTCTTTAGTTCCTCCTGGCAGGATCACCTGGTCCACCTCAGGAATGTTTTGGAGGCCCTGCAGAAAGCAGGCCTCACTATCAAGGCCACTAAGTGCCAGATAGGGCAGAGTCAGGTTGTATACCTGGGCCACCTTGTAGGTGGAGGCCAGGTTCAGCCTTTACAGAGCAAAATCCAAACCATAATGGAATGGGTTGCTCCAACCACCCAGACACAGGTGAGAGCCTTCTTAGGCCTGACTGGGTACTATAGGAGGTTTGTCAAGGGATATGGATCTATAGTGACCCCCTTGAATGATCTGACCTCAAAGAAAATGCCAAAAAAGGTTCAGTGGACAGCTAGCTGTCAGAAGGCATTTGAAGACCTAAAGCAGGCCATGTGCACTGCCCCCATCTTACAGAGTCCAGACTACACCAAAAAGTTCATTGTCCAAACAGATGCTTCTGAGCTGGGTGTGGGAGCTGTACTGTCTCAACTGAATGATGAAGGTCAAGACCAGCCAGTAGCTTTTATTAGCAGAAGGCTGACCCCTAGAGAGAAACGTTGGTCAGCTATAGAGAGGGAGGCCTTTGCTGTGGTGTGGGCCCTGAAGAAGCTGAGGCCATACTTGTTTGGCACTCACTTCATAGTTCAGACTGACCACAAGCCCCTCCTATGGCTTAAACAGATGAAAGGTGAAAACCCAAAACTTTTGAGGTGGTCCATTTCCCTACAGGGGATGGACTATACAGTGGAACATAGACCTGGGACCCAACATGCCAATGCAGATGGACTCTCAAGGTATTTCCACTTTGAACACGAAGACTCAACTGGTCAAGGTTAGTTTAGTGTCCCTGCGTTTGGGGGGGTTGTGTAGGAGAGTAGGATCTGCCTCTTATGTTGCCCCCACTTTTTTTCTGATGTTTACACTGGTTTCTGGCTATAGTCTGGCTGGGACCCTGCCAATCAGGGCCCCAGCCTCTCTGTTCTCTCTAAACGATTTGGAGTGCACTCTAGGTGCACTAGTGATTGGATACTGTGGTACCTTATGAGGTACCTTAGGTACCAAGGGCATAGGTACTTCACAGGCCTACCAGGGGCTGAAGCATGTATTATGCCACCCCTGGGAAGCAGACTAAATCTGACACCACAGGCCTGCTACTGCAGCCTGGGTGAGGAAGTGCTAGCACCCCTCACTGAGATATAGGTCCCCTATATCTCTCCTGCACACACATTGAGACTTATCAGTCACCCCTAAAGCAGGCCCTATCAATCCTGAGGGCAGGGTGCTTAGTTTCCATGTGAGGGGGTGCCTCTGCCTGAGCAGGGCCCCTCTGCAGCTCTCAGAGTCCATTCTCTGGGGCTGTTTGTGGATGCGGTTAAACCATATACTTTTAAGTGCATTATATCCTCGCGGTAGAATGCTAACTTTGGAATGGCTGCATCGAAACATGTCGTGTTTGGTGTCAAACATCTTGGAATACTACCCCCCCGCCAGTCCTGGCGGCGGGGGTAGCATTCCACCCTTCTAGAGGGATAGACATGTACCTACTGTGGAAACGCGGTAGAATCCTGCAGAGCCCTGGCATCACAAAATGGATGCCACCAGTCACAGACACTGGGCTACCCTCCTGCTGATGACCAACAATCGCAGAGGAGGAAGCCCAACAATAGATATCCTGTCCCAAGGGAGTGTGACCACCTTCCTGACAGGGTCTAGTGTATTGGGGCTGGGTGGGTGCACTCTTAGAGTGCTTTGAAGTCCTGCACTGGGGGAGCAGAAGGCTCCTCTGTGCATACCCCAGTTCAAACCGGCTCAGGGGCTACCTGCCCCTGCTCTGGCGCGAAACTGGACAAAGGGAAGTGGGTGTAGCCACCCACTCCCCTGACCCTCCCATAGGTAGGGTCATAGAGCTAGTCCCTCCCTTTCTTTTAGTATAAGAGGGGGAACCTGTGCATTGCAACCTAGATTTCCCTGGATGACGCTCTGAAGAAGAATCCCGGACCTTCGACGTTCCACTACCTTTGGAAGACTGAAGAATCTCCCTTGGAGTCAAGGAGTGACTCCCCTGCTTGGCAGGCACCAAAAACTACAAACGACAGTCGCAAACTACGCCGCTCCCGCCGGAGTCCGAAGTCCCTGCAGCCCAAGAAGTGGATTTCCTGACTTCTCAAAGGCCATCGTGAGTCCCCAGCGAAGCTGAGGCCAGTGGACCTGAAGAGTGACGAGGAACCGCGACCCCTGGGTACCATGCACTATTGTCGAGTGCAACCCCTTCACAACGTTCCACGAACTTGTGCTTTGGACCACGTGTGGTCCTAGCCTCCAGCAGGAATCCCTCCAAAGATCAGAGGCCTACCACATCTCGAGTGACCGTGGGCCCCTGTTGAGCGAATCCTCCCGAGGCGTCTTCGCAATCCCTTGCCAGCCGGCTTGTGGGTCCCCAGAAGACTTTCTAAAGACACCAAAGGGCTCCCCTGGTTGCTCCAGGCCTGCCCTGACTTACCCTCGCTGGGTGAGTCCCACAGACCTTGCTGGTCTGCGCCATTGCCTCTTCACACTTTCCCCGAGACTTGCTGTTACCAAGGCTTGTTGGCTCTAATCGAGTCGCCGACACTGCAGTAAGCTGCAGACATTGTGGTACACACCGAATCCAGCTCCTGGTCATCGTCGACGCCTCCTGGACCTCGTGGCTGAAGAGTCAAGGCACCCGTGAACGACCTGAATCTTGCGACGACGGTGGGCATCCATCTTCCTTGCCCCGAGTCACTGCCAAGTGACTTTGAACACTGTCCCCTCTGCTTTCAGGTCTTCCATCTTCTGAATCCAGGCTTGGATTCCTCCGGACACTTCTCCTGTCGCCGCAAGCAGCAAGTCTTCACTGGCTCCCATTGAAAACGACGCCGCGACCCGACACCAAAGAACACCTATGCACCCGGCTCCCCTGGGTGAGGTAACTTCAGCACTACGGTGCTCCTGTGGGTGTGGGCCCTAGAACTACTTACCCTGTAAGTGACTTGCTTGTAGCTTCCCTAGAAGTGCCCTAAAACTCTTATTTTCTAAGTGCGACAATTGCGCTGACTCGTACAGGGTTCGCGTCTGTGTTAGACACACCGCGTCCATCTCCTTTGTAACACTATCTAGAACTGTGTCCTTCGACTCGTACTGAGTCCGATCGGTGTTCGCCTCGAACACACAAGGGGCCTGTAACATCGAGAACTCCATTGCACTGACTCGCACAAGGTTCGCGTCTGTGTTAGACACAGCGCGTCCATCTCCCTTGCAACTCTATCTGTAACCGCGTCCTTCGACTCGTACAAGGACCGATCGGTGTGTTCGCCTCGAACACGCAAGGGACCTTTAACATTGAAATCTCAATCGCGTCTGTGCGCATAGACTCGTACAGGACTCGTACCGGTGCCAGGACACCGCGTCCGTCCCCTGTGGGTCTCCTACAACTACCTGGGGTGGTTCTTGGGGGTCCCTCGATTCTAGATGCCCTAGACCTAGGTCTAGTCAAACTAAGATTGTGATATTCGATTGTGCTAAACTTATTTTGATAACATTTGACTTGTACATATGTTCCTGACTTCTAATCTCATAAAGAGATTAGTAGAGTGTTTTTATTAATAAATACATATATATTTGATATATATACCTGTGTGGTGTCTTTTCATTTGGTGATTCAAGAGATTGTGTGGTAAAACAAGCTGCTTTACATTCCTTCAAGACTTAGCCTGAAGGCTGCTCTCCACAGCTACCACTAGGATAGCTTTCTATAAAGGTTGTCTTAAACCTATCTACCATAAGAGTCGAATTGTTCTGGTGCAAGGTGTCCACTTTAATTAGTGAACAGCATATACCAGGCCAACTTCTCACACGCTTCAAGGGGAGAGATCCATCTGCACGAATGACCAACCACCCCGTGGCTACATCGTAAAGATTCTGCATTTGTTTTCATCCTCACTTGGCACACCTGCCAGCACCACTGGCCGCAGATCCATACAGCACCACGGATAGCCAAGAGCACCTCTGCACCCGGGTCCCCCTAGCCATGTAGAGTCGATCTGCCTGGAGACTCCTGGCCCAGGGCCAGCTCCTTGCTTAAGGTCCAGAGGTTTTTGCTCAACCTGACCCGCAAGTACCTTTGTGCTAAGGTAGCCATTTAAAGACCATGAGTCTGATTGACAGCTCAGTTTGACAGCAAAAGTGAATCTCAGCACTCCGCCCCCCTGAGCCAGGCAAAATTGTGCTAGCTGTTGTGAACTGGTGTAGGGCATCACGAGACCTTAACCCCGAGTGGGTTCAGTTGAACTCACTCTCTAAGTAACCAGTTGCACATATATGTTTTTCCCATTCAACGACTGCAAAGTACTGATTTATTTAATTCTTGAAAATTGATAACTGGTTTATCCTGTATGTATCGATTTCATTTTGGTGTCTAAAAATATATAAAAATCAGAGCTATTTTTATATATTGGTGTCGGTTTCTGTCAAATTGTGTCAATTACTTATCGCCCATGTTGGTGATGTGAAATTCTTAACACGTTTCTCTAAGTAACCTGTCTGCTCTTTGCCACTCTACCAGGACTGAGAGAAGTTGCTCAAGAGAGTATCCGGGGTCCATCTTTGTTTATTGTGCTTGTATTACATGGTAAGGCACCCCTGCCACACTATATAAGACTTTAACCTTGCAACACATGTTCATTTTTAGAAATCCAGAGTCCTCCACCTAAAACCCGCATGTCGATATGCATGTAAGCATGGGAATAGCACAATGAGCTAACTGATAAGCTGCATACATGCTAACGCCCAAATTAGGAGAGACACTTGTTTTTTTAAGTGATGATTGCATCCTCCAGTTTAAAATGTCTTTCCTCCAATGTAATTTAATGGGGATATTAAATACTAACATTTTATTTTGAGCTCACCTTCTTATCTAGTGCTTTAAATAGGCAGATACTCTCAGTTACTAACAACCTGTACTTCTTCAAATTGAAATGGAGAGTAACACTTTTCAGCATGGGTGAAATGCTTTTAATTATTGAGTATCAGTACTTCTAAATAGCACGCAGGTACTCAGAGAAAGACAGTATGCACCCTTTTACATTTCAATTTCAAGCTGGCATGAAATTAGAAGATGTGAAAATTGAGTGCGCATTTTGAGCTCACAATTATACTCATTTGAACATTCCATTGAAACTTTTAGATTGGGTGAGTATTTGGAGCTTCAACTTATTTTTTCTTACATAAAAGTGACGGTACATAAAAGCGATGGTATAATGCCATCATCCTGCAACCCCACATTTGGCCTAAATACCATTTGCCACCTGAGCGGCCATCTTATCCTGTCTCCTGACCATTGGAGAGACTCCATCTGCAACATCAGCACAAGAACTCACCAGCGTAGTCTGCCGCTACCAGCAATAACACTTTTTTATAGATTTGACTAATTATGTAGCTACTATTGAAATGCTTGGACAAATAAGTAGAAAGTACATGAACGTTTCACACTGTGACACTGCATAGCTTGTCGCAGTTTGGTGTGTTTAAAATGTAAAAAGGCACTTAGGACAGGCTTTATATCGGCTGTGCAAGGCACAGGAGGCTGCAGCATTTGTGTTTACTGCAGGCAATGCCTGTGGTAATACCAGGGAAAACAACAGTAAGGACCAGCCCACCAGACCATAAAACAGGCCCACAGAAAGCCAAAAAACTGTCCCAAACGCTGACTTGTCAGGCCAGTTCTTTGAGCACTGACAGATTGCCCCATAGGCCAGTCCCATGCATGACAACGCTTTAAAAGTAGAAAGTGGGAGATTTTGAAAAAATATTCAGGGCAATGTATTTTCCCCACAGGCAGAGGCAATTTTAGGCTGGAGACACCTAAAATAAAGCAATTTTTGGCTTACAAATTGTGAGTCTTCTGCCTGAATAGGGTATGCTGGCAGGTATATGAGTCTGACCCTCTTTATGTAGCTTTAAAAAAATCTACAGAAGCGCAAGGCCTGGAAAAAGCTAATAATCTTATGGAATGCAAGATGACGATAACAGGAACTGCATTGCTGTGTAGTACCTTTAGGATGTTTGTAGTTATTGTTGAGAAATCACGTATTCTTGCCTCTATGTAAACTTAAGCACAAGAATATAGAGCCCAATAGGGACGAGTTTGAAAACTTTTTAATTATCCGGTGGCAGGACGCGTGTCCCTAAAGCCATGCACATACCAGATAACATACTATTTTTAGCGCTATGTGTAGAGGTCGGCGGACCACTTATAGCTGGGACCATTCTTGAGCCAGATGATGAGCTCTGGCTCAGCTCGAGGTCATCTTCGAACCTTGGGTCTAAAATAAGCTGAGCTTTCCTGTGGCTTCTGCCTGCTACCATTACTCTACATTGGTGCCCAAAGTTTACCAAAAAAAAGCATTGACATAGACAAATTTATACCCGTTTGGTGACTGATTTGAACAAAGTGCATCTAGAAAACCTGGGATTAATCCTGGCTTCCCCACTTCACCAAACTGAGTGATCTTAGGCAAGTATTTTATTTTACTGATCCCCCTTTTTAGGTCTCGCCTGAGAAAGTGCATGCTCAGTTGCTTACAAGACATTTTGTTTACTTACAAGGGGATTAGAGCCCGCCCTTTGCATGCCATTGGTTGGCTTCATTGTCACTCTCATTTTCTTGCTTCTCTTTGGTTAGCATGTGCCATCTGCACTTCCTGTTCGTGTGTTTGCCTCCACTCTCGAGCATGGTCCAAGTACTTGTGTCCTTCCACTGCTTGCACTTTCTAAGCTACTTTTTTTATTTATTTTTAAGCACTCCATAATAGTGCATGTATTTGCAGGTCGTCTCCCTCAGGTGCTTCTCACACCACCCACACACATGTGGGCTTTTGTCCCCCTTGTCCATGTTCTTGCTTGCTCCCACCCGCTGTTAATGTTGTTGCTTGATCCGTTCTGCTCTGTGTTGCTGAGAACTGTCCCAAAACAGCGTGCTGCCCTTCGCATGCACTGTGAGTTTAGTCAGCATCCTGCCCCAGACACAGTGATGACCAGGTAGGAGGCATACTTTTCCACATGCACGAGTACCGGAAGCCACCCCTTCTGGACTCAATGAGTACTGTCCTTCACAAGTACAGTGAGGTACCAGCAGAGTACTGGTCTGGACATGGTGAGTACCTGCAATACCCTGACCCCTAACTCTCAGCGTCATGTTGCCTAGATGATTTCCTGCAACAAATAGTCAGAAAACATGGATTACTGATCTTCTCATGCACAGTGAGTTACCAGCACCATACTGCTCCACACACAGTGAGTACCAGCAGTGACCTCTCCGCGTGACACCCTGCACCGGGATAGTGGTGTTCTGATATAACTCCCCATACATTGTGAAAGACATGCCCCGGCGCAGTGAGTAAAAGTAGATGCATACTGCTCCAATAGTTTGTGTCAGCAGCACTGTATATGTCTTAAAACACAGTGAGTGGCGGCAGAGCAGAGCCCATATTCATGTTTGGCTCTGACCTGACACAGAGATTACCAGCAGTATACTCAAGGGAACAAGCTCCAAAACAAATGGGTGGGAAGACTAATCAAGTTATGCAGTATGCAAGTGACATCATGACGCGTGACATCATGGCACGTGGTATCGCAGGAAGCGGCATCACATCCCATGACCTCACAGGAAATGACATCACAAGAAGTGACATCAGATCTTGAGACTTCACAGTTATGTTTAGCAGGTCTATTAGGAGTACAGTTGAGCGCATCACAATATTTAACAAATAAGATTTTGTGTCGGGTTGCGCTAAAAAAGTGATGCAACCCCGACGCAAAATCTGGGCCTCAACTTACACATTTATTTTTTTAAACTTTACCACAAAGAAATTGGCAACAAGGGGAAATGTGGCAACAAATCTGTTCTGCTTAATTGATTGCAAAGTCTGCATTTTAAAATATCTTATGGGGTTGAGCACCTGCTGCAGAGATCTTTGTGAGCCCAATAAACCTCAGGGATTAATAATAATTGTAAAATGACTGTAGAGGGTAATGCATTTGCTGGAGAGATCTGTGTCTTGTTTAATCCAGTTTTGAATCAAAGTAGAATAGTGGGTTAACAAGTCTCCTGCAAAGCACATCATATAACATGCAGAGGACAGATTTTCATTTTATGTAGATAGGTAAGCGGGTTACTGCTTTTAACCCAGAAATCCTTTTGTTACTTGCAGTTCATAAATTATAATCCTTCTAATATAGCACAGTGAGCTATGAAGGACAGTTGACTCCTATACCTTGTAGCCCCACTATCATATGTAACACATCATGTACATAGATTTACACACTAATATGATTTATTGTTAGTCCAATTCCTGTGTGCATTACATTTAGATCTATCAGCGTCTGTCAGGTATGGTGCAGCAGGCAAACGTACCTCCAGCTTCCCGCTAGGGAAGAGCGTTCACCAGGGGTGCGTATTGGCCCCTATTCTCTTCCTGTTGTACAACAACGACCTTGAGGAGTCTTTGTCCGCCATTGTGGCAGACATACCACTGGTGGGCAGGAAAAAAATCTCTGTGTTACTTTACACGGACGTCGCTGTCCTAATGGGAAGAACACACATGATTTTAAATACCATCTTCGAGAAATTTGTTGGCTTCCTGGGGTCTTTGGGCCTAACCACCAATTGTTCGAAAACCTACACCATGTTTTGCGGGCCCAAATCTTTGAAGCAAAGAAGTGTCTGTCTCCAAGCTCACCAGTTTGCCTCTACCCAGGACTTTTCTTACCGGGGGGGTGGTCCTTGATGCTAAGGGAAATTGGTGCCCTTGTAAGAATAAAACATCACAAAGGCTTCTTAATGCTGAGGTTTTATCCACAGCCTAGCCTCCTGCATCAGTAAAAAGCCCATGGCCCCCTTGTTGGAAGTATTCAGGAGCAAATGTCTCCACATTCTCACTCATGGGGCTGGCTTCTGGGGCTATTCTAACATCTCTGCCCTTCAGACAGAAGAGAACAGAGTCCTGCGCCGCCCCTTAGTTGTACCACTAGCACGCACCTCTCGTATTTTCCATCAGGAGCTTGTGTAATGTTAGTCCCCACCAAGGAAGACCACAGGGACCACGTTGAGTTTAAGCAGGTTCTTCTTTATTTCAAGAGAAGGAGGCGCGTACGCTCTCCTCAATGCCGAGTTCCACAATGCGCGTCACAGCGCGCTATCCCGTCGGCCACCACGTCCGTCATGTGGGTGTCCAACGACTAGACTGCGACACCACATATCTCCCCCCTTTAACAACAACATACTGAGAGGTAAATAGCAATGAATGAATGAATGAAATTGGATTTCTATAGCGCATAGCTACCCTGAGGCCTCCTAGCGCTTGTGGAGCGAACAGACAGATAGGTATGTCATGCTAACGTGAAGTACTGAAAAGATGAGTTTTGA
The DNA here is from genome assembly GCA_963921515.1 of Calotriton arnoldi. Taxonomy (NCBI): domain Eukaryota; kingdom Metazoa; phylum Chordata; class Amphibia; order Caudata; family Salamandridae; genus Calotriton; species Calotriton arnoldi. The sequence goes on along the minus strand of CAWUFW010000212.1, from coordinate 2,490,498 downwards.
GAAGTTTTCGGAAGGCCAGTATGTTTGGTTCCCCTCGAAGGGTAGGGGAGAGAATTCCAAAGATTGGAGGCATTCAGGGAGAAAGAGCGTCCACCCCATCTGGATCTTCGTACTTTCCTTGGGGTGGCAAGAAAAGCGGAACTGGAACGAAGACTCCTAGGGGGTTGATAGGGGGTGACCAGGGACTGAATGATGGCTGGGCCTGATTTCCACATAGCTCTATGGGCCAGGCACATGGCCTTGAAATGTATCCTGGACCGAATTGGAAGCCAGTGAAGATTCCTCAAGGCAGGCTTTGCTGATTGTCTCCGAGGAATCTGGAGAAGTTGGCGAGCCGCACAATTCTGAATCACTTGTAATCTCTGGATTGTGGACTGAGGGGCGCCCAAGTACAATGCGTTCCCGTAGTCCAGGCGGGATAGTATGAGGGCTTGCACCATAATCCTCCTCGCCTGGAAAGGGAGCAGGGGGAGGATCTTTCTTAACATTCTCATTAGACCAAAACATGTAGCAGAGAGCTTAGTGGCTTGATGATTAAAACAGAGAGAACTCTCAAGCCACATGCCTAGGCTCTTAATCTGCTGCTTTGGGGTAGGAATAGGGCCAAGACAGGTCGGCCATATAAGTGCCGAGGAGGGTGATGGAGAATTGCCCAGAAACATCAATTCGGTCTTGTCCCCATTTAGCTTGAGGTGGGAGTGATCCATCCATTCGGCTACCGCCTCTAGGCAGGTACCTAGGGCGCAGGATGATCCCTCAGGGTGGTTTAATGCCACAACCAATTGGGTATCATCTGCGTAGGTGATGATCTTTATGCCGAATGGAAGGACTATCTCTGCCAATAGGGCCATATAGGTGTTAAAAAGCGTGGGGCTCAGGGAAGAACCCTGGGGGACCCCACAGCTAAGAGGCCGCCGGTTTGATGTGGCAGTTCCTTCAAAAACTTGAAAGAACCGATCCTTTAGAAAGGACTGGAACCAGGTAAGTGTCAAGTTTGTCCCTCCAAGATTTTTTAAGCGCTCAAGCAAGATATTATGATCAACAGTGTCGAAGGTGGCACTGAGGTCTAAAAGAATGATTGCTGCTGAGCCACCCTGGTCCAGAAGTCTCCTTGCCTCCTCTGTTACAGCCAGAAGGGCCGTCTCAGTCCCGAGCTGAGGACGGAATCCTGTTTGAGAGACATGAAGCAAGTTGTTGGATTCTAAGTACTGTACCAGCGTGGAATTTATGTGTCTCTCAATCAACTTACTCAGCCATGGAAGGAGAGAGATGGGACGGTAGTTGGCCATATTGGAGTGATCTAAATTGGGTTTTTTCAAAAGGGCTCTAACCTGAGCACATTTCCATGCCAGGGGTACCGTGCCGGAAATAATGGAGGAGTTTAAGGCATCTAAGATGACTGGGCGAATAGCATTGGTGACTAATGAGAGGTACTGCGGAGGCGCGGGATCCATAGGAGAGCCCTAGGTTACCCTAGAAATAAGAGAATCCAGGGAATCTGCGTCTAACAGAGGAAACTCCCCTAGAGAGCACTTTAGTTCGGGGTACAAACTTCTAGTGCTGAGAGCTGAGGACTCAGTCAGATGGGGAGGAAAATGCAGACATAGCAAATGGATTTTTTGATGAAAGTATTCTGCCAGGTTGTTGTAGCAACGATCTGGCGCTTCCTCCGTTTTGGGAGGTTTATGTGGCATGTTGGAGAGGGATTTAGCGATACGAAAGATCTCTTTAGGAGATTTAGGCAATTGCTTTCCATAGGTTCTAACCATTAGAACATAGAGCCTGGAAGAGACTGAAGCAGTAGTGCTTGAGCCTGGGGAAAGGGCAAGAGGGGGAGATTAGGGGAGAGAGAGAGAGAGAGAGAGAGAGAGAGAGAGAGAGAGAGAGAGAGAGAGACTGAGACTATACCAAGATGATATGGGTTAGTCCCCAGGGGGAGTTACATTTCAAATTCACTATATCTACTGGGACGCACAACTAATCTGCCTGTGCGGGTACGTGTGTAGGAGGCCTGCTCCCCTTGTGTCCCCCGTGCCCGAGGTGTGGTCTGTCTGTTACTCTTTGCTTGCTTTTCGTTGTGTGCGCTCGATGCCCCCTGCTCCGTGCCTGGGTTACCTGCGTCATTGGTCTCCTGGGGTGATGTGTGCTGTGTGGAAATCCTGTTGTTACTTGGCCCTGTGTCACCCCTTGTCCCCCCCAAGGTGCCGGTGCTTCTGGAGTTCTCTGGTGGAGGGGCAACAGTTACCTCCGTTTCCTCACCATCGTAGCCTGCCCTGTCGTTGCTGCTGTCCGTCGCCCACTGGAGGACTTTGTTGCACTTTGCCATGCGGCTGTGTGACCACACTTTTCCATCACTCAAGAGAGCGGAGCGTGAGTATAGTTCTTTGATTTGAAGTGGTTTGATGAATTTGCTGTCCCCTTTCTTGCAGAGATGGCCCAGCTTCACCCTAACCCAGTCTCCTATCGCTAGAGAGACTTCTCGTACACCATGTCTCCTGTCGTAATTATCTTTGTAGATCTTCTGGGCCTTTTGAATGTTTCTTCTCACCACCGCCGGGGACCACTTGCTTTGTAGCGTCATGTTCATACACACGAGATTGTCCCTCGTGAATGGTTCTCTTCCTCGTAGGATCTTGAATGGACTGTAACCAGTCAGTGTGGGCGATATACGGTATGCCCAGATGGTGTGTTTGAGTTCTGTCTTCCAATTCTTGCCCACGTTGATGGCAGCTTGGACTGAGCCCATGATGACGCGGTTGAAGCGTTCGGCTAGTCCGTTGCCGGCGGGGTGGTATACTGGGGTGTGCTGTGTCTTGATCCCGTTCCTTCGGGTGAAGGCTGTCCATTTGTCGGAGGTAAACTGGGTCCATTATCGCATGTGATGACTCTCGGGATGCCTTCCCTCAAGAACGCGCTGGTAAGAAACGCGATGATGGCATCCGTGTCTGCCCTCTCACAGACCTCCACTTCCGGCCACTTCGAGTACCTGTCAACGAGAAGGATTACATATTTGGGGACGCCCCTATCATCTAGGATGGGACCTAATATGTCGACTGACAGCTCTTCCCAGGGGTTGTTTGGAGTGGCGAATTCACCCATGGGGGGCCGCAGCAGCGTAAGCGATTTGACCGCGCTGGTGCAGTGTCGACACGCTCGTATGTATTTTTCCACGTAGGAGTCGATGGCCGGCCACCAATATGATTGCTTTAGCCTCCTCTTTGACTTTACAATCCCTAAGTGGCCTTCATGCACTATGGAGAGGATACGGTCCCGTAACGATGTAGGGGGTACCACTTTGTCACTCCGGAGCAAGAATACGGAGTCATCGCTGAGGGATTATTCATCCCGCACTTCCCAATACTTTCGGGTGTCTTCTGTCACATGCCGCTTCTCCGGCCATCCCAGCGTGATGAAGGTTTTCACACGGGCTAGAGTTTGGTCGTTGTCGTAGGCGGATGCCCAGTCTTGTGCACTAATGATGTTCTCGTGATCTTCGGTGAACGCCACCTGGTACTCATCCCATTCACTGGGTTTGGGCGCAGCTTCCATGGCGGCGGAGCGGCTGAGGAAATCAGCGACTTTGTTCTTCTGGCCCGGTAAGTATTCCACGTCATAGACGAAGTCCAGGAGCTTGAGGGACGTTTTCGCTATGCGCGGGGTGGCTGTTGCGTGGCCGCTAGATGTCAGGACCTTTATCGCGGTTTGTGGTCCGTTCTGAGGCTAAAACGGGAACCCCAGAGGTACTGCCGAAATTTGTCCATGGCCCAGGTGGCGGCCAGCATTTCCTTTTTGATGACAGAATTTTTCCTCATTGGGAGCGAGAGGCGAAGCCTATTGTGGTTTCCGTGCCGTCAGCGGATTGTTGCGACAAAACCGCTCCCAGCCCTTTCTCGCTGGCATCAGTGGTCAATATGCTGGGTGCCAAGCAGTCGAAACCCTGGAGAGGAACGGCCTCGCAAATGTCCTTTTTTATGGTTTCAAACTCAAGAGTGGATTCCGGGGTCCAACAGAAACTGTTCTTGTCCTTCAAGAGTTGGTGCATGGAGTGGGTTTTCGTGGCAAAATTGCGGACAAATTTACTGTAGAATTCCGCTAAGCCGAGGAAGGATCGGACTTCTTCTTTGGTTCGAGGTTGGGGTGCGGTCCTGATAGCCTCCACGTTAGCTTGTTTGGGGAAGATCCCGTTTTTGCCGATCTCGTGCCCCAGGTACAAGACTGTGCGCAGTCCAAACTTGCATTTCTCCAGTTCTGCCGTGAGGCCGTTGTCTGACAGTGTCCGCAGCACTGCCCGGAGTGTGGCATCATGTTCCAGTTTGGTCGTTCCCATGATGAGAATGTCATCCTGGAAGTATAGGACATTTTTGCAGTTCTTAAATAATTTATGCATGAGTTTTTGGAATACCGCGGCTGCCAGGCCGAATGGCATGCGTCGGAATCTGTAGCAGCCAAACGGGGGGATGAAAGAGGTAAGTTTCCTACATGAGGGGTGGAGCAGGATTTGGTGGTATGCTGCTGTGAGGTCTATTGTCGAGAAACACTTAATTCCCTTGGTCTGAGCCAACAGTTCATTAATGCGTGGTAACGGGAATTTGTCCACCAATATGTTTTTGTTCAGTTCTCTGAGGTCAATACATAACCGCACCTTTCCGTTCGGTTTCCATGCTACGACCAGAGGCGCCAGCCACTCGGCGCTTTCGATGGGCTCTATTATGCCTCCATCCTCAAGGTGTTGCAGTTCCAGTTGTACAGCTTCCCTGCAGTTGAAAGGGATATTGCGCACTTTGTGGCTGACCGGTACCGCTCCATCCTTTAAGACTATCTTGTGCATGAATTTCGATAGTTGGCCGATTGTGCCACCAAAGACGCTCGGAAAGTCTTTCTTTAAGTTGTCTAGGTCTGGTCCGTGGGAATCCTCTGCCATAAGGACTTGAATATTCCACTGGGATTGAGTTGTATGCCCAATACCCCTTGGTCAGCCCATCCAAGGACCGAAGGGCCTTTTTCTGCTACGTACAGTTTTCCTGTCGTCACTCGACCTTTGAACTCGAATGTGAGTGGTCTGAACCCCACCATGGGAATTTTCTCCCCCGTGTAAGTGACCGGGTGTACGTCTGAGGGGTGTAGTTGGCTCCCTACAGCGTTGGCAAACTCACTGTCCCAAATCTGTCTTTGTATGATTGTAAAAGGGGAGCCTGAATCTGCAACCATTGAAATTTGGACCCCCCCGATGGTCAACAAACAGGACGGTTTCTTTCTGGCGTTACAATCTATTCCCCAAACATGTTCCTCAATGCACAAGATGCAGTCTTCATCTCCATCCCCCTCCCCCGGTTCGGGTTCTGAGTCATACATGACGCACTTCACTGAAGCGTTGCTGGGTCTACGCCTGCATACTTTGCCGAAATGTCCCACCACCCCGCAGAAGGAGCATTTAACTCGGTAGGCTGGGCAGCGTTTGTCGTTAGCTATGTGTGTGTGGCTGCCGCACCTGTAGCAGGAACCTTTCCTGTCTGGAGGAGGTTTGGCGGTTCCCGTCGCAGGCCGTGTGGGCCGCTTGCTATTTCTGTTACCTGTGGAGGCGGCGGGTCTGTCACTGGAAACTTTGGCCTCACTCACTTTACAGACTGTGGGTCTTGTCTCTGTGTCCTTCTTGGCTGCCGCTGCACACCTTTTGACAGTTCAGCTTTCTTGACAATTGCGATGATTTCATGTAGGGGCGCTTCCCCGCTCACCCACAACTTTTCTTGAACACTGGTGTTGACTGTGTGCATTATGATTTGATCGCGCACTAAGTCGTCATGTAGATGGCCAAATTTGCAGTTGACTGCCAATTTCTTGAGTGTTGCAACGTAATCTTCGACAGTCTCCGTCTCACTTTGTTTCCTCTGGAAGAAGTTGTATCTATCTATGGCCGTACATATGACCGGCTGGTAGTGGCTATCCAAGTCTTCCAATGCGTGCTGGAATACGTCTTCGTCTGTCGCGGCTCTCGGTTTCTTAACCATATAGTCGTAGACCCTCAACCCTTCGGGTCCCAGGTTGTGCAGCAGTATTTTTTTTCTACGCTTGCTGGAGAACGCTTCTTCTCCTTCATCTTCTAGGGCAGATAAGTAGTTGAGGAAGTACCCCTTCCAATTGGCCCACTTCATGGCCGGCTCACCAGGTTTTGGGAGGAAGGGCACTGGATTCGTGAGGGAGAAGGTCTGGGCACACATTGTTGCAGTGGGGCTTCACCTGCGAGAAGGGAACTGCGTCTGGACCCTGCTCCTTGTCTGCAGTGGAGAGGACAACCGTGCTGGAGGCGCAGCGTCTGAAGTTGGTGCTGAGCAGGCCAGACCGGCTCTGAGGTATGTCCTTGGAACGCTGGACGAGGATACATGCACTGAAGCAATGCGTAGCAGTTGGCCACGTGCAGGGGCCCCTGAGCATGTGAGCACTAGCGCTGCTCTGTCAGTAAGAAGATTCAGGTGCCAGATTGTACTGTTTGCAGGGGAGAGAGAGAGGTTGAAAGGGATCGTCACAGGTGCCGCCTAGGACCACGTGCGTGCATGAGAGGAGCGGCGAGGTTCACTTCGGTGAGCACCGGCAGGCCTTTATACAGGACTCCTGGAACCCCCCTCATGGGCGGCGATGGTTGATTGAAGGGGCCGCTGGAGCGTGCTGGTGCTGTGGATAGGGTGCTCACCTCACGTGCGCAATGAGTAGATCGCCGGTGAAGATTAGGGCGTGGCCAGGTACTTGCGGGGCTGTGGACTGCTTGACGCTGCTCTCCTTCTCTTGAGCGCCGTGCAAGAAGGGCGCGCTACTCGGCGGGAATGTAGACCGGGACAGCGTCCCGTGTCGGGCAGCCGCTGCAGCGGGATTCGTTGCCCGTCGTCGCCAGTTTGTAATGTTAGTCCCCACCAAGGAAGACCACAGGGACCACGTTGAGTTTAAGCAGGTTCTTCTTTATTTCAAGAGAAGGAGGCACGTACGCTCTCCTCAATGCCGAGTTCCACAATGCGCGTCACAGCGCGCAATCCCGTCGGCCACCACGTCCGTCACGTGGGTGTCCAACGACTAGACTGCGACACCACAGCTTGGCGTTGGGATTGTCGAAGATATTAAATTGGCCCCACTGGTACTTTGGTGTGCCATCTGGGCAAACCAAACAAGAATGTGATTTTGTGGGTTTGAACAAGAATGTGATCCTGGGCTGCCTCACCTCCAATAGAGGTCTAGCCATTGCCTGGTTGGGATATATTCAACAGGAAATGTCAGATTTGGGTTGCCCCGAGCTTTTCTCCTCCCCTACCAGTATATCTAGGGCTGACTCAACTTGGGTTAAGAAAGCATTCCTAACCAGGAACAGATTGCGCAGAGAGGAAACCGAAATAGCAAACATTTCCATTAGGGAGTATGTTAATCTGCAATCCCCCCCCCCCTCCTCATGGAACCGTATCTGTCTTGGATGGATACCACCCGGGAATACAGATTTAGGTTGGGTATAGTAAGGTGGCACTTAAGCTCCCCACTGGGCCAATCTAATTGCACAAACTTGCTAATTTGTCCCTGTGGTGAGTCCTCTCCCCAAAGCCTGCTTCATTTTACCTTCTTTTGCAATGACTATAGGGCCTATTAAAAAAAACCTTTTTAGCCCCACTAATCAGAGCCTATGGCATCAGAAGATGTGCAGAGGCTCTTTTTATCTGTAATCTTTGAACTCTCCTGCCCTTTGTTGTTCTGTCTGTTCCTTTTTAAAATGTGTACTTAGCAGGAGAACACAAATGGCTTTTTAATTGCATGTAATCGCGTACTGCTGGCATTTTGCACATGTTATTATCCTGAGTGTTTTATCATGCATTCATCTTTTTTATTTTTGGGCCCTCGTCAGGAGGCCACTGCAGCTTACACCAGTCCATTGCTCCTGTCAGCGCTGCCTATGACAGAACCAGCACAACTACTAACCAAGAAACCCTACAAGTGTGACAATTTGGACTATTCCAAGCCGCTAAAGATGTAGGAATGGCTTGGAAGACAGGTAATAGCCATTTTAAAGTATGTTGAATTAATAAGCAACTGTTGTTGTGCTCGTGTCTGTATTACACAAAAAGCGCCACCATGTGGGAGACTGTTATAAGCCCTGGTGTGGATAATTAACTGTGGATTCCGAGCACCAAAAACTACAGGCTCAAATTAAGCACTGGTAGAGCTTAATAACCAAGAAACCCTACAAGTGTGACAATTTGGACTATTCCAAGCCGCTAGAGATGTAGGAATGGCTTGGAAGACAGGTAATAGCCATTTTAAAGTATGTTGAATTAATAAGCAACTGTTGTTGTGCTCGTGTCTGTATTACACAAAAAGCGCCACCATGTGGGAGACTGTTATAAGCGCTGGTGTTGATAATTAACTGTGGATTCCGAGCACCGGAAACTACAGGCTCAAATTAAGCACTGGTAGAGCTATAAAATAAATAAAACAAAATAGTGGTATTTAAATTGTTATTTGTGTAAATGTGTGCAAATACTGGGACAGACCAACACATCTGACATTCTTACAGTGCATGCATATCTCTTATTTATGGGGACTGAACAAAGTCAAAGTATATCTGTCCTTAATACTTGTGAAGTAATAAAAACTAGCTCCGTGCCTCTGTTTCCCCTCCATGGCATTTCCATCTAGGTTTGAGGCTCCAGATAACTCCGAGCCAGTATACTCCAACAAAAAGAGGCCTGGGCGTGGCCGGCAGCCGAGGAAGATGGCCGCCGCCTTGTAGAGCTCCGGACCTCCGGGGGCTACAAACAAAAATCCGCTACATTTCTCCGTGACCCGCCCAGTTAAAATTGCCTGCGGGAGTGACGGAACTCTGCCCGCACCCAACGAGCTACTTGCCCCGCCTGTGGCGCCTTCCCCGGTGCGTGTGGAGACGATATCCCGTTTGCGGCCTTTGAGCACGCCGTGACCGGGGACTGGAGTAGGTGCTGCGTCCAGCGCCGGCATCGGAAGGCGCGGGCCTGGCGGCGCTGAACAGCGAAGTGCGCCCTGGGCTGCCGCGTTGATACGCAGATTCGCCTTCCGGGACCCTCAGACTTTCGGATACAGCTTCGGCCGTGCGACGGGACCCCCGCAGAGCTGCACGAGGGGGGGTCCCACCGGCCCACTGCGTCCTGGGCCAGAAAGAAGTGGCTGACCTCCACGTCCATGCCAAGGTGGTAACTGACAACTGGGCGACAGCATGCAACCGCAGAGACTCCCAGTGTGACTGGCGCGATCAAGCCTCGACGCGCCACCGGCCCGTATGGTATCGTACGCTGCGGTGTGCCTTATATGCGCTGGGCCACCACTGCAGCCACCTACTGTGAGACCACGCGTCACTCCTGGTGCGTGGCCCCGCCGAGGGTCAGTCCTGCATGAAATCATAACGGGGCCCTCGAACGGCTGTGAGACCTCTCAAAACGGACTAAGGGCCCGCGCTGGGGCCTGCTTCTACAGTGGCCCAAACAAGTGACCACCTCGGGGCCTAGAAGACATCATCTTCGACTACCGCAGCCCATAATTAGCCCGCTCCAGACCCTTGATGTGCCAGGGCCACAGCTCACCCCGAGAACACTGCACTTTGCGCTCCGTGCCCGTCCCGATCTAAACCCCACGCTCCAGTCACACACCAAAACCCACAGTGGAACGCACCGGATCGCAGGAAACCCGACAGGCCGCGTGCGCCACCAGGTAGCACAGGCAGGCGGCGGTGAATACTGCTTTCAGGTGGTCAGTGACCGCGAGAGGTAGCCGAAAGGTGGGGCAAGATGGGGGGCCGGGGCCAACGAGTGACCCAACAGAATAAACTGGAGAAATACGCCTACTCTAAACTGGACAAAGATGCGAACGACCGCACTGAGGCTGAAGCGGCATCTAACAAAGAGACTACACCAGGGAAAGAGATCACACTACAGGACATTATGACCACCCTTAATAAGGTGCATACCTCTCTGGAATCCCGCATAGACACTATGACCACTGAACTCTCACTTATCCGTGCCGACTTCAGGAATTTAAGCTCCCGCGTGACGGAGGTCGAATCAATAACGGCCACCCTGAGTGCTGACACAGCCTCTCTGAAGAAACAAGTGCAACGGCTGGAAATAGACAACAGGACCATGGCAGCAAAGCTGGACGACCACGAAGGCCGCTCCCGCCGCAATAATGTGCGCATAGTGGGAGTGCCGGAGGAAACGGGAGGCCCTGCCTTGGACCTCTTTGTGGAAGACCTGATCAAGAATCACCTGCAGCCCAGGGGACTCTCCAATTATTTTTCGGTTGAACGAGCCCATCGGGTCCCCGGGGGCAGACCCCGGCCTGGGGCGCCCCCGCGGCCTATACTAGCACGCATTTTTAATCTTCGCGACCGTGACCTCACCCTCCAGATGGCGAGAGCGGCCCCGCAGATCCGGTTCCAACAAAGTACGATATCTTTCTTCCCCGACTACACCCCGGTGGTGGCCAAACAGCGACGGAGTTTCATAGCGGTGAAGCAAGAACTCAGAAACCGTGAACTCAAGTACTCTATGCTATTTCCAGCAAAACTGAGAGTAGAGGCAGATGGAAAAGCGTGGTTCTTCACCAAACTGGAGGACGCACAGGACTGGCTGGAGGGGTGGGGTCAGGTCCAACATCGCGGAAAACCTGGTCGAAACACCACTCGAGATACATCAAAACCGCAATCCCTGAATCAGATGGCAGACTCGTTGGAAGCAGGGACTCGGGCCTGAGGAGGACTGAACCAGACATGGTGGACACTCTCTGTATGAGACACCATATACGGACACCTATTCTATAAACCAGAATGGCGACAGGAGACGAAGATGTATGACGCCGGGGCTCCGACACGTCTGGGAGGGGAGCTACAGCCCCCTCGACGGCTCCGAGGAGACAGGAAGCTATCAAGGGGCAAGTGACTGATGATCCTTCGAAAGACTCTGTGTGGGCAAGGGGTTCCTGGCATCTCACTAAATTCATTTTAATAATAGATGGAAGGGTAACTATGTCCCTGAACAGGCCCCCATGGGGCACAATGAGAGCTCTCTCCCCCCACACAGGTACCGGGTAATCTGCAAAGTTGGGGTGGCGGGAAGTTCAAAAACCGTCTTGCAGGGAGGGGGGGATTGGGGATTCTTTGGGTAAGTTCGTATTTCTTGATTGTGTTTGTTTTAATTTGTTATTTGGCACACTATCAGTCCACTCACACCATTCATGCTTTGCCGCACTGCAATCTGATTTGCACCGAGCAAGCGACACACAGCCCCCATGCCGCTGTCACAATAGCCCAAAATACCTGAGACACCCCTCATGCAGCACCTACCAATTATATCTTGGAATGTTAATGGTCTTCAAGATAAGCTAAAAAGAGGACTAGTTCTACAATACTTGAAACGTAAGGCACCAGCAATCACCCTATTGCAAGAGACCCACCTGACGGGGACAGTCTGCAAAGCCCTAGATAGATGGGGTTTTAGGCTCACGGTACACTCGGAGTTTACATCTGGTTCGAGGGGGGTGGGAATCCTCCTGAAGAAACAATACCCGATTGTCGTTAAGCACACGTACACAGACGATCAAGGTCGCTTTGCGGCGCTCTCGTGCCAGTGAGAAGGACGCATAGTTAACATAGTGTCTGTCTACATTCCGCCTGCGCTCCACTCCTCAGCTTTTCCGGCGCTCAGCTAATTCCTTCTCCGACTCCCACAGGGCTATTTAATAATAGGAGGCGATTTCAACGCCACTTTAGATGACACTTTAGATCGCACACCCCCTCGACAGCAACACCGATCACACTCCGCCCTCACTGACTTCCTAGACGCCATAGGCATGGTGGACATTTGGCGCTCCCGCTTTCCCCGGACACAGCAATATACATACTACTCGGGTGCGCACAATAGCCTCACCCGAATCGACTACATACTGGCGCCCGCAGCAGAACTTGGAAACTTCTAAACGGTAACACATTTACCGAAAGGCATTTCTGATCACTCCCTGGTTAGCACTCTCTACACTTGGCATTCCACAGCGCAGAACCGCATATTCCCCATATATCCCGGATACTTTAAGGCCCCTGAGATAGGGAAGGGACTGACCGATACTCAGGGCACAAATCCTAAAAAAAGAAGTGGGGGGACTCTCCAAGTTAGGTGGTGTCACAGGAAGTGACAACACGGCAGGAAGTGACATCACGGCAGGAAGTGACATCACATGTGCAGCAGATCTATCATTTGCACATATTGCAAGATTTAACAATTGAAGCTGCTCAGTACTTAAGCTTCTGACTTAAGGTCCCTGTATGGAGGAATTAACAGCCCAAATGTGGATGAAGTTTGGCGTACAACTACATTAGTCAAGCCATTAAGTGCTGTAAGCGAGGCATACTAAAACATGGCACCATGAACAAAAGCAGAGTTTGTGCGTTGAAAAAAACCAAAGAAAACCACATGCTAGAAACTACAATAGTGATCAAAACTATAAAATGTATTACGCTACCTAGAACACCACTGTAATACACGTCTATATGAAACTCCAGGTAGGGATTGACCCAAACTGAGCAGCGGCCCTTCGTACGCATACGGCAGATTTACAGACCGAACAATAACTTTTTTATTAAAGAGGCATGCAATACTACATCCGGAGCACGTAGGCGCTTTATACCTCGCAGTGATATAAGTAATGTCATCCATATTACGTGGCTCTTACTACATCGAACTTGGAAAGAGGAATCACTGACTCACAGCCCCTGCAGCTCATAAACATCTCGGCAGCAGGCGCATAAACACTCTGAACTGTCGTAATACCTACCTGTTGTTTCACAGAGATAAACAAAGCATTCCAACCAACAGAGTAGCCAGTGTGTCACGTGCACTAGTGCAAAGAAGGAAATGGACCCCTTAGTTGCTGTTTAAATTGTAAACAATAGAATAATCAGGGATAAATGGGCCCCTCAGGCCTCTGGGCCCTGGTGCCACTGCAACTTCTGAATCAGTGGAAGCTACGCCCTTGCATTCAGCGAAAATGAAGTACTTCTGCAGCCCACTCTTTGAATCATCCATCTCATACCCCTCTTGGAGACACCTTAACACCTGTACATGGAAAGACTACCGTGGTGCGACTGCGGTGGCTTCATACCGTGCCCAGAGAACGGTCCTGCTCATGGCCACAGCCCACTGCAGCACATCGGTTTGTTCGATGTGGCAACTTCCGTCATGTAACATTTACTGGAGAAACTCTAACATAGAAGAGGCACCGCAAGAGATCCATCTCACCACACTTAAATTACACAGCGCTAGCTGCAGCTGAAACCATCAGCCATGTTGCTAGAATGTAGTATTGAGAATTGTTCCATCTTGCGAAATCATACAAGAAGCTGAAATCTTTCTTCTATGAAAATATAAAACATAATAAATATGTTTGGGAATAATAGAGACTACTGAACAGAATCCCCAGCTAAACTAGTCACCTTGGTCGTACCACTGCGTGTGCCCCAGTGTTGCAACTCAGGCGGGTTCCAAGGAGCAGGTGGGGATTCCCGCCAGAGCTGGACGGGTGCCTCCGCCTGGCACCGAGAGGCCTGGCTGTATGTAAGCGTGACACAGGGTGCTGCTGGCTGCCCCGGGCAGTCTGCACCAGGGCCAGTTCTACCTGCCCAAGGACATGGCAAGGCATGATGCATCAAATAAATAAACAGTGGAAATGCTTCAGCACGAACGCGCCACTATTACTACACTTACCTTGAAACCGTCGCCAAGCCGGAAAATGTTTTCCTGGAAGGGAAGTGGAGTCTCGAGCAGGAGGCAGGTCAGGCAGCAGGCGAGGCCAGGAAGGGAGGGCGAGCTGCGAGACATGTCAATATCCGGATCCGGTCACTTCCAGAAAGGAAAGGAGCCAGAGCAGACAAGCCCGAAAAATAAAGGGCATGGAGCACGAGGGCGGGACTGCCGAGTTGCAGACACACCCATCCAGTGACGTCTGCTACGACCACTGATTGGTCGCATATCACAGCGTCTACTGGTAGGTACCCCGGCAAGGTTAGGAGGTGATGGGGGCAAGTTCACAGACTCTCTCTTACTTACGCAAGTAGGTGCAGGGGCGTGGTGACCGGCAGTCAGAGAAAATTCCGGATTCAGCCGCAATCACCCGGAAATGCGTGGTTGGTGCGCGCTCTTATCACGCTTTTGATGAGCAGGGCAGGGTGGACGGCGTTTTGATAAGCAGGGTGGACGGCGTCCACCCTGGAAAATAAGTGGGGGGACGCCGTCCACCCGCGTGGTACCCCGACTAGTGCCCTGCCGATACTACCAAATACTATTTTACCGAAAACGCACCTTTCGTCTCCTCCCCAATCGTCCTCTGGGAGGCGTACAAAACAGTGCTTCGTGGGCAAGCGGTCTCCCTAATCACCCATCATAAAAGAGAGAAAGTCAGAACTGTAGAGACACTCGAACAGGAGATGGAGGACTTGGAAAGAGCCCACAGTTAGGACCCCTCTGACGCAAACGCTCACCTATTGCAAATTAAGAAGCAGGAGTATAGGGAATTTCTGTGGGAGGCAGCGAAAACGCGACTCTCCAAGACCCAACATACCATTTATGAAAGCGGAGACAAAGCCGGCAAGCTTTTGGCCTGGCTTGACAAAAGAGAAAAGGCAGATAGATGGATCGCAGAACTTCAACTTCCCATGGGCGACACCACTCAGAATCCCCAACATATAGTAGACTTATTGGTGCATCACTACGAACAGATCTACACTTCCACACTCACAGTTGCGCAAACAGATGCGGAGGAGTTCCTCCGAGATATTAAACTCCCCAGACTAGAGGAAATGGAGTCCCAATCTTTAGAGGTAGAGCTCTCAGCGGAAGAAATCGCGATGGCAATCGGTAAATTACAGTCGGGAAAAGCGTTGGGACCAAACGGTATCCCAATTGAGTGGTACAAGCGTAACGCGACAACACTCACACCGTACATGGCAGCAATGTATGAGGCCAGCTTGGAAAGAGGGGAACTACCGCGTGACCAGAGGACGGTGACAATAGTGGCCATCCATAAACCCGGCAAACCCGCGCAGGAATGTTCCTCCTACAGGCCCATATCTCTGATCAACGCTGAGGCCAAGATACTGGCCAAGACCCTGGCCAACAGACTTACGCCGCACCTAGCAACGCTGATACACCCGGACCAATCCGGGTTTATGCCCGGGAGAAATACAGCTCTAAATCTTCGGCGCCTCCACAACGTGCTGGGCCGCAGACATACTATTCAAGAAGAGGGTATCGTGCTGTTCTTAGATGCGTGCATGGCCTTCGACACAGTCGAGTGGCCTTTCCTCTTCGCTGTTCTCCGAAAACTAGGATTTGGACCGAAATTTTGCTCCTGGGTCCGGCTACTCTACACTGCTCCTGTGGCCCATGTAGTGGCCAACGGGCATAGATCGAGGGATTTTCCATTACATTGCGGCACGAGACAGGGCTGCCCGCTGTCGCCCCTTCTTTTTGCCCTAGTGCTGGAGCCTCTGGCGGCCTGGGTACGACAGGACCCGGTCATCCGAGGACTTAGATGGACTTAGGACTACGAGGATCGCATAGCTTTATATACGGACGATATCCTTTTATACATGGCCTCTCCCAGACGTTCACTGTCCCGTCTGTTAGATATCTGTAGTTCCTATGGACGACATTCAGGATATACGATCAATTGGACGAAATCGGTGCTCTACGTCCTGAGGGGTCCCCCCCCACTCCTCCCGGCTGGCTGCGAAGTAACGATAGTGGAAGACACTTTTAAATATTTAGGGATTCACGTCACCCATGACCTGGAAGTGTTTATGACCCTAAATCTCCAAGCCCCTTTGAAATGGTTGCAAAGAGGTACCAAACACTGGCAGTCGCTGCCTTTGTCGCTCCTGGGGAAAGCGGCACTTTTCAAAATGATGGCGCTCCCCCGGTTTCTCTACACCCTCCAAAATGCACCTTTTCCAGTCCCCCAGACCTACTTCCGTGCCATTGAGGCAGAAGTCACTAAACTCCTTTGGGACAATAAACCGGCCCGTATAGCTATGGTGAAATTATACCGCACCTGGTACGATGGGGGCATTGCACTCCCCAACATACAGTCTTATTACTGGGCCGCTCAGCTGACAGTGATAAATCAGTGGATTCATGTCCCCCACACGGACCCAGCCTATGCCCTCGATAGGTTGCAACTTGGGGTGACGGGGCCTCACCGGGCGCTCTATAACAAGACCCGATCCATGATGGGCCCGACAAACCATACACTCCAGATCTGGAAAACAGTGCAAAAAAAAGTTAGGATGGCACAACACACTCACACGAGCAACACCGCTATGGGTTACGGACAGGCTGGGAAGGTTGGAAAAAGTAAAGGCTTCCACAACTGGGACATTATCGGGATATCTAAGGTGGGCGACCTCTGGGTACGGGGAAAAATGATTACATTTACACAACTCCAAACGCGATACGAAATGGCGTCAACAGAGTACTTCCGTTACCGACAGATTAAACACGCTCTTGAAGCGGCAATTCCCCCCGACACCACCCTGCCTGAGACCTCCCCACTAGAGGACAGACTACTGACGGACCATATGGACAAAAAAGCAATATCCCTGACGTATCGGAAAATTGTCAATAACATGCCAGATCCAATTAAGAAGCTTAAAGACAAATGGCAGGCAGACCTGGGTGAATTGGATGACACGGATTGGCAGGAGGCGCTGGCGTCCCCTAGAGAGGTAGCGATCACATCTAAACTACGCCTTGTACAACTCAAAATTCCCCATAGAATTTATTACACCAGAACTACCCTCTGTAAGATTGGAAAAGTAGACAACCCGCTCTGCCTGCGACAATGTGGGGAGGTTGGCACGTTCTTTCACACTATATGGACATGCCCTGCAATGGCGTCATACTGGGAGTCAGTTATGTCCCTTATCACGAGGGTAAGTGGGAACCTAGTCCCTACGGAGCCCAAATGCTGTCTACTTAACATTTGGGATGCGACAGATTTAAATTCAACATTACAGACCTGGGCTACTCTGGGTATCATGATAGCCAAGAGAAATATTGCCAGCCATTGGGGTAGGGCAACCGCCCCTACGTTAGCGGAGTGGTGTAAGGACATGGACACTGTCATGGTGGCGGAAAAGACAGTGTATGTTCACAGGGGTTGTCCCAGAAAATGGATAAAAAAAATGGGGGAGCTGGAATACTTATAGAGGAGATATTTGCGAACTGCCCTTAATAACTCAAGAAATCGAATAATTGAATGTGACCTACATTGAATGTGGTAACGCTGTGTATGTTATAAGTTAAGTATAACTGTTTTTGTAATGTCCATAGAGGATAACCAAATATGTACAATAAGTGGACTATATCATTCATTTGTAACATGTAAAAGAAATAATGACTGTGCTCTTTCTTTTCTAAATACAAATTAAAAAAAAAAAAAAAAAAAAAAAGAGGCCTGAAGGCCCCTTAAATTCTGCCTTTATCATAGGCCCAGCTGGCATCTGATAAGCTCCACTCCCCTGCACTTTGCTGCTTGGAACGAAAACCAGCCATGGTGCAGGCGCTGCTGAATGCGTCCCAGTGTCTGAAAACTACTTCAGCATATTTCAGTGGGGCCAAATTCTTGGCAGTGTAGACGGTGTCACACTTTGAAAAGAGGTGGTAGCTGCTGCCTACGAGCGTATACCCCCCACTTTTGCCCTGAGTATACTGTTGCAAGCAAAGCTAGGGTACCAGCAGGGACCTGTCCAGACGCAATACTGGGAGCCAAGTTCGAGCCCCAGTCTTAGCTCAGCTTCCTGTGATTCTGGGCAAATCACTTAATTTCCCCAAGCCTAAAAAATGAATCTGACTTTATGAAATATTATTACTGCTCATGTAAAAAGGTTCCAATGCCGATGGGCCGAGTTTTCAATACATAAAACTGCAACAACAAAAAAGAAATTACTATGCTACAGTGCCAATCAAGCACCAAAGTATTCAGACACTGTGAGTGCTTGTGACCCTGTGATCTAAAATACCGAGGCACCCGGCTTTATGCCATTCAAGGTGCACTGATTCCAGCAGAACCCAGACGAGGCACTAGAGTAGGACAGGGTGCAGTGGTACTCGGAGGAGTGCAGGGGTGTCAGGCAAAGATAACATGATGGGATGCAGAATAAGCGCACACTTGTTGATGTGGTCTGGCTTTGTACGATGTTACATTAACAACGTGCTTTATTGAAGTGGGTTATTTTGCAGGTCTGCAATATATCGTTTATCTGTGCTTACTATTGTTTGTTGTGTGTTTCTGTGTTTGATGTGTGTATGGTTATGTTTGTATCTGGGTATGGTTTGCTGTGCTAGTGTGCGCATGCTCTTGCAAAGTACTTGTGCTAATACTTTTTGTTTGTTTTTTCAGGTCAAAGTATGTTGTGCTTTGGAATGTGTGTGTATGATATCTATGTTTGCGTCTATGTTTGATGTGCTGCTCATGTATCTGTGTGTAATGTTCCTGTGCTGTACTTTGTGTGCATCTGTATGACTGAAGTCTGTGTTTGAAAATTGGGGTTTCCTCGTGCCTTCATTCAGTTGGTCTTTAGGATGTGTGTATTTATGTTTCTGTGACTTGCATTTGTAAGTCAGTATATGTATTTTTTGTGATTTGCAATCCTACTGGTGTGACAGTTTTCTAGCGTATTTCCTGATTATGGTGTGGTAGTGCGTGTCTGTTTGGCTCTTTCGGGTATATTTGTGTTTGCATCACGTGTTTCTTTCTTATAGCTATGTTTGTGTTTTTTCATCTGCCTGGTGATCTGTTTGGCGGTGGCATTGTGTGTGCGAGAGAGATTTATGCGTTTCTTTTTTTCTGTGACGCATGCTTGGATCCATGAGGAATGTGTTTGTGTGTGTGTTCTATGCATGCGTGTGTATGACAAACAGAGTTCATGTGACTTTGATGTGCTTGTCTGTTTTGCCATGGTAGGTGTATATTCCAATACTTGTTTTAATATGTGGTTATTTCTGTGAGGTCCATTTTTTCTCTGATCTTGTTGCGTGTCCATGTGTGGGTTTCACGGTGCATTTTTTTTATGTGTGATCATTTCTTTGAGGTGCACTTTGTCTCTGATCTTTTTGAGTGTCCTTGTTTTGGTTTCAACTGTGTATTTTGACTTGTGGTTTTGTGTGGGTACATAAATGTTTATTCTGTGAAGTGATTATGTTTCTATGAGGCATAAAAAAAAAGCGCTATGATGTGGACAATGCTGGCCGAGTCATAGTACTTAAAAAAAAAAAAAAAGCTTTTAGCCATGTACAACATGGCTAAAAACATTGAGAAAGCCAATATTGTAGGCAAGACCTATTGGAATTGCCAATGCTTGTTCTTCATTGCCTCTCTTTGAACTAAATGTGGCGTATTAATGTCAAAGCTGTTGAAAGTAAAAAAAAAATTTAATTTTAAAGAGCATTTATCATATTTTATGCGCACATGCCAATAGACCCGATTGACTGCAAATTTTAATTTGTCTGCTCGCTAGGCGGCCTACCTGTGCACTAGCTGTGGTCACTATGAGCCTATTCTTTGCGAGCTGCGCTGCTGACCTGCGGCCACAGAGGGCGCCGTGCGCAGCTCGCGCTCTCGATGTGCATCTACATGTCCTTCTATGTCACCTGCCCGCGCCTCTCGTCGTTGTTCTCGCGGGATCTACGGATCTCGTGCTGGCTCAGCCGGCGCAGAGAGTGCTCTGCGGAGTTCGGTTCCGTTGGCGACACGGGACCGAGCAGCAGCAATGTCCGGCCCGCCGCGAGTCCCACTGCACGGACAATCCGGGGCAGCTCAGAACCCCGAAAACCGGAGCAACGGTGAGAGAGGGGGCGCCAAGGGTATGAAAGACACATTGGGACTACTGACACTGACAGATGGACACAAAGGCACTGACAGATGCACTGGCTAGGAAAATTACACACAATGCATCCTAACTCACTGGTCACCGACAGAGGCTGGTGCAGTAAAATCCAGCTATCCCCGGAACTGAAAAACTGATTAGGAGAGATGTTGACACTTGTACATGTACCCTAGTTTCGACAGTAAAGAACACTGGAAGAATGATATTAAATCTTCTCTATGAAGCTAATTGTGTTTTTGGGATTGAAGCTGAGGTGTCTCATTAACATTTTTACAATTTGGCTGAATTTCAGAACTTTTAGTCTACCATGTATCGGGGCCTCAGAGGAATATCTAAGAAAAGGGAGAAAGATTGTAAGTGGAGCCCATACATTTTATGCCATTTAGAAATAGTCAAGCTTTCAATTCACCAATAAAACTTTAAAGAAGAAACAAAAGATAAGAAAATCAATAACTCCCAGACTATTTTTAGTCTTGTGTAGGTGTAGGGAGAAATGGCGGCGAGATCTGCTGGATTGGACTTTGTTAATATCCAATATCTGATTGTCATTGTGTGATGTCAAGAAGCACTCATATTTTAGTTTTACTTGAGACCTATATCGGTGCTTAATTTGTAAAGTAAAAAATATATAAGTGCCAGGCCGTTGTCAGGAGGCCACTACAGATTACATTGTCCCTGTCAGTGCTGCCAATGACAGTAACAACACAACTGTGACAAATGAGATTTTATAGGCACCCAAAGCTATAAGAATGGCTTGGACAGCAGGTTTTAGCCATTGTTAATGAATGTTGAATTATCATAAATCTGTTGTCTTTCTAAATTAGACGTGCAGCACCACCATGTGGCAGACTTTCATAAGTGCTGGACGTTGACAAGTGCCGATGCTAAGCACCTTAAACCACCGGCTGAAACTAAGCACTGGCAGTGATGGACTAGTCACTAAATTAAAGTCCTCTATTAACCAGTGGCATGTGACAGATCTTTTCAGCTATTCCTTGTATGTGCAGTTGGTGAATGGTGGTTAATGACTGTGGACTTGTACAGAACTGGATGATGGACATGCCCTGTATCATTTCTGTCTTATGTGAGTAAAACAGGGTCAAGCAGTCTAAGGGAATTATTATGCAGCTTATGTGAACTACAGTCAACTGCCTGGTTGCTATGTTATTAGTGTGCACCAGGAGGGTTATATTTAAATTAACGCTATTATATATTACCCAGGCTAGACATAGCTCAGTCCTTCATAATGTACCTGAACATAGACATTAGTGTGCTGGTTGACCTGTTCCATATTTGTAGACTGTAGATTGTACTTGAAGGTGCAATTATTATGCTGGTTTCCATCCCAGGTTTGGCAGATGGTATAGGTATCTTGGAAATAGACATGTTTTCAACTCTCTTCTGAAGTGTATATGCTCTTACATGCATCAAATCATGGCTGGTAATGAGTTCCAGAGTTTGGTGTACTGTATCTGAGGATCCAGCTGACCTGAGGAGAGAGGAGGCAAAGTGTGAGGGGATCTAGCTGCCATGTCCTAAGCAGAGAACAGGGCAAAGCTTAAAGTGGGAGGAGAACAGATGCCTAGTAATGACACACCAGACAGCATATTCTGTTAGGGGAACCAGCTACCTTCTACTGAGTAAAGAAGTGCTGGAGCAGGGGCAGTTTGATGGAACTAGCTGCTTTGAAGTGAGAAAAGAAAGCAGTAGATTGTGGCCAACCTATAGTGATGAGTTGGGGATGTGTAAAGCGGGAGGGAATGCAGATGACCTGTAGTGAGGAGGCAGAGCGCAGATTACATATTGTGAGGGAAATCCTGTAGTGATGAGACCGGAGGCAGAGTATACAGTGTGAGAGGATACAGCTGACGTGTAGTGAAGAGAAATATGTATGTGGTATTTGTATAGCAGGAACTTAACCAAAAGGCAGCGGAGCGCTGTAGAAGGTCAAAGGCAAGCTTTCAATCAAGCAGTGATAGTTATAGCTGTGTTAAGGTAACAGAAGTGTACTGTTACCGCATTGTGATGGAGTGTTCTTTAAAGAGGTGCTTCTTCAACTCTTTCCTTAGCTAGAGCAGCCTGGGGTGGTCCTGAGGTTCTGATGGATTCAGAGAGGTTCAAGATCTTGGGTGCATAGATGGAAAAGGCCTGCTGCCTTGTTTTTTTCCATTTTACTCTTCTTAGTCTCCATGCTGATGGTGTTCTGGCTGTGGGTGTGCTGAGAGCCACTAAAGATGGTGAGCCTTTATAGTCCATTTGATGTGTGTATTTTGGTAAACCACAGCTATTCATTGCCCAGTATGTAGACTGCTGTATACTAGTTGTGGATTCTTCTAATAGAGAGGGATCTGTTGGGTTTGGAGGGAAATGTTGAGTATATCAACTAAACGTATACAAGTGTGATCAGTGGGTCTTGTATTTCGGATAGGATATGCTTGTCATTTTTTCCTGTCTTACCAAAAGAAATGCATATCTTCTGTATCTCACAGTATTAATGTAGTCCCTGTCCCAGTGTTGTCATGTTCCCACTCCTGCTCCTAATTTCAGTCACAAAGCCTTGCTTTTGTTATACTCTCAATTTATTGGCCTGTTTATTTATTGCCTTTCTTGCTGTGCTTCATATTCATTTTCATTAGGAGATAATTTGCCTTGTTTCCAGTGTCTTGATTTAGCTTAGTATACCCCAGATTCTGTGATCCAGGCCGAACTGGCCGTAGCAGACATCAGGCGTTTCCCCGGGAGGCTGGAAGGGTGAGGGTGTCTGCCGGTTTTGTTACTGGGGTTTTTTTTTTTTTTTAGCAGTGCAGCAGTTTTGAAATCACCCACTGTAGAGTTCCCTGTATATTCAGTGATTTTCAGGCAACAATAAAAGAGCCAAGATAACTCTGGTAATTAATGTACTTGCTGGAGTGGGATCATATTTTTGTCTAGTGGCAGTTTTGACTCATCTAAAGTAGAGCAGAGGGTTAATATGCCCGCTGCAAAGGACGTGTACCATGCTGATAGAGAAACAGTATTTTATGTGCATAGTTTAGCGGGTTACTGCTTTTGTCACTGAGATCCTTTTGTTACTGTGCAGTTCATAAGTTACAGTCATAATATAGCAAAGTGAGCTATGAAGTGGCATCAAAGAGCTGCATGCAAACTACCTGGTACAGATTATTTTTTTCCTGAGTCTTTCATTACCCTATTGTTGCTTAAAAAAAAAAGGGTTTGCGTGGGTAGAAATACATTCTTATTAGTAAAGCCAACCCTAAGTACTGTGCTATGTTCTGAATCCTGAGTTTGCGCTTCTCCAGACCAAGCACTCTTAAAAAAATGCCTACCAGTATGGATGACATGAATCCTACAACTTTGTCTTATATTACATTTACTATACACTGATTTACACATGTATGATTCATTGCCTCTGAATTTGGGTGTGATGTATAGTGCCCCAAAACCTACACTGGTATGAGAGGCACTATAAAACAAATTAAATACACGTGAGAGAGGGGCTAAGAGGAGATGAGCGGCTCTGTTGGAAGGTGATAATGAGGGAATCATTGAAGGGCCCCAACAATGATTGTCCTGTCCTGGTGCAATGTAAGATCATCCTATACTAAGCTTGAAAAGCTAATACTGTTGAACATATATACTGAAAAATGTGTTGTAGAATGTGCTATTTTTGCCCAAGTTATCTTTGGGGAGAACCCCATCCACCCCCAAACTCTCCTTGTAATGGTC
Organism: Calotriton arnoldi; assembly: GCA_963921515.1. Lineage (NCBI taxonomy): Eukaryota > Metazoa > Chordata > Amphibia > Caudata > Salamandridae > Calotriton > Calotriton arnoldi. Next base: position 2,466,842 of record CAWUFW010000212.1, on the reverse strand, counting down.
AGGCTCGCTCGCTGCACTCACTATGCACTGTATGGTGGCTTGTCTGACAACATTTGCCAGGGCTGCTTTGGGTTCCCAGTCTGGCCCTATCTGTGATTGTGGTTATTATATTTAGTTTTAACCATGGAGGCTGCCTTTCATTTTCATGGTAAGTGATTATCTCATTTTCTTAAGGCGGACTGCTTCAACAACAAAGTGCCCACCAAAGACTGGTTTTAAAGCCTTCCATACCATTGCTGTTTCCACTAGCAGTGTAATATTTAATCCTTTGTCCTACGTTTTTCAGGCAACAGGGCTTTTTATTAAGTAGTCACTTAACCTGCAAGAGCCCTCAGTTCTCTTGTCTGTTGGCCAGTTCCATTTCAGTATGCAAGTTAACGGGCTGTGATCGAACACTCTTGTTTCACTTTTACTGCTGTAAACACAGTTCTACCACATATGGTATGCTTACTACTATTGGCAGAAAAAGAGGACAAGTTGAAGGTCATATGCATAGCATAGGGCCATTTGACAGATATGCATGCATGGTAGTGGTTGTTGGATGTCAAAAGATCCCATCCTTTCACATTTCCATATGTTATAAATTATAATAGTTTATTGTTGTTTTTGTAGAGTGCTCACAGTCAGAAGGTCGCTGCAGAACTCTATTAAAACATATTATCACAGAGCCTCTGCCATTTTCTTTATGTACAAGTAGCTCTATTTATCCCAATCAAATATGGGTAAGGAACATTGGTCAAAAGTGGATAGAAATTAAGTTCAGCTTTATAGTGGGATAGCTGTTTCTTCCGCAAGAAACCTTTTTAGAAAATGTGTGGCAAATGATGCATTTCTAAGCACATTTGAACAAATATGCAGTATGTACTTATAATTGTATATGTTTTAAAAATGATTTCCCTTTATGTGAGTGGACAAGACAAAATACTCTCATACATTTTCAGATTTGTGGTGAAGAACACTAATTAGATCGACAAAGGGGATTGAGCCTCTAAAATTGCAATGCCCTTACATTGCATAAATAGTTCAGTACAGACAACTGAGGCCCAAAATGAATTTGTTTTACATGATCCTTTAATCCGTAATAATCTTTATGAACTACAAATATGTAAACATTTAAAAAAATTCCATGCTAACTGCCTCTACGCCAAGTGGAATTTTAGATGGGAATACATGTTTTTAAATGATTGAAAGTTATAGAAGGCATGCATTGGTAGAGAATATAATGTTGTCACAGCTTTTATTGAACATAAAATGTATCTAACTTTCATTTTCTTATTATCAGGTCCAGGACTGAATCCAATGCAGTCGTCTTCTGGATATGGTTTCTATCCTCCAAACTATAGTGCTCCACCAGGAAATTATCCTGCAACGCAGAATAAAACAACTCCTCTTCACGTAAATAATCCTTATGGAGCAGATTACTATAACTATTCTGGACCATCCCAAAAGTTTGTGACATCCACTATGCGATCAGATGTATTAAACACTCACCAATTACCCTCTTCAATGCACAACAGGCCGTTTCCACATCCTCATACTATGGTGTACACACATGGGAGCAGCCAAGGCATTGCCACCTCTTCTTCAGCCTATGTGAATGCTTCAGTTCCACATCCATACCCTACACTTGCTGGACACATTAATAACTCGGCAAGGCATCCTGCCCATCCTCCTGCTGGATCTCAGGAATTCCCACTTCTTTCTGTCCCTTACGCCACACCTGCTGCTGCTAGTGACATGTACTCCAGTGTTTCCTATCCTTCGATGCCTGTTACTAATCAGTATGGACAAGTGTTTACTTCCCACAGCCTTCCACCTGTTGGACAGTTTACAGGTTCAGCATTATATGGACAGCCAAATGCTGGATGCCCTCCTTCACAGACTCCAACTGAATGCAGTACTACAAGGCCAGCTTTGGAACAACAGAATTCAGATAACATCCACCGGAAGCACCCATTGTCTCAGGAGCAACCTAACAACCACATCAGAACAGGTATTATGCTAAACTGTCTTTTCTTAAGAGTTCAATTAATGTTTCAGCACTGGTCATCCAACAAAAGCAAAAACATTTGTTTTTGACCTATAAACATTTCAGGTCCTAGAACATTTGACTGATTAGAGCATGTGCTGCTGCAGCATGAAGAGAGATTGACAGAGTATCTGGGCCAGTTCTTATTTGTCATCCAAATTTGCAATCCAGTGATTGTTAGTGATACCTTATGTTCCTCTGTCTTTGGGAATTGTTAGTGGTCTGGTGGTGTTTACTAATTTTCCTTCAATCTCTCTCTTCAACCCATCCTCTCCCTTTCTAGTGCTGCCTGCCATGAAGGGGATGTTCTCACCACCCCATGTGGCTTATTCGATTGGCTAAGTGCCATTATTGCACTGTACTATAGTATTTGGCATGGCCCTGAAGCACTGCAGTGATGCTGTCTGATAATGTGCTCCACAATTATTGACCTAAGACCGTGACTTGAACAATTGAATATTTGTAATTCACACATGTGATAAATAGGCAGTGTGACACCTAGTTTGTTACCTTACCCAGCCACTCTATACAATTGTGCCAAGGGGAAGGTTTACAGAGACATGCTATTTTTTTTCTCTGAGGTTTGTGAAGTAGTTCCATGTTTTATCTTGTGGGAAGGAAGTGTGCATGGCCCCCATTAATGTAATTGCAGATGTAATAGGCAGTAGGAGGCAGTTGGCAGATAGGTTGTGGCAGTTGTGGTGGATTGTGCGCAATTGGTGCCAAGGTATCAACGTCCAGCTCTAGGAAAACTGATGCACACAACAGGGAGCCTTGTAAAAAAAAGTCTATTTGTGACCACTAAGGTTTAGCCCTAGTCCTGATTTTTTTTGAGATGGGGGTACTGACTAAAATGTTCTTGGATGAAAGGAGCTCAGCAGTCTAATAATTTGTTTTGTTGCCAAACCAAAATAGCTTTAGGTTGGTGTATGAATTGCCTACAAGAGAAATCGTTCTATATTTTGGAACGTGAAGAAAGGAAGCTTTTTCCCATGACAGGTAGAGTTTCTCCATCGTTTTGTGGAAGAGCTACAGAGGAGTGATTACCTGTATTCTTCTGTTGCTTCCTATTCCTTCTAATATTTTACTTTACTACTTTTTGGGCAGGAAACAACTGAATGGGTAGTTGAAGGTAAACGGAATAATGATCTAATAGGTCCGAAAACAGTTAGGAATACTTGGTACTTTCTATCGGAGTGGGTGGGGCAGATTCGGTTAGTTGCAAAGCAATCATGCAAAATCCGGAACAGGTGTGGTTTTGCATTTCCAAGTTGTATATCCCAATATTGTGTAGCAACAGTAAAGGGCTGTAGGTGTAACCAACTATTAGGGAGTGCAATGATCAGTGGGAGCACATTACTATGTTGATATAGAAATCGACTATTGTAGATTAGTATATTAAGATGCCATTTGTTAGTTGTCTTAAACACACTCAGTAGATAACAGTAATTTTGTAGACAGATGTTCGTAAAATTATGACTTTTTCAGCATAAAGCCAACTGGTGTTTCATCCCTTAAGTGCACTTTCTGAAAGCACTGACCTTTTGTAGGAAAGATCAGAGTGTCTGCACAGTGGAAATACTTATGTTTGTTGTTGAGATCCAGATGTTGAAGGTTTGATAATCAATGATTCAGTAAGTAGTATGTTGCTGTTTAAATAAGTCTGTACCAGTTTCAGTGTATAATTGCACTACACACTGCATACTTTTGTCTGGCAGGCAGGTTACTACCTGCTACTCTAGGCCCTATTATGGACAATGACAACAACTTAACTTATACATCGCCTTCACCTCAAACAACCACTCTTAAGATATTTTGTATAGATAAGCCCTTCCATATTAGTACACGGTCTCAGCCTTTTTTTGATGATTTCATTACCGGGGTGAGCAAATCATCAAAAAACATAGGTGAGGTATTGTACAAATAAGGTATTTTGTATACCTTTTAACATTTGTATTTTTCAGTGAGGTTGTGGACTACAGCTCTCTGTTTTGAGGTCAAGCGGGTTTAGATCAGACATATGCTATGTAATGGACGCACCATTGTTTCAAGAATCTGGTGAGAGAGTTAAGGCTGAGTAGTAATAGCCGTAATAAAATAGGTTTATTGGGACACATGTCCATAAAACTTCCAGAATCATACAACATCATAAAACCACAATACATAGCTAAAACCAATACCCAATTCAAACTTATTTATAATCCCTGCTTGATAGACAGAATAAAAAGTGCACCTCCCACTACTTCATCATAAAACTGCATTTCAGACAAAAAAGTAATCCTCTCCCACCTAGAGCGTATCCGATATTTAAAAAATAGGGGCCTTAAAATTTTTATATGAGCGGCCTTATCAAAAGTACAGTCTAACAAAATATGGCATACAGAACATTTTGCGTGAAGAGGACATAAACACACACACCATTTTCATTACGTACCTCTTTAGGCCAAACAGAACTAGAGAAGCTCAGGCAACTTAGAAAAGCAGGGAAATTCATCATTCCGGCCTAACGTTGGCAATGCATATTGAGGGTTTCTGCAGTAGGTAGGTCATGTCCTGTATATAGCCCACTTTCTGGGCCTATTTTCTCTAAGATTGTTTACTGGGGAAAGGAGACCATCTTTCAAATGAGCCCCATGTGGTATGGAGAGTTTTGAGATCCCGTACCCCATGGCAGATGTCATGGGCCCACTCCCCTTCACTGGCAAGGATTTCTTCCCAGCTTAATTTAGAGACTTTTAGAATGCCTTCCTCCTGTCCTAGCTTATTTAAAAACTTCAGTGTGCTGCAATTAGCCAGTATGCACCAAGGGACCAAAATCAATTTTCTCCCTATACTCTGAACCGTCATGCCCTGGGGCAAACTTATTAAGCCCGAAAAGATTGAACCTTCGACCAAGTCCCAATTAAAAAAAGCCTCAGGCAGAATTTTTCCATTTGTAGGCTTTCATAAGGGGAGCCAAAGACAGGCCCCCATACACCTGATTGAATTTAGCCAAATGTTTGGCTAGTACCAGAATTCTAGACCTAATATTCCTCATATGGGCATCCCACTTTAGATATGTAGTAGATGTGAGCCCGAAATATTCATAAGAATCAACCACTTCTACTGATGTTTAGTTCAAGACTCAATTGAACTTAGAAGTCCTTTTCCCAAACATCATTATTTTTTACTTCTCCATATTAATCTTCAGGGAATTGCGTTTATAAGCATCGAGATACTAAAACTTTCTTTGTAGACCCAAAGGGGCATAATCTAGCAAAATTAAATCATCTGTGTACAGCAAGCATGGGATGTGCTCAGCCCCCATTTTTGGAGAGAAAGAATGGCATAATTTTAAAACTAAGGGTAGATCTGCCAGAAAAAAGACTAAATAAGGTTGGGGCCAAGACACACCTCTGCCAGAGACTGTTACAAATAAGAATCCTCCTGGGCAAGCGCCAAGAGCTATCGAGCTTAACTGCACCCAATTATTATGCAGTGCCTTGATCATACAGAATAGCTCACTTTGGATTCTCCACGCTGTGAGCTTTCCCCAAAGAACTCCCCTATCTACTGTGTCAAAGGCTATGCGGAATTCTATAAAACAGCAATTCAGCTTTTTATTTACTGCCACGGATTTCTTAAAAATGGCCCATAATGCAAAGCAATGATCCACTGTGGAATGGCCCTCATGAAAGCCCCCCTGCTTGGTAAGAATTATCTTATTCTCCTGAGCCCATTCCTCGACATTAGATAATAGGATTTTTGAAAAAACCTTCTCTGAAATATCTAGGAGGCTTATTAACCTATAAATCGAGGGGATATTACCATTCCCTTTTTTCAAAATGGGCTTCACTACTGAGCCTTTCCAGGTGGGTGGATAGGACCCCGTTGTAACTATCCAACTAAACAAATGAGCATAAACCCTTGTCCACCAGTCGCTATTTACCATGATCAAAATGGCAGGTATGTTGTCAGGTCCTGCGGCCCTAGTTAACTGAATGCAATAAATGTTCTACTTGATCTCTTTGGTCGAGAACCAATCGCAGACCAAACCCATATTTGGACACAATTCTGAGCTAGCCTGCGTAGGTAAAGAGCCATAGAGATCATCCAAGTATAATACCCATACATCTTCAGTGATCATTTGGGTAAGCGCCCCTGATTAGCATTACTGAGTTTATTCACCTTTTGCCAGAAAGCTCTTTGGTTCCCATGCTGAATTATTGCTAACATATCTGAACAGTGCTTATGGTAAAAGGCAGTTTTTTTTGTCCCTGAGCTGCTGCCTATACTTTACCCCTAGGCACTTCAGATCTTCCCCAGAAACATTCTGAGACCCTTGTTTGTACTCTCTTGTTGCCTTCCTCAAATAGGATTTCGTGTTCTGACAGGAAACATCAAATCATCCTACATTACTGTCCTGATGATTCCCCTGGCACCCTATCATTATTAAAATTTGATTGAGTACACAATAGCACATTTTCTAAAACCATATTGTACCAAACAATTTTATTTTGAATTGACTCCGACAGCACATGAGCACAGTCCAACACCTGGAACTTGGCCAAATGGTGTAGGTAGGGGGGGGTCCAAGTGAGTCGTAAGTCTCTGCAGGAAGCCCATACCCAAGGGCAAAACCCTTTCAGCCTCCTAACAATTTCTCAAACCATAACTGGCAGAGAGAGCCCAGTGGTAGCTTCCTTGCGGATCCATTATTTTAAAATCTAAATAGTACCCAAACTGCCATGCTGAGACAAAGATATAGTCAATCAGGCAGCCATGGGAGCCAAAATGAAAGGTTTGGGCAGCCAGGATATCCTTCTCAAAACAACCGTTCAAACATAGGAGACCGTTATCTGCTAACCAATTGCACAAAGCCTGTGACTCTGTCATAGCTGTACTTCCAGGGAAATTGGCTGTAGCTCTATTATAGTACACTAAGGTCTCCTGCAAGACTTCATCTGAATAACTTGGGCACAGACAAGCATTGAAATCCCCAGACAGAATTAGCATAGCTTTTGAAAATTTCCTCATCACTTTCCAGAAGAAACGATCAACGGTGTCAACCCAGTTGTTCATTCTATACTGTTGCTCTTTATGTATATTAACATTTATCAGTAGAGACTGCCTATGAACCTTCACCCACAGATTGACTGCTATAAGTTGTACTCCACTAGAAAGGGTGCTGGCCTCCAAGAATTTCTTTATTACCTTAGTGGAGATTAGGGTCAACATGTCCCCTGAGGCTTTACCCTTCCCCCGTTTGTTACCCACACAGTTGACAGTTCAGGGTTGTGGAATTTAATAAAATATCTACTTGTTGCTTCATAAATCTACTTGTCCTGTAACAGAATCCACTTGCCCGTTTGGTGCCATGTAGTGCAGCGACAAATTATAACAGCAATCTCATTATATAAGAGCTTTGATATAGGGTCTCTGATTATGCCAGGGCTCATACCATAGTAGTGTTTGAATGCTTGCAATCCCCTTATGTTGCCATGTTTCCGCAGATCTACATACTGGGGCTGAAGGTAGTGGTAAGCAATAGTTCCAGGGTTAGAATGCCCTTTTGAGTCTGTGCAAACCTACTAACTTGCATGTTTTATGGGTTTTCAACAACTCTTCTCGAATCTTTTCCCATACTGAGAAATGTTGGAAATTTACTCCTGACAATGGCAGACGTAAGCCTTCTTCCAGAGTTGGGGAAAAAAGTGTTTGGAGGGAAAGTGAACTTGCAAACACTCATATTTTCAAATGAGCAAATCTACACATGCATATTTGCTAATGCTAAAATGCAGTTCACAAATATTTTCTAGGAGTACTATTTCTTGTGCTACTTCTGTAAATTCTTGGGAATTCACGAAAGCCGTATAACTGCACTTAATGCAAGGACATATACCATGAGTGGACTTTTGAGACTTTATTTAATAATCGGGCCCCGAATTTGGTCTGGCGTTGACCGTGACCTTTTGTGTTTATTAAAATTCTATCTCTCTCTGTATCGGCTGGCTTCACTGTGAGTGACAGCACTCTGCTCTTTCACAAGGAGCATGTCGGCACACAAAGTAGTTTTTTTCAGTTCTAGTAACTACTGTGGCAGTTTGTGCTTTTTGAGACCCAAAAACTATTTTTGCTTTTGCCAATGTTTGTTATAATGGTGAGGGCCCGGCAGCTCCCACACCAACAAGGTTTTACACAAACCATGCCAAAACAAGTCACACATTGACAAAACTGGAAAGCTGACCACCAATTTCAGGCCTACTGGCTTCGCCAATGCTTGTTTATTTTTGTTTCCCATAATCTTATTGAAACTGATTACGATGATTTTCCATTATGAATATTTTTGGGAAATACTAGCATGCATCAACACATGTTATTAAATGATGCTGCTAAGAAATGGTACTTGAAATTTTACATTAGTTTAGCTAAATATTTTTTTTCCTGCTTTCATTTTTGTATGAACATTTTATTTTGAAAGCAAAGAATCAATCTTGCTTTTAAGCTTCTGCAAATATTTGCATCAAATCAGAGAGCATTCTAGGAGCATTATACATAGCCTCATATTGCTAAACTTCAAAAACGTGTGTACACATTTTTATACTGGAACCACTGTCAGTAGTGCAGTCGGAGCTTACAACATTTTCTTAGAGCGCTCACCCTAATAATAAAGGCTTTCAATTGATGAACCATAAATACAAGCTTCAACAGCATTATCATATGGGCAAAAATATTACCTTAACTGCAGACAGTGCCCTTCCCTGATCCATAATGTGGTACTGCAAACTGACAGCCAAAGTGTTTGTGCTGCAGGGGGTTGGGCCTACTTGTCCCAAGGACAAAATACAAATGAAAACTTGTTGCCCTTGACCCCAAACAATATGTCCTGGGCGTCTGGATATAGGAATTCCACATCCCTGCAGTTACAATGACCTCAATGGTTTTGTCCTCTCGCAGCCAAGACTCCTGCATGAACACTATATGATACCGACTCAGCTTTTCTTTTCAGTCACCATCTTTCATGAGTCGGTCAAACCTGTGAATGTTCCTGCTTGGGCTACACAGACTGCGAGAGGACTCCCCATTCTATACGTAATTTGCCCAGCATTCCCCATCTTGCGAGCCCTGAAAATGCAGCAAAGGGGTGAACCGATTATGTAGCGTAATTTGATGGGAAGGACCTGAATCCTTTAAAGTGCTTTCATTCCTAATTACAACTCTCATATTATCCAAATAGTGAGTTCCCCCCCAAACACCCTGGCTAAAAACCCCTGGACGTACATAGCATGGGGCGAGATAAAGTCCCACTGATTCGAGGCTAATCCTCTACAGGAGTAGAAGTAGGGCTAGAATCTTTTGTAGTAAAACCAACTTTTAACAGGATCCTTATTCCCAGCCCGATTTAATTCTTGTTCTGCCTCCACCACCATGCTAGCAATCAAGCAAGAGATATAATCTATCTTAGTTAGCTCCCTCCACCTCACCGGGCAGGAAGCCTACATAGACTAAGTCACCTGTCGAGATCCCTGAAGGGATGTGTTGAAACACTGCTAAAACCTTAGACTGATTCAAAGGTCTCAATTTTCTAGCTTTCTTGCCCCTGCGTACAATATCCAATAGCAACGTACGTGTCTCCAGCACCAAAGTGGGGTGTTGATCTAAATGGGCTTTTATTACTTCCCTTTTTTAAATTGGTTCCCCGATTTTCGTACCTGCTTCAGCCCCTAGCGGTGAAAATCTTTTTTGTGTAGATTCCTGATCTCTTCGGAGATCCCACTTACCAACTTCCTGTTTGTTGCTCTGCTTTGGGGGCTCTGTCACACCTGACATTGTAGTGGTCCTACAAAGGGGTGGTTGTGAGCATACACTGAGGCCTCCCTACATTTATCTGTGATTGAACAGCTTCGACCTACAAAGTACCCCTATCACGTATCCTCCCTCTAAGCTTCGTTCCTCTCTTACGACCTCTCTGCGCCTGCGACAGATAATAATTAGAAGTAAATTTAAAGCATCCATAGACAAAAGGATGTTTCCTAACAAGCATAGGGTATTTAGAGATATAAATAGAATTTGGGGACTCGCCTTAGCAAGGAGAGCTCAGGGAGGGTAGGCCGGAGCCCTGAGCACTCCGGGATTGCAAATTAGATTTCACGGGGCTCACTACAGTTGGCAGGCAATTATTAACTTTGCAGAGTTCCGAATGGATTTCTCTCAGGTGATTGGATTGCAGGGCTTGATTAGAGCTAACAGCTGCAGGAGTCCCCAGGATTACTTGCAAGGTGTTTGCATTAATAAAATAACATCCAGTAGGGAAGAGGATGTGGAGGGTTGTAAAATTGAATGATGAAGACACTGCAGCCTGATCAGAAACTGTCAATCGGCTCAGTAGCTCTTGTGCTGAAGAGGGGCTGCCCAGTCCCAGAGAAGTCAAACTGAGCCCCATACCTCCTGAAACCTCTGTTTCCTCTGAAGATGCTGGGAAACTGGGAACAGGAAGGTTGCTTAAGCTAAATGAGATAGAGACCTATGGGACTGCTCTGAAATGGTTTCAGGACTTCTTGTCGAATTGATCTCAAGTCATCACGTTAGGTGAGTTTAAGTCGCGCACTATGATGATTGACAAAGGAGTACCCCAGGGATCTTACCCTGTTCAATACATATGTGGCCCTGGTAGCCAAACTCCTAAATCATTTTGCTTTGAAATCCTGTCCTACGCTGATGAGACTCAGCTGGTTATCTCTTTTGATAGCAATGTGGACAAAGTGAAGGAACGTTTCTCAAATGGGATGAAAGTGGTGGCAGAGAGGATGTCCGAGAAGTACATTCAGCTTAATGCTGAAAAGACAGAGAATATGCTTTTTAGAAAAGCCCCTAAAAATGTGGACTCCGACTGGTGGCCACCTGAATTAGGAAGTGCTCCTACCCCTTGACAGGTCATAAAAAACCTTGGCATTGAATTAGATCAAGCTCTGACAATGAAAGAGCAGGTCCTATCAATAACTGGCACCTACTTTCATATGTTGCGTCTTCTGAGGAAAGCCCTGCCTTTTCTTCTGCTTGTGGCTTGGAAAACCTTGGTATAGCTCTTGTTGTCAGCAGGCTTGATTCTGGTAATGCTCTTTTGGCTTCTGCCAATGAGACACTTCTCTCTAAGCTACAGGTCGTGCAGAACACCGCTATTTGTAATCTTCCTTCCAAATCTGCATCAATTCCACTCCAAGAGCATTACACTGGCTACCAGCCAGAAAAAGAATTATATTCAAGATCTGCTGCCTTACCCATAGAGCTCTAGTGGGGAAAGCACCAAGATACTTACACCAAAAGCTTAAAAGCTATCTCCCTGTCAGGAATCTGCGATCTAAGTATAAAGAGCTACTCACTATTCCCCGCATTCAACGTTTAAGGTGTGGAGCCAGTTTTTTCTTGGCCCTTACCCACTGGAATCGTTTACCTTTTTGTATTTGCACATGCTCTGATTACACCAAATTAAAAAAAATTATAAAAAACGTTCCTATTTTATCTTTACCGTTTTGGTCCTGCTGTTGTGTTCTCCTGCAGCGCCGAGATACGTTGGCATAACATGAATGTCTGGGGCCCTTCTCTAAATTAATAGCCAGCAAATTCTCCAAATGAATCTCATGGGGAGGGCCACCTGAACCAGCCTCAGTTGAGCCTTGTATTCTTGAGTTTTGTTCGGGCAAGGAGTTAGAACTGAGGTTGAAGTGCTTAGCAACAAAATTCCTTATTGAGGATGTTCAAGGTGAGAAAGTCGCATTATCGTCCCTAATACCTAACCAAGTCCATGGATTTGCCTTCATTAACCGAATGTTTCCTCCTTTTAGGTGACTTCTCCTTCCCATTACCATTGTCATCGCCCGAAAGATCCTCTTGGAGTGAAGGTTTGGGGGACAGAACGTAGTAGGGAGATCCATAGTAAAACGCATAACACAAAAAGGAAAAAGAAAAAGTCTTAGCTCCTCCCACCTCACTCCAACCAACCATCCACAATCACCGCCTCTACCACAAACCCCAATGCACCGTCCTCCAGATCAGAAATTTTTGTACTATATAATAGGCCACTGGCTTCTACTGATGGCTCGAAAAGTCCATGGTTCATAAAGACTGCATCAACCGCATCAATATGAGGGACTGAAGGCACCTTCAAGAGCAAAGGCGACCCACGTCCTGTCATACTTTCAACCCCCCCAGCTCCCTGGGGGAATGAACTCAGTGACCAGTAGACCTGCTCTCCTATGTGTACTACCAGCTTTAAGGCTTAAAAGTTGAGAATCGACACCGACTGTAAACTGGGACAGTCACCCCAACCAAAGAACTCATTAAAAAGTGTGGAGATGCATCCAATATGAGGCAACCAATGTGCATCAACGTGCTCCACCAAGCTGCTGATCACAACAGATACCAGCCGCGATCCGAAACAACCCAAGGCATCCCAAAACAGTTTGCTACCTGCTGCTTGCTAATGGAAAGATCCTCCAGAAACTGAATTCAGCACCAGTGATGTGCATGGCTGAAGTTCAGAGCTGGTAGCCACAGACGGGCCAAAAGAAATGGAGCAGCAGACAGCTGGTGATTGGTAGCCACAGGAAACTGCTGGCGCGGGCTGGCATGAGCACAAACTGCGTGGCATCAGCTCGAGCCGGTACTATATGGAAACATGTGGGGGAGGAGACGAGCGATTGGGGAAAAATAAAAATGACTAAATAGTTACAAGGTAAGGACTTGCCATGTGGATAGTTTGCTAATTGACAAAATAGTTGGATAAATAGATGAATTTTGCTAAATTGTTGCAAAATTATCAGTCAGTCGAGGTTCCTGCAATGCTCCAAGCAAGCTGGGTCAGACTGTATTATGTAATATCTGTTCAAGTGGTCACTGCTTGACCACTCCAACTTCTCTTTGTTGCCTTAGCCCAGAAAAATGGGAATGCACTGAAAACAACTCGTGACTTATCTCCCACTCCGGTTGCCAGACATTAGCCGCCGCCACCACCCCTCAAGCTGCCTTGCAATTCATACAAACCTCTGCTACATCAGTGGTCTGCGGCACCTTTCCCTTGGCCCCGACTTGGCGTTCACACCAAGCTAGCCCTCTGAGGTCGAGATCCGACAGGCAGTGGGTCCCGACAGGCACCGAGGGCGCTCGGGTCAGCACCAGGACCAAACCAGAGAAGCAACAATCGCGGCCCCAGTAAGGGCAAATGCTGTGCCCCAATTTTTTTTTATTTTTTATCTGTTTATTAAAGGTTTTTTCTGTTTTGTTTTGTATACATGAATACAAAATAGTACAGTATCAGGGAAACACCATACAGAACCAATAGGTAGTCATAAAATCCAGATAATTAAACAATAATATAGCTACTTGGTCACATCGTTAAGCTTAAACAGTATAGTTAATAACATTTAGTATGTTCCGGTAACTATAGCATTTTCCTCCCATAATCAAAGAATCTGAACGACTGCATTTCGGTGCACCATAACTACAACTTATACAACATGCAACAGTTTTCATAATCACGCGTTGTATGGCTTCACTCCGCCACATCAGATAGATCAGTGTATAGATTCAAACATTTATTTGAAACACCAAACGTGGGAAAAAACTTATCGGGGAAGGGGAAGAAAGGGAAGCAAGAGCCACAGAAAGGGAGGAAGGGGAATCAAAGTCCCCAGCGACAGAGAGCAGGGTCCCCACAGCTACTCTAAAGGCAAATGCTGTGCCCCAATAGTCACGAACCAACACCCTATGCCGGGCTCCGAGGATGAACAGTCGGAAAAGTAGGGCAGCAGAGCTAGTGAGCAGCAGCTCTGGAGCTGGGGACAGTGCACGGCGTAGAGCACTAAGCGTGAGCATAGCGTAAACTCCCAGGAACACTGGTCACAGCAGTAATATTAAAGCTGAATAGATAGCTGTTGGCATTGTCGGCATGCCTTTGTCGTGCAATATCCCAGAATTTCTTTGTCTTCTGCATAGGGTGCTCCACAGTTTACTTCTTGAGATTGTGAGCAGAAGAATTGGAGATTTCCTAATTCTAATACAGAATTAATGTTCTATTCTAAGTTAGACATATTTGGTGTTTCTAGTGGAAGTGGCTTTCTGGATCTTGTAAGAGTACCTAGAAAATGACATAAGGCCCCCGACAGTCCTTTCTGGGGAGGAAGGCTCACAAATGATTAGGTAACGCATGTTTATGAGTCAGAATAAGGCAATAAAACCATTGTACCTCCAGGAAAGTGTAGATATAAGTATCCCAACCATACGATGTGACTTAGTGAATGAGTGAAATTCACTCATTGGTACCAGGCTGCACTCTGGAAGGAACCCATTAAGAGAGATGACATCTGACCTAGTATAACATGTACAGAATTAAACAACACAAATAACTTCCCAGGCCAACACCACAATATCAGTTCATATTGAATAAAACTAACCTATTAGAGGGAGATAAGCTGTTTATTACTAGACTTACTAGGAAGAAGCAGTATTAGACATATACATACACATTACACACAGTTCTGTAAGGTAATAGGCCTGTATGGAGCACTTAGACTATAAACACCTCCTGGTAAGTGACCCAGGTTGCTCTTGCAGAGTACATCCCTCAAAGGGCATGATCACTGGGCATCATGGTACGCATGGTGATGATGTAAGGTACAGTACTTATGCACCTTACACCAGTTGAAGATTGCCATGGAGAAGATGGCCATTACTACACAAGACCAGTACTTTTACCAGGTAGTGTGGCACATTGTTACAATAGATATTCCCCTTAGAGGCTCTGACAAGGGAGCTTCCTTGCACTCTGTCACTAATTGTGCAGTTTCTGGAAGTCTCAAGTTGACTTTATCCACCTTGAGGACCCATTCTTTTCCATCCGCTGGCCTGGAGAAGTTGGAGAGCGACCAGTAGCAATCGGAAGCCTCCCTTGGTTCACAATCACAAGACACATCAAAATTAGTGTATATCAGGATTTAAAGTCCAGTTGTCTGTTCCCACTTATTTTCCAAAGCTTCGAGCAATATCAATGGATCTGTGGCCAGTCATGGTTCTATAAAATCTAACAGTGACTAGTGGTTTCCGCTCTAATAGCACTGTTAAGAAAATGTAATAAAAGCGCATGGATCATTGTGTACCAATACTGTGGCAACCTTTAGTCCCTCCTACTCCAGTGTACTGTACAGTTAGTAGTACCAGGCACTGGACTCTGCCCCGAAACCGTGAACTGTATTCCAGTCCCACAAGATCTTTATTCCCAGGCACCAGTGAATAACATTGACATAGTATTGAACATTATTGTAAAATCTTGTGCTTAGCACGTAGGCAGTGCAGTAATGTTTGGTCTCATATCTGTAGCTAGAAAAGAGCCAGTGAGCTCTGATTTTCTTTACTGATCCTCATTTTACATGTAGTGCATAAATGCATTTTTATTTTTATAAGCGAAGCACTGCCTGGACATTCGAAGCTTGAACAGTCCTTAAGGGGTATTGTGTTTTACTGTGTTCAGTGAGTAGCCAACTCCTCCTGTTTCAGTAAACCTTCAGCTGCTGTGCCTCTCTATGTAGTTCTAGAATGCTAAAGGGAGGAGTACTTGCTAATCCAGTTTGAATTTGCATATATACAGTTTGTTTTTTAACGAGCTTTATTTATTTTTGTCTTTTCCATACAACACTTCAAATCGCCAGTGACGGAGACAGAATTCAAAGCAGTTGAACTCAGCCATTACAATATCGTCAGTGAAGGGGTTACAAATATTTCAAATAGAAGGTAAAGAAAGGCTTTACTGCACCCTCTTGTACAATCTGAAGTCTGAGGATTGGTGTCTGTTACCCATTAAGCTAATCACTAACAATCCACCTAACTTTAACTCCCTCCCAGACCCACCTGGTAGTTTGTGCAGTTCAAATATGCCCTGGGGTCCACCACTTTGCCGTCTCTACTCTGGGGTGGATGGGGGGAGGTATATGTACTGCCTGTGGGTCATCTGCGGCCTGATTTCACCCTCCTTTAGTGGATCGCCCGGTCCTGCGAGTGCCTTGAACTTTTAGCCTGGGACCACTCCCTGCAAGGGGTGGGTTTTCATAAGGAGTAGAAGCCCTTCACTATAAGGGCAGTGGACATCTGTTTGGGTTCCACCCTGCTTGTCTAGCCTTACCTCAAAGGAGGGGGGGGGCTGTTCCCCCCCCCTCCCCCTACAGATGGTACTTGTCTTCTTCCCCATAGTGTTTGCACCAGAGCGTCCCACTGGTCTGCAATCTGGTGCAGCCGCAGGCCTCTATTTTCTTTCCTGTGGAGTGCCCTGGATTTCGCCTCGGCCCAGAATACGGTGTCTACCTGCCAGGACACCCTACTTGGAGGGCGAGTGGACTTCCATTGGATTTTGATGCATCGTTTGGCCAATAGGAGTTGGAGATCTGCAGACCTCGTTGTGACTTTGTGCCAAGAGGATCTCAGGGATGTGCCAAATCAGGCAGGCCTCTATTGACAAAAACTTTGGTCTGTTCGTAATGTCTGCTATTATGGTCCGGATTGACTCCCAGTAGCCTTTTAGGGGTGGGCAGTACCATAGGACATGCCCGAAGTCTGCAAGGGCGTGATGGCAACAGATGCATTCATTACTTGCTCTTGGTAACAAATGGTCGATTTTCTGTGCTGTCATATGCCCTATGGAGCACGTTTAACTGAATGAAGCGAACTCTCGCATTTCATGAAACTTTTCGGCGGTATTCCAAGGCCCTTTGCCATTCCTTGTTCTGGAACACTCTCCTTGACAGCTCTTCCCGCCTCTCCCTAAGGATCTGTAGAGAAATGTTGGTGTGTTCTCTGAACGCTCTATAGAGCCAGGTTATCAATATACAGCCATTTCCCATTGTGTATAGCGCTTGTAATAGGGGGTGTATGGAGGATAGGTGAAGGTCTCTCCCCACCACTTTCTAGTGGACCCTCTGATCCTTCCATATCTGAGAAACTGGGTCTGCGGGAGATAGTATTGGGTGTGTAGTTTGGGAAAATCCATGCATTTGCCCTCCTTGTACAGATCACCCAGTGTGTGGAGGCCCTTCGCCTCCAACTTCCAGTCCGAAAGAGGGCCAGACTCCATGGGGAACCCACTCGAGGGGTGTGTAGATCCGAATGGCACCTTGGTGCCTGGTTATGCAAAGCCCTTTTTAGGTCGAGCCTCGAGCACCGCGCAAGCGTTGCTCTGCGAGACTTTACGTAAGGGGCTTTTGAAAGCTGACCACACGCTCGTGCACAATGGCCTTTTCCGTGCGGTTACCCGCAGGGCCGCCATCTGTTTGCAATTATCGTGCCCAGACGCGGGCAAAAGGCCATTGTGCACGAGCGTGTGGTCAGCTCAGCAGGCTGCCGCGCTCGCTCGCCCCCGCTCCTCTCTTCAAAGCTTTGTTGTAGTTGCTTTCACTTTCGCGGCCGCATTCTTACAGCGCGCGCAGGGGCCATCTGGGTTTTTTTTTCCTGCTTCTGCTCGGGCCTCCTGTGGGTGCAGCTCTGCCCCCACCCCTGCATGCCTCATGCTTTCAGCCGGCACTTTTTTATTTATTGCCCGTATTCACATGCAGCGTGTAACTGAGTGTTAGCTGCCCTTATTCCATCCCATCTCCAAATGGTTTCCATCGGTTTCCATCACCCGCTACGCAGTGCACCGAGGAAAATGCATTTTGCAGTGACTGACACATTTTTCTATGCTTTAAAATAGCAGCCTCTAATTCACAGGGAAAGTTTAAAACGTTCCTCCAAAAATCACAGTGGCTTGATAGAAAAGCAGAAAGCAGAGGGCTTAGCGTTTGCGATCCGAATCTGACATGTGATAAATGGTGTGATTTTAGACGCATTAGGACATCAGCCTTGGCAGTGGAGGGCGGGCGATGTTGCACGTGGTCATGAAAAGTACAATGAATTGGGACTGTTCCAGTTTGGTAAAACTGTGGCGCCAAGTTTTACTAGGACACCACTCGGGAACAGCGTTAGAAGCGTCATTGAAGCATTTGCAATGCAACAGATCTCGCATTTACGCGAGTTTGAGCTATTGGTATTGAAAAGGACAATGCCTTTTATTTATGTTTTCGATTGTCAAACATAAATAAAACGCATTGTCATTTACAATGCCAATAGCTTATTTATCCTAGTGCTCGCTGAGCAAATCATGGCTTGGTGGCCTTTGACATTCCATGGTTCTGGATGAGGAGACGTCACTCTAACTGCACAAGAGACACTACTAGCCATGTACATTCTATGCGCCTGGGCTCAATCAAAGCTGATTTCTTCACTTGCGTAAGTAACTATGCATGGCCTTCAGCTTGAGTGTCGATTAGTGGTGATAAAGCAAACCTCAAACCCTCAGAGCATCAGAGGCTCTGTGATGAATTACTATATGTTATGTTGGGCTGCTTGAGAATCTTAAAAGATTCAATTTTACAGCATTTAAAAGTAAACTAAATGCAGATAAGTACTACAGTGGCTTCCAGTATTTTGGTTGACACAAATTCCAGGCAGCCTGATAGATTGTTTTTCCCAACAATGTGATTAAGGCACTGGCAGACGTTACTTCTAGCGGTATTAACCTCAGTTTTTGATATAATACGCTCAATGTGAAAACATAATTGATGCTTTAAATAATGAAATGGAGTCTGAGAATGTGAGTGACATTATATATAGAACTGAAACACTGCTCATGGGACGGGAAAAATGTGCAAATCTCGGAGTACGTCGTTTTTCAAATCACGCTGTGCTTGTTTCTCTATAACCTGATTGAACTTCAGTTAACTTCCATGACTCTCCTACATTCAGGTTGGTAGTTCCTTTTACTCAGGGCCACTGAACTATGCTATTTTTAGCCGTGGCTTTTTCCGCATAATTATGGATTTGTCGTATAATTCATCATCTGCAGATTTTAACCGAAAACGTAGTTTCTAAATCAAACAGATCAAAAATTATTAAAACTGGAGCAAGTTGTGTTGGTACGGAGTGGAATGCACCTTCACAATGGTTGACTAGTCATCTTTCTGTTGCTTAGTGCTGCATTTAGGTGTCAGGCTGGAACTAATGAGGTGAATGAACCCTTTGCGCAGATAGTGTTCACATGTGTAAAATGACAAAATAATAAGGTAATGCTATCACAAAATCGGCTGCATTGTGCCACATAATTTGGCTTTTCTTGCCGCACAATTTAGTAAACGATGTCGCATAATTTGGCAGTAGCGGCTCGTATAGGGCGTGGGGCGGGGCGGTTGGGGGGTAGCAAACACGGACATAGGACGGAACGGAGGAAAGTAATTTGGTCCTCCCCTGCCACCTAATTCTGTGGCCCTGACTTTTCCGACTTCAAGTACTTTGGTTTCCCCGGCAGACTCGTGAAAGCGCAAAGCCTCAAATACTGAATAAAAAGAAGTGCGTAGTTGCCAAGCGGGCTCTTCCCGCCATGGATGCACCTATCTCAGGCACTTGCCTTTAGCCACCTCTGATTTTGGGCACCTAGCTGTCCTAGAGAAGATCCTGTTTCCATTCATCCTTAAATTAATACCCAAGCAGTGGTAATTTTATTTACTGCGGTTCAGAAGGTGAAAGCCACCATGTAGAACTCTGCCTCTTTATAACTCATTTGGACGGAAATGAATACTTTCTGTGCTGCTGTAAGTTGTGCTGCCGTACACTTCAATGTACTTGTTGTTATTGTGCCTGGTACTTCGAACGGTTAACTTGTTTACTTGGAAACATTGTGCAACTGTTGCACTGAAGCCAAAAGGCCACAGTCAATCTGGTCAGACAGTTGCCATGCAACAGGGGCAGCCTTTTTTTCCGAAGCACTGTGCATTGCACCCGTCTCGACTGATTATAATTTATAACAAACTCCCGGCTGCTTTGTGACTGATGGCGTCCCCGACGCTTCGTGTTTCGAAACAGTGCAATAAAAGTTTCTGCGTGGTGTTTAACTTGTTATCAAATATTCCGTCTAAAGCGCTTTCATTATATTGGATTTTCACTCTGAGGAGTTGCCAAGTTGTTTTGAAATGAAAAGTAACAATGATAATAAATCGAACTTTTTTCTTTTTTGCAAAGCTTTTCAACTTTGTGGCATGAAATAGCAAATTGTACTATTACCCACCTCGACATATCCGCCTTGTCGGCTTCAGGATAAGAAAGGTGGAGTTGGTAATACTAGCAGTAGGACTTCTTCGAATATTATTGTACACATGGCAGCAAAGAACAGTGCCAGTGTAGAGCCCATTATATACAAGCAGTTACACAGCATTGCCACTGTGGTTGTTTGTATATCGTCCTGATCTTAACCCTCCGACAAGGTTCTATAGGGGCCGGGTTGTGGCGAACCTCCTTTTTAAAGGGTCTTAATTTTCTGGTCAGCTCGCCAGCTAAGCCAGTTTAAAGGCTTCAGTTTACAAATGGAAAAGTCCTGCTTATTGCTCTCATGAACAAGCATTGGCATAGCCAATAGGTCTCGCCTTTGGGGCCTTATAAGTATTTATTTATGCAGCACAATATCCTTGGTGCAACAACATCAACTGTTGCATGGCTAAACACTTATAAGGTCCCAAAGGCGAGACCTATTGGCTATGCCAATGCTTGTTACACAGTGTTATTGCATAGGCCAGTAACAGGAGGATCCCCTGCGTGCATCTCTCCCCTGGAAAGAGCAGTTTGCTTAGTGCCCCGTTCGGGCCTGTTCTGCCGGGCAACCAGTTTCTTGTAGGTGAGTTCCTGCCAGCCATTTAGCCGGCTATTTGGTTTTGGGCCACTAGATAGTACCCTTAGAAGTCCGGGACACCCCATCCCCCTTCATCAGGCAGAAGCTGTATCTTTGCTTAATCTGCATATGTACTAAATACAATATGTATACTCATTCATTCATTTCCTTTATTTCGGATCGTAAAAAAACATAAAAGGCAACAATATACAATCATATATGAATAAAACAGACTAAAACCAAATACATATATGTACATATAAAAACACTATAGATTAAATAAATGTCAAACTCGAAGCCACATTTAAATGAGTCAGTCAGGCTACCCGAAAAAGTCTTGGACATTTTTTCTCCCAGCACATAGTCCCAATAGGCCACTTTGAACTTCTCAATGGCGTTGCGTGGTGAATCTTGGGGGTTAAACCAAATAAAAACCCTAGTCCAAGCTTATGTAACCAGGTCTTGTGTAAGCGCACCAAGGGATCCTATCGGCTCACAAACCCTCTAATAAGCCTTGTAGCCATTCCCTATAGGGCTATAGTTCTTCTGTGACCCACACCCTTAACCAATACTGGATCGGTCTCAATGCTGCAAAATCAGAAATGGGTCTCAGATTTAGATCCATACAAATGGGGAGTGTGGGAACGCTTTTAGCAGCAATTTGAGGAAACTATTCTCTGCAATTTCCAGCATCTCCAAGTTACAGTGGCCCCAGATGTCTGCTCCGTAAAGGGCCGCCCCACAAGCTTGGCTTCTATAGATTTCCAAAGGAGGAGAAATGGGAAAAGAATGAGAGCTTTTCTCAAACCTTTTAATAGACCCTGCGGACTGTTTCAGGGGCAGGGTGCTCTTCTTCAGCTGAGCTGGCCACCTATGTGAGTCTTCCAAACGAACACCCAGATAATCCAACTCAGAGACCCTCTCAAGGGCTTCCCCATCTAATAATATAGTTCTTCTTATTTTGCCCTTGCGATCTCCAAGCACCATATACTTGTTTTTTTAATTATTGATTTCTAACCTGTAGTCCCTACAGTATAGGGAAAACCTCTCAAGCAATATGGATAAGCCCCAGGGACTTTTAGACAATAACAGGGTGTGGTCAGCAAATAATAAACATGGTGTCTTTGTATCTTTGAACTTGGGGGAATCGTTCTTACAGTTAAAAAGGTACGGTAAGCACTCACTGATGTATAAGAGGAAGAACGTGGGGGCCAGTACGCACTCTTGGCGCAAACCTCCCAGAATTGGAATTTTATCTGTCCGTTCTCCTGCAGGTCCCCGCTTGACTCTGTATGTATACATACATGTGCCTGTATATACTTAAACCCAATTAAAGTAATGGTTAAAACCTAAAATCAAAAACTACTAAAAGTCACAGTTCACCATAATTTGCACAACAGTCCATGCATACCATAACTTGGACATCAAATGTAATGCTCACTACCACATTGTTGATGTGACGGATGCAATTGCAAATGTCATACATTATCTTGCAGGTTAGATTATGTATCACATTACCATTAACATTGTCAGTTAAACAACAATGAATGTAGTATCATTTATTGGATTTTGTGCTTTTCGTTGTTTCTTATTGGTATGACTATTTGCAAGGTCATAAGCCATAAGTGCGAGTTCACTTAATTTTTCTCTTTTTTTTAAATGAATTTCAGAGGTTTTTAAAATATGCAACAATGTGTTATCACCAAAGCCAGCCATAACTCAACTTTAACTTTTTCAGTGAATACATTTTTTATTATCTTCTACATCCAAATTTCAAACTGCATTGGCATCCAGGTGCGCCAAAATCCTGGAGTCCGCCAACCTCTACTGCGCATTGCGGCATATCTTAGCCCGTGGCCAGGCCCTGCGCCAACCTACCGGAGGCAGTTGATAAATATCAGATGGATAAGCGAAATGGAAATCTATTATAGGAAAATGTAGTGGCACAAGGCAGTGGTTCCATCCTTGTTGACATTTTGATTTCTGTGCAGCAGGGCTTCTATTGCTTTGTGAGAAATGGAACGAATGGACAGCACACAGGATGTTTCCATATTAACCATTGACTCAGACAGGGATACATTCTGGTCTATTTTTAATTAATGTTGAAGCTCGCTAAGAAAAGCACAGCACGATGCCCAAAAGAACAGTAGCTTACCTGTATCAATATTGCCTTTTGCTCATTATGCTATGATAAATAATCCCTTCCCCTGAGAGTTTACAATCTTTATCAGATGCCTCTGCTTTGTATTCTGCCTCTAAATGACTAGAAATAAATCTGGCAAAGGCTAATTGTAGGATCATCAAACTGCAAAAAAAGTTACCACCTGCAGAAAAGAAGGTTAATCGACAAATCGCTCGCAATGGGATGTCAGTTGATGGAGTTGCTGTGTTTGAATATATTGGTATTTGTTTCCAGGAAAACCGTGACAGAATAGCTCCTCAGCAGAAATCTGCACTTGTTCCTGCACAATACACTGAGGCTGCTTTAGGACCTTAGCGATGGTGGTGAATTCAGTGAGTCTGATGCTGGAATGCTTTAGGGCACCAGCGCTGTTTGTTGTTAAGCTTTGGGGTAGAGGGGTTGGCCACTGACATGTTGGAGCTGGAGAGAAAGGAAATATTGTTCTTGAAGGCTTTACTTGCTGTGCCTTAAAGTATCCCCCCTGTCCTTGTAACTGAATTATATCCAGTGCATGGCTGAGGGGAGGCAGCCTGCCTATTGGCTCTGGTTCACTAGGCTATTTATTTCAACACTACTAGAGATGTGCAGGGGACTAAACTGGGTTTGGCAAAATACGGTATTCCTGAACTGGCATGAGGAAGGTATCTTGATATAGGTATGTCTGAACTGATGTAAAAGCTAAGGTATTATGTTTAACAACCAGGTCAGAGCACAAGTGACCTTTCAGATACATGTGAATTGGTGGTCTGCAGTGAGGATTGCAGTTCTTCTCATAACCTCTTCCTACTTTCAGTCCCAGGCAAGGAGCTGTATTTGTATATGATGGAGTCATTTCAGACAAAACCCATGCAACTGAAATTTAGGCTTTGAGTGCTCTCACATGCTAAGTATACTAGACCTTTAATCCCTAGAGGATTGCTGTAGTGTTGCTCTTCATATTTTGCAGACTATTTCGTGATTGATTATCCCCTTACATATTAGTGTAAGAAGGAAGCAGCTAAAACCTGTTATAATCAACTACCAGAGACCAAGCTGCTGCACCATTTCTGTAGTAATTTGTTCGGGTCCCAGGGCACAGTACAGCCAACTGATGTTATCAGTTTGAGATTTGATAAGGCTCCTATCTTTCTAGACCTTAATCTTAAGCAAGGAAATGTTTGATGTGTATTTCCCATTAGTGTAGTTTTATTTTTGCTGTCCGAGGGGCATCCTATTTTAATTTTTTATGGATAACTGTCTCTCATGTTTCTTTTCGGTGTTCTTAACCAATTATATTGTACCATGAGTGGTCATGCATTGTTTTAACCGTATTTCTTTTAGAACTTCTTTTACCATACTGTTTTAAGGATTTGTATACCTGAACTCTACATGATGGATATTTGATAATATTGGCCAGTTTATCTGAGTCCCTGATGACTATTTCCCACTTTTTCCCACTTTTATTAACCCCCTGATGGTACTTTTGTTTTAATTTTGAGCAAAACATATTCCAACCAGTAAATAGCATTTTCATTTGCTTCCCTGCAAACATGTCATCGTAAAAGTCGCCTCTAATTTTGT
The DNA here is from genome assembly GCA_963921515.1 of Calotriton arnoldi. Taxonomy (NCBI): domain Eukaryota; kingdom Metazoa; phylum Chordata; class Amphibia; order Caudata; family Salamandridae; genus Calotriton; species Calotriton arnoldi. The sequence goes on along the minus strand of CAWUFW010000212.1, from coordinate 2,442,359 downwards.
CAATTTTGAGGTCGAGTTCCTTTGTCTCCCTCATTTTTCAAGTCTTCTGCCTCTTGTCATGTGTCCCCCATCTACTGTATTATCACTGCCTCCCCCGAAAACCTAACAATTATAATCTCTGAATCAGGTTTTTCAGAAGGTAGCTTCCCAACCTGTAGTTTTTTTATTTGTTTGCGTAAAGTTCCCGATCTTAGCATTAATAAGCAGCCATTTAATCCATGTGCTGATAGTGATGTATAGCAAGCAATTCAGGAATACGATTTGTGAATGTATTAAAGGAAGGTATAGTCGCAAGCTGTAGTAATCTTGTTCTCCACATGTCAAAAATATAGTTTCACCAGTAGTTGTATGAAGTACAATAATACTCACAAGTAAGCATCACTCATTCAGCAGGGGGACACGCGAAAAGGACCATAATGAAGAAGAGCCCTGTGGACCTCCACTCCAAAGCACTCTGGAATGGAAACTGGCAGCAACCAGACTCTACACAATATCTGACTTGTTGGCATAATCAGTCAACGGGTTCTGAGGACATCTCTATGTGAAACAAACCCACCCCTCCACCAGGGCCCATAGAAAAGGAAAGCAAAACTTCTTCCAGTGTAACCCCTGATCGTGTTCCTCCCACAAGCCAGTAATAGTATCAGGGAAGAGATAGGTGACAGACCATTGCATAGTGTGGCTGTAGAATATGTCCTTTACTACCCACCCATATGCATTCTATTCCAAAACTTGCCATCTACCACATTATTCCCTACCACTTATCCCCATCAGACTGCGGTTGTACTTTTACCATACCCCCATCCAACCCCCCCCCCCCCATCTCCTGGGCTCAGGCATTGTAAGTCCTCCTTTATGTTTCACTTTGTAGCATATCTCAATGTCTTTCATGTCTTAGGGGCTGGGGTGGGCATGGGAGCTGCGCAATGGCGCTCCGTCGCTCTGTTTCTCTGACATCTCAGAGTCGATATGGTGCATGAAGCTCTGCTTCACTAAAACACCAGACCTCTAATGAAAGTGTCCAGGATTATCTAACCTCTTCATGCTGTAGCTAGGAAGTGGCTAGTTTCACAGCTTGATTTTTATCAGGGTCAACTGCAGCAAATCAAGAATGAGTTCTGAACCTGATCAAGTCCAATACCTTTGCCACTCACAAGACCGTTTTCTTCACCTGAAAGATTCAAGCATGACTAATTTGTCCCTAGGGTAGCTGTTGTTGAAAGGATACCAGGGTCAAGCCGCTGATCATCTATTCAAGGCCAGATCCTCCTTTTCTTGCACCAAGTACTTTACAACTTGTTTGATATCGGAACCCTCCCCTGATCCTTAATGTTGTCCATTCTCAATCTGTTTTCAAGATCCTCACATTTTTCAGTGTTGAGTATGTTTGGGCTTACAGCACTTTTACCCTTGATTTAATGGTGGAGAGTGTTGTGATATTTTTTATTGTTTCTTCATTCGTATACGTCTCCGTTCACAGTCTCTTGAATCCATCTTGGCCACTAGGTCATCTCATATGTCTCATGCTTGATGTTATTTTTCACTTTGTCGGTAAGTGGTCATACCTCTGCAACAGGTCTGGATTGGTAAAGGGTGAGCTCTGTGGCCACTGTGTCTCCCACCATCACCTCTGTGACAGGGGCATTTACCTGCAGAGTGAATTCCAAGCTCTCAGTTCCTAATTCACCAACCATGTTTCTGTGGAACTTGGGGTTGTAGAAATTTGTTGAGGCATCCCAGCTTTTTCACCTTCCCTGTCTGCCCGGTGCTTAGAATGCATATAGAGGCACATGCAATGTATGTGCCATTATCTGTATCCTTTTCCAGTTCCATTGTGGGGAGGGTAGCACCATAGAAAACTTGTAGGTTGCAGCAATCTGCTCCAGTCGCTACAGCACCTTCCCAATCAGCCGTTCTCTTCCTAGAAAGAACAAATCTGTGAGCCTTTCGGAGGGACTCCTTCAGGAGGCAGCATGTCCCTGATTTATCATCTGGTGGGATAACCATATTCCGTCATGAAGAAGATTGCAAATGTCTGTTGTTGGTTGGACAAGCCCTAACAGTCCCATCTTCTGCTCCTGTGAGCTGTTCCCTTCAATTGGCTGGCATTGGGTTATTTATTTGGCCTGGACTCTTGGATTACACTTCACACCTCCCTATGGGTAAAGGCCAGTCTCTGCATCCAGGACCTAGGCAAGTCAGAACCCCCGCTACCTCCCCGAACCCCAGGTATCATTGCCCCCACTGAACTGCACTATAGGCTGTTTAGAGCATGCTTTTCTTGGATGCATTTTCACGTGGGGATCAGTGTTTCAGGGCCCTACCACTAGCCCCTCTCCCATCCACCAGTGGGCACTAATTCAACCCACATCTCTGTGACCCCTCCAAGCTTCAGTAGATGCTTGTGTCCGACACTAATACAACCAGTATCGATAAATGCTAATACCTGCGTGCGCCTCCCCCCCACCTTTTGGCTGTTGCTTGCCAGGTACCTGATTTTGGATAGGGCCAAAGTCCTTGAACACACCTGGGGGTGGTCTCTCTCACCATTTAACTTTGACGCACTGGGGTTGTCTATTTTGTCCCAGGTACCGTGCACCTCTCTGAGTGTCAGTTACAGCTCAACCCTAAAGACCTCCTTTGAGACGTCACCTGGGCACCATCCTGGGAAACACTGTGGGATGGGGTTGTTTGCAGTGAACTCCTGTGCCACGTTTACATCACACTCTGTGCTTCCAGTGTGGACTCCATTGATGGCAGTGTTTAATATATCCCTGCAAGAGATGGTCACCTTGGGGAAGGTTCATGATGACAATCAAAACAGCCTTTCCTATTGCCATTAGTTGGGCTAGGAGGGTTGTAGAGTTTGTTGGTGCCAGCTATAAAAAAAATCCCCGCATTGTCCTTTATTCTAATAATAATATACTAAGAACAAAACCCTTTCGTCTGTGATTGGAGGTGGAAGAACGAGTCTGCTATCTAGACTACAAAGGACCGTTTTTTTTTTATATATATCAAATGGACAAAAGTGCACTGAGCTGAAAATTGGCTCTTTTTATGCCAGTTTTTGCAAAGGAAGCAAAGGCCGTAAAGAAACCAACATCTTGATGAGTAGTTCTTTGATAAAAATGTATTTCATATCAATATAATAATGGAATTCATAAAACTTTGATAGTAGTGCAGTTTCCAGACCTACGTCTGTAAATCTTTGTGAATTCTTGAAATCGTAAATCTGCAACAATGCAGAGGCATATAACTGTGGGTGTGGTTTTGTGATGTATTTTTTGAAGAATTTGGACCCTGATTTATTTTCATTGAGCCCATAATGGTTTTACACAAATTCTCCATTATTTATATATTTATTTTTTGATATTGGCATGTGTCAAACATGTTTGATATCCAAAGCTTCACAATAGTTTAGCAAACGTTTTTTTCAAGTTGCAAACTTTTTTTGTGTACATTTTATTTTGAAAGCAAACAATCACAATCTTACTTTTTGGCTTCTGCATGTATTATCATGTAGTTCAGGGAACATACTGAAAGCATTATACATATCCACAGTTGTAAACAGACATTATCCACGCAAACAAAGGCTGTTGGAGACGCACCACCTGCATCAAAGAGCGGCGAAACCTCCGGGCTGGTTGTGGACCACTTTGGGGGAAATGGAAATGTGCAGGCTTTTTTTATACTAATACCACTGTTAGTAAAGCAAGCTCAGCTGGATATAACCACCTACTTCCTAATGTGTCTAGGCCCATGGTAACACTTTCAAGGGAACAAAACCTGCTGGTTACTGACAGCCAAACAGGTCAATGCTTGTTGAAAAGATTTGTGATAAAACCTTGGGCTGTGCCAGTAGAGAAGAGGAGAAGCTGAGTATCTTCTGTGTTAGATTGTGCATCCTCAAAAACAGTTACAAAACTGATTGAAGACATTACATGTCCTGTACACATTCGCCAAAAGCCCAGACTCAGAAGTGTTGGTTACGTTATTATTCCTTGACAAAGTTTTAACGGTGATAGAGTGCCTCAGACCTTCTAATGTTCTGGACCCAAATGACTCTCAGCGGGTTCTGGAAGACATTTGGCCCCTTACCGTTGGGAACTTTTCTGAAACTTACGTATGAGATTCTCTGGGGCAGTCTAGCTCCATCTATGTACTAAGTCAATATAACTCTTATGCGCAAACCAGAGAAAGTGCCTGCTCTTTGTCGGTTATATCAACCTATATCACTCCTCAATTTGGATGGTAAGCTCTTCTCCAAATACTTCAATGAGGCTGGATAGTCTATTGGCTAACCTGATTCACCTGAATCAGGCCGATTTCATATAAGGTAGAGAGATAGGAGAGAGTAGTACTAGATCTTGCACAATTTATACAGGCTGTTTGTCATTGGATACCAGAAAGGTGCAACAGGATTGACTTGGCCTTCATGGTAGATGCTATGCAAGAGGTGGTGTTCAGAGATTGTTTCTTGTGAGGGTTGCTCGTGAAGTACCAAAAGCTGAAAGGAACAGTTAGGTTGAGTGGAATCCTCACTGAGCGGGTACATGCAGAGAGAGGAATGAAACCGGGATGCCAGTTGTCACTATTGGCTTTTTGCCTTGATCCTTGTCACCATTGCTTTTTGCCTTCATTCTCGAGCCCCTTCTGCAGAAATTCAGATCCAACTAGGACTTCCAAGGTGTGAAGTTGAGTTGCAAACACAAGTAGATGATGGACGGAGCTCTGAAACTTTTCAGACACTCACCCCCCCAGTCACAGATCTGGGTTGAATCCATCATCGTTCTTTAGCTCACTTCGCTACCCCAGTAAAGACCCAGCCATATGCAAATCAGTCTTGACCCTATTCCTCATGGGAATAGTCCAGTTCGAACTGCCAAGCCAGGTCTTCCCTGGACCGGAAACAAGCATCCTGGGACCGGTTTCGGGGTAACACCCCTCATCAGCCAGGCTAGTTTGAATCCAGTGGCAAAGTGAGCAAGGGACCCACGTCTGAGCATACCCTGCCAACTTAGGGCGCACAAAGCAAACACAAGGAGATGATGCACCATTTTCAAGGTCCAGTCCTTGCTGATGATGATAATAATTACCTGAATGACCCACAAACATCTGTGCAGGCACTGTAGTTGGTACTCCAACAATTCCAAGAGGATTCCGGTTTCATAATCGGCTTGTCCTAGCGTGAATAACTCAACAGTAATCATTTGGATTTGGATCAAAGAATCCAGCACCTGTAGCTCTCCACTTACTTCCGAAAGGCTTACATTGAGGGTACTTTAAAATAGTCCTGGTGGGGGTAATTTCTGAGACTTTGCATTAAAATGTGGCCCAGGTTACGAAGTCTTTAACAGGTGTAATTATAACATCACCTTGGTGGCACATCGTGGTAGGATTATGTCAATCGTACCTAGAATTCTTTATTTGTGCCGCACACTTCTGCCCACTTTCTTAAGACAGACATTCAGACATTGCAGTACCTTTGCTCAGAATGCATTTTGCAAGGGAAAGGGCACGAATTAGCTGGAAACAAGGGACCTGAAAACGTTGAGGGGGGAGGGGGGGGGAAAGAGTGCTGGGTATTCCACACCTTCTCCAGTACTATCAAACATGTTAGTTGAGTTCCTTATTGGAATGGTCACACGTATAGAGACAGAGCAAGAATAGTCTTACTTTGATCAAACTCTTTCGGTTAGTCACTGTGGTAGGTAGCATGGCTGCCTAAGGATCAAAGTGTACTGTGTTTGTATTTTCCTCATGTAACATGGGCAACTGTATGCACTCGGGACAAAATTATTATTATTGGTGGGCTTAATAGCCTTTACTCCACTGTTGGGAAGTGCTGAGTCCTCCCTATAGTTAGATGAACAAACATTTCAAAAATGGTGATAGGCTACAGGCCTCGAAAAATCCTAAAAATGTTACTAGTCCTGCAGGTCGAGTAACTTTAATAATCTACTCGACCTAAATGTAATGTACTTGACCCGTAAACTGGTCTCATGTTGTGTGATCATTGGCAAATATTTTGTTTTACAGAGTCGCCTTTTTCTTCATTCTCCCATATGGGTGCACCTTCAAATATGTGAGTTCAGCATTTCTGCTGGATAAAACAAAACTCTTTTGTTTGTTTAAATAGATTTAACGTTTGCTCCGTGTGTAATAAGAATCTAGCTTACTTATAAGGTACACATGATTCCCAATTTGCCTCTCAGTTTACTGATAGCATTTCCATCAGGGCAGGGGCAGGAGTGTTTCTCAGTTCATGTTTAAACACTCAATTTTAATAAATATATTACTAAAGCATGATATGGTAGCGCACTGTCATTTACAGACAGTACATTTCCAAGAAATTGGCCAAAAATCTTCCCACTACCTTGCAGCTTTACTGATAAAACTATATAGTGTATTAACAATAATCTATTACAATTGGGCTTCAGAAAACACATTTATCATTTGCACATCACCAAGTAAAGTGTTCTGATTTGCTTTTCATCAAATTAAAATATTTTTTTCATCACACAGAAGTACAAAGAATGGCCTTTCACAACTACTGAAATATATTTTGAAATGTTAGTACAGTTGACTTATTAGCTATTTAAATGTGTGTTAGGAAAAATCTGATACCCTAAAGCCTTTCATTTCTCACTTTGTACAGCAGGTCAGACAGTTCACTTTACAAAATCCTAGAACTCTTCAGTCAGAGAAAGAAAAATAATTGTAAATTTACTTCTGACCTCTGTCTCTGAACACAGAGCAAATGTGACAAGATAAAAAAAGATTTAAAGGCATCTTTATTGCTCCTTCACTTCCTGACTGAACAGAACACCTGTTCTTTGTTAACTCGCCAGAGCGTATAGCTCCACGTGATAAAATCTGACTCGCCATAGCAAACGGGCGAGTAGAATTTTCGAGGCCTGCGGCTAGGGTTGGGGTGTGAGAGGGTTAAGGTTGGAGACCCATTTGAGAAGAGGGTCATCAAGACATTTTCTCCAGAAAGGAAGACTCGTTCCAGAACCTACAGGTGCAATACTGGGTTTTGCAGCCTCAGGCCAGGGAGGGTGGTGACTGGCTATTAAAGCCATTTGAGAAATTGATGAAAATACACAGGACAGACTTGTGTGTGATCCTTCATTTATGAGATTCTTGCCCAACCTTATTCCCTGGAGGGACTTCTGTTCAAGAGGCAGTGGGAGGAGGAGCTAGAGGTTACCCTGGAGAATGACCAGTGGAAACGTATACTTCAGATACAAAATAATTTTCCTCAACATGTGCAGTAAGGGAAATGCTACTCAATCAAAGTTTTGTAAGCAAACAGGAATAAAGTGAAATCTAGCAATTACTGCAGAGGCTGTGGGAACGAGGGCACCTTGACACACATCCTATGATCATGATCAAGGCAAGAGTCATAATGAAACCAGTGTTGGAGGTAATAAGCCTTATAACTGAAAAAGGCCTTTCTAGATGCCCATCAAGTTCACTGTTATAGGGCCCCTCAGAAAGCATTTCCTCATTGGATGGCACTAACAGGAATACTTTTTTTCTACTAGTAGCAGCTAAACATGCTGTCCTTATGCCGTGGGAGAAATTGGTGGTCCCTGTGTATGTGACTGCATAGTTCTGGCTACTGTTCCATGTGGAAAGAAAAGTATGACACAGCAGGGAAGTATAAACAATTCCAGAAAATATGGGGTTTGGTCCTTCTCTTTCTGGCTTGAAATTGTAACAATGTGAACTGTCCCAGGAGATTGAGAGTACTCCACTGAGTAGATGAACGAGGACCAGATGAAAACCTTTGACACAGTGTGAAGAGAATGCTGTATTGCTATCTGGCAAAAGCTGTTCTCACGCCCATACGGAGGGATTAGTTCAAGAGAGGAGGATTAAGATCATCGCAATAATTTCAAAATGCTTTTGACTGTCTGATGAAGAGGTTTATGTTAACAGAATTAAATAACATTTATTGAAACGTAGGTGTCTCTGGAAAAAAACACGTTTAAGATGATTTACAGCTGTTATTATATGTAGTGGAGAGGTTGTGGTGATAAGGGGACGCTTGTCCAAGTATTTTGAAGCTGTCCTGAAATAAAGAATTTTTAGTAAATGGTGCTTTTGGCGAAAAGATATGTAAGACAGAATGAGTAATGGCAAGAAGGTAGAGTTGGGCAAGTTGTAAAAAAAGGTGGACACACTCTTGCCTGAAGGGACAAACACAATGTCACTGTGAAAACAGTTATGGATCAGAGTTAAGGAAAGCAGGTAGAAAGTTTTATTTGTTTGGAAGCAGATGGGTTCTTTATGCCACAGTTATTATTCTACTAGGCTTCTCAGTTGATGTGCAATTTCCTCAGTACTGTAAGAAAAAAAAAACAGATCCACAATTGCTCCTACTTTGGAAAAGAGGTGGTTGCTTTGTATTCAGGAAAGAGTGTACTGCATTGATAAGACATATGGGTGTGCGGTACATGTTTTCTACTGGGCATGGAAAAGATATTCAAGTTTAAAAATATAGATATCTGGTAGCTCAAATACCTACTGAAATGCTACTGAAATTTGATTTGCTGTCAACATTTCAACCAGTGATAACAGATTTTTGTTACAAAATATATCATTTGTTGATGGTACCATAATACTTTTAAGAATAGTGGTGTGTTCTAAGGCAGTGGTTCCCCAAACTGTGCGCCGCTGCACCCTGGTGCGCCACCAAAACCAGCCAAAGGCACCGCGGTCGCAGATGCTGATCATAATCTATTCTGAATTACACCAGCCTCTGGAATGCAGGCCGGGTGCGCAGTGCCTGGCGACCACTAGGTGGTGCACTTGCTGCCTCGTAGTGTAATAATTTATCATAGGTGAAGAAACACACGGTAGCAGACGTTGTCCTCATTGAAAGTGTTTTCACTTTGTTTAAGCATCTGCTGAACAATCCCCACGCGAGGACAGCAGGACAGGAAACAGTTCGGTATTTGGTTCGTCTCAGAGTGCAAGGACATTAAGATTCACCTTATTTTCAAAAAAGAATCGTGGTCCACAGTGTCCAATGCCCACAGTGATGGATAGTCTAATTTATTTATGTTTGTTAGTTTTTTTCCAGTATTTATGAAGGACAAAAGATTGGGGCTCCATGTGATACCTTCACTGTTTGACTTTGTTAGCACTAAATACGATCCTGTGTAATTCCAAACTGGTCGCTCCTTCAGGACAACAGTAGAAGCGTCTTAATTTCCTTACAGCACTGCCGTATATTTGCCCATCATTGATAACACTTAGGAACACGCCGGATGTTGCCCTTTTTCATTAAAGAGGGGTAGGGAGGTTTCGTCTAAAATATATCTTATCACATCAAGATTAACCCGGAAGCGGCTGGAGTACTGCCTCGTAACAAAAAGTCCAGTACTTTTGCAGAGTAACCGTTTTCACCAGTATGCTTGTCCGTATTTGCTGATGGCTTTTTCTGATGCTGGAGCCACATTCAGGGCTTTGTCCACACTATCCTTCCTGGCTTTTTTCTCTGCCTTTCAGTTGAGGCATTTTGAGTACTTTAATGGGTGTTCGAATGCCTTCGCTGCAACCTACTCCCATTGCAAATGTGCTGGCTTTTAGTACGTTATTTGATGTATGTGGCAGCAGTACAGTGAAAGACTTGCAGAAGTGAAGCATACAAATGACTTTCCTGCAGCAACGGAATCCTGTGGTTCAGAGGCAATGTGAACGTTTTTTTTTTTCATCTCCATACTGTGGCTATTGCTGCTGTTTTGTTGCTAATTACAGTGGTTTGTATATAGGCAGACAGTATTTTAACAGCACTTAATTGGAGGTATAGCACCAGCAGTAATCTGAATGCCTTGGCGTTCTTTTAATTGGTTTTATTACATGAATCCATGGCTACAAAAATAGGCTTTGTCTTTCTTGACATAAATAGCTTTACTGGAATTGAAGTGGACACATGGAAGCCGTCTGAGTGGACTTCGTGTCCAAATGAACCTCAGTGGTAGGCTACTGACCTGTCATAATGTGAAAGGAAAATCATAAAGCGAACAAGCCATTGCAATTCCTCATTGTATTCTATGTGGATCACTAACAGATGTAAGGAACTATAAGCCCAGTGGTTCCCAAACTGGGTGCCGCAGCACCCCTGGATTCGGCTGGATGTGTCCAGCTTCAGTTTGATCGCACATGAACTGCAAACAGATGCATTCACTGCACGGCCCGAGGATGCACAAATATTGTGGAAAGAGAGAGCAGACATATTTTTGCATTGCACGCACTATTCTCCCTACCTTCATCCCAATTATTTTCAGGGATTAAAATGGATGCACTACCGAGGCCAAGATTACTTACACTTACACACACACACACAAAAAAAAAGTATTGTAATGGGGAGCCGTGGCCAATGACCAATTGGTCAAGGGAGACGTAGGTCAAAAAAGTTTGGAAACCAAAGCCTTCTAGGATTTCATGAATCGTACTTGAGAGAAAACGGTTTTCTCATGATTTTCCCATAGAGGTTATGGAAGGTGCTCCAGAAGCTAAAATGCAGAGCATATTTTCCGTAAATTCACACTATTTTTCTCAGCCATATGAAAATGAAGTCTGACATTCTTAGTAAATCATGTACTTCCAACAGGAGCAGCCTGTCAGTTGATTCCCTTGTGTTCTACTGCAGCCTCCCAGAGTGTTCTAAAGAACAACTAGAGCGCTAACAGTGTTGCTTATGACAAAAGTATGGCACACCTGAAGTCATGTTGACTGAATCAAACTAGTAAAACTTAAAACATTTAATTTAGAAAGGAACAAAATGAGGGGGTTCAGTTTGTTGTAGATATTATGGTTAGTACTGTGGAAAGAAATATTCGGGCACATTTTAAGTGAGTTCTCAAATATTTTCCCCTTTTATTTCATTAAAACATTCTAACATGCAGACTGAAACATGCACTGTCAACACCAGCAGCAGACTGCCAGTTAACTCCCTGGTGATCAGCAACTTTACTACAGTGGTCTAATGAACAATTAGAGTGCTAACATTCTGAATTTATGCCAAAAGTGTGGCACATCTGAATGCCATCTTGATGGAATTGAAGTGGAAAAGTGAAAGCATTTTCTACTGAGGATACTGCAGTAAACTAGGAAATTGGGGAGCTTCATAACAAATAGGTCTCCCAATATGGCCACCAGAGAAAACAGAGCCCAAACATAGCACAAATATCATCCAAATGTAGCCCACGTATAGCTCATTGACAGAAGTGTGCTGTATTTTTTGCAGTTTCATATAGGACAGACTTGACCCGAAGATATTGAAGTGCTTTACATGAGCATCAGTTACATTACACAAGGACACATTCATTTGGATTTTAGGGATGGGGAGATTAAGTGATTTACCAGGATGTCGAGCTGACGCCGAAACTCAAACCTGGTTCCCCAGTTGCAAAGTCTACAGCTCTTGCTGTAATGCCACACTCTCCCCCTTAAGTGTAAGATATAATCAAGTGATCAACTGGATACAAAAAACAAAGATAGCAAATTATTTAACCCCTTCGCTGCTAGGCCTCTTCCCCACCCCCGTGCTAAGCCTTTTTTTTGGCTATTTGGGGTTGTTCAAACTTAGGCCTCTGTAACTTTTTGTCCACATAAGGTATCCACACCAAATTTGTGTCCTTTTTTCCAACACCCTGAGGAATCTAAAGGTAGCCAGGGTTTGTGGGTTCCCCTGGTGGGGACCCAGAAATCAGCCAAAATACAGCAACATTTTGTTTTGTTTTTTAAAAAAAGGGGGAAAAAGTGCTGCAGAAGAAAGCATCTGTTTTTCCCCGTGCAAATGCTATCAACAAAGGGTTTGTGGTGTTGAAATCACCATCTTTCAGGGAAAGGCAGAGTTTTGTCAGAAAACCAATATTTCTTAGAGTTTTGGCATTTGACTAGGACATAGCCTATTTTTGCTATTTTTTGTGCTTTCAACCTCCTTCCAGATAGGCGTAGAAATGGGTGTGAAAGCAATAATGGATCACGGAAAGCTATACATTTCTGGAAAGTAGACAAAATTCTGAATTCAGAAAGAGATCATTTGTGTAGATCCCTCATTCTGAATTCAGAAAGGGGTCATTTGTGTAGATCCCTCATTTTGAATTCAGAAAGGGGTCATTTGTGTAGATCCCTCAAGGTTTAAAAAAAAAAAAAAAATAGTTGAAAATAAATATTGAAATCGAGTTGGAAAAAACAGCCATTTCTACCAATGTTTTCACATGTAACTTCTAAGCATGGCAGATTTTTGAAAGCAATATACTGTTACGTCTGCTGGACCCTTCTGGTTGCGGGGATATATAGGACTTGTAGGTTCACCAAGAACCCGAGGAACCCAGAGCCAATAACTGAGCTGCGTCTTGCAGTGGTTTTTCATTCTGTACTGGGCATATAGCAATTCATTTGATAAAATATAAAGAATGAAAAATAGGTACCTATATATTTCCGAAATGGGAACAAAATATAGAGTTTAGAAGCAGTGGTAATTTGCACATTTCCAAAATTGTGGGTACCCATACAAGCATGTGAATTAGAGGTCATTTTTCAAAATGACTTCTTTTTTTACAAATTGTCTTCAATTTGGAATGCAGAAATGCAAAGAAAATCAATTGGAATAACACTTGTTCTACTATTCTGTATTCCTCCAAGTGTCCCGATAAAAATAGTACCTCATTTGTGTGGGTATGCCTAGTGCCTGCAACAGGAAACGGCCCAACACGCAAAGTGGACACATCACATTTTTTCAGTGAAAACTGACCCTTTTTTTGCAATGTGCCTTGCTGTGGATTTTGGACCCTAGCTCAGCCTGCACCTAGGGAAACCTAGCAAACCTATACATTTTTGAAAACTAGACATCTAGGGGAATCCAGGATGGGATGGGGGGACTTGTGTGGCTCTCACCACGTTCTGTTACCCACAATCTCTTGCAAACCTCAAACTTTGTAAAAAAACAAAATTAAATTTTCCTCACATTTCTGTGATCGAAAGTTCTGGAATCTGTAGGGAGCCACAAACTTTCACCCACCCAGCATTCCCCAAAGTCTCCTAATAAAAATGGTACCTCGCTGTTGTGGGTAGGCCTAGTACCCGCGACAGGAAACGGCCCAACACGCAAAGTGGACACATCACATTTTTCCAGTGAAAACTGACCCTGTTTTTGCAATGTGCCTAGCTGTGGATTTTGGACCCTAGCTCAGCCGGCACCTAAGGAAACCTAGCAAACCTGTACATTTTTTTAAACTAGACTCCCAGGGAAATCCAGGATGGGGTGACTTGTGTGGCTCTCACCAGGTTCTGTTACCCAGAATCCCTTGCAAACCTCAAACTTTGTCAAAAAAACACATTTTCCTCACATTTCTGTGATGGAAAGTTCTGGAATCTGCGGAGAGCCACAAACTTCCACCCACCATTTCCCCAAGTCTCCCGATAAAAATGGTACCTCACTTGTGTGGGCGAGCTAAGTACCCGCGGCAGGGAAGGGCCCAAAACATATTGTGGAGACATCAAAATTACCAATCACAAAATGACCAGGTTTTGCAAAGGGTTCACCTGCGTTTTTGGTCCGGGGCTCGCCAGTCATCTAGGGAAACCTACCTACCCTGGCATTTCTGAAAACTAGACAGCCGGGGGAGTCCAGGGAGGTATGGCTTGTATGGATCTCCCAACAGTTTCCTACCCAGAAGCCCCTGCAAACCTCAAATTTAGATGAAAACATCTCATTTTTCTCACATTTCTGTGTGGAAAAGTTGTGGGATCACCGGGCTGACACAAATTTCCTACCACCCAGCATCCCCCCATGTATCCCAATAAAAATGGTACCTCACTTGTGTGGGTGGGCCAAGTACCCGCGGCAGGAAAGGGCCCAAAACGTATTGTAGAGACATCAAAATTACCCATCACAAAACGACCTGGTATTGCAAGGGAGTCACCTGCGTTTTTGGTCCTGGGCTCGGCGGCCATCTAGGGAAACCTACCTAACCCAGACATTTCTGAGACCTAGTCAGCCGGGTGGGAGTCCAGGGAGGTATGGCTTGTGTGGATCCTCCAACGCTTTCCTACCCAGAATCCCCTGCAAACATCAAATGTAGCTAAAAAAAACCCCCACATTTTCATTATATTTCTGTGTGGGATCAACGCGCTGGCACAAATGTCCTACCACGTGTCCCCCTTGGTCTCCTGATAAAAATAAGAAACTACCCTTGCTCAAAGGGGGGGCTTCCATTTTCCTGTTTCTAGTGGGTTTTCAATCCCCCTCCCCCCGGGGGTCACATGGGTCTTCAAAAGGGGCCGATCCGCCCCCTGGGCGGGGGCAGAAAACGGCCACAAGTATAAAAAAAATTGGGGGGTGATCCTTGCCCAAGGGAATTGCCCTCATGCACTTTTAATCATCCCTGGGTTTAGTGGGATTTTCTCTTTGCTCTCCACCCCCCCGGTGCAGAAAGGCCAAAAAAAGGGGCGATCTGTTCCCGGGGGTGGCGGTGGGGGCAGAAAATCACCCCCTTTGGAAGCGACCTTTGCCCAAGGGGTCACTTCCATTTACAAAAAAATAAAAATCCCTGCCTCTAGTGGGGTTTCTCCCCCCCCATCCCCCGGTGGGGCAGATGGGCCTTCAAAAGGGGCCGATCCACCCCTGGGTGGGGCAGAAAACAGACACAAGTATAAAAAAAAACAAATTAGGGGTGATCCTTGCCCATAGGGATCACCCCCATGCACGTTAAAAAAAATCCCTGGGTCTAGTGGGCCAAAAAAATGGGCAGATCAGTCCCACCGGGGGGAGGGAGGGCAGAAAACAGCACAGAGTAATTTTCCCCCCTTTGGAAGCGACCCTTGACCAAGGGGTCGCTTCCGTCTGCAAAGAAAAGAATCCCTGATGCCTAGTGGGGTTTTCTGCCCCTCCCCCCCCCCCCCCGGGGGCAGAAAGGCCAAAAAAAAGGCTGATCTTGATACCTGAAAATAGGTAGAAATATATTACCCCCACTGGGAGAGACCCTTGCCCAAGGGGTCGCTTCCATTTATACAAAAAAAAAATCCCTGGTGCCTAGTGGGGGCATTCCTACTGCACGATCGCGACTTCATGCGCGATCGTGCAGCAGGAATGACCTGCAAAGAGACATCAGGGGAGAGGAAAAACTCTTTCCTCTCTCTCGATGCACCAAGAACCGTTCCGTCATGAGTATAGAAGTGGTTAAAGGTGCTTTGTCGCTATTTGAGAACTCAGAAAATATGTCCTCATTTTAGTTGTTTAGAGCACGAACCATAATTTCTATGGGAATAACACCCTCTCATGGAGGAGGGTGTAGAGGCAACAAGTTGACCACACAGGGCAGGCGGGAGGGGCTGTGGCAGCAGAATGGACCATGGAGGGAAGGGGTAAGGGGGCTAGGGGCAGCAAACCAACCATGATGTACAGGCTAGAGAGGCTGCAGCAATATAAAAGACCATTGAGGGCAGAAGGACGAGTCAGTGGCAGTACAACCATACATGCCAACAGACCCGATTGAGACAGGAGACTCCTGATGTTTTCAAGCCCAAAAGGGCTTTATTGTCTCATGTTTCCTGCCTAAAATCTCCTCTTTTTCAGTGTAAGACAATGGGGAAAATCAATTTAAAACTCTTTTAGGTAGGAGTGCAGCATATTATCTGTTCATATATCCAAGATGTCAAAATATAGCTGTAATCACTTTAGATCCAAAGTTCATAAGTACAGCCTTTCCTTCTGTTCAGAATTATTCTCCTAGCATTGGAATTTTTTTCACAATGTTCTTTATTATGATTTGGTTTTCAATCATTTTTTTGGCAGACCCAGCCAACGCATTTAATCCCTTGTACGGACTTCATCAGGGCCTAAAACAATTACATACACACTAAATCAATACTAAAATTATGTTAAAAACATTTTGCAATTCCTCTTTTTACAATCTTTTTGCATTTAATTTTATATAAAATCCCGCTCAGGCATGTGTCTTATACACCTGCCTTGACCTCAATCTGAACTTGCTCAGTTTAACATGTTCAAACTTTTCTCCTGACAAATTTTGGTGTGTCAATCTAATTACGTGCACATCCTAACCCAATAGTTCCCTTGTGATCTCAGTGATTACAGCTACACAATCCGTGCTTCTTTCAATCCTTATATGCCTTTCCCACCGTGCTGCGTATCCTAATAAATATAGTACAAAGGAGGACCAATCCATTACTTACAAAAAAGCTTTTTTACAACTCATTTCGGTAATATCAATTTGGTTCTCAGCAATTTTAAACTGTTACCAACACTGTTAATGGGAATATAAAAAGCATATTGTTCCAACATATACAAACAAGCAGATAAAGTTTATTCACTGGCTATTTTTCTCATCTCTCCATCAATATTAATCGGACAAAATGTATCCTAATAATCTCCAGTCATTGCTGCCATGCCAGGATATCACTTATACAATCTTCCCCTAGCCATATTTTCGCTAAATGGTTGCCCGACATTTTCTCTAAATCAGGGTTCATTAAACTCCATAATTGCCACGTTTTTTCACTTTCTCTCCCAATTCCTTCAGAGCAACTCCTTCTCCATCCCTCATCACATGCAGCGCTTCTTTCTATTAGTGGGGTGTAGTACCCAACTCCTGTGCTCCAGTCTCCTTACACATGTACCCGAGCACAATACATTACATAAATCAAGCCGTAATACTCGATCTTAATGGTTCCACACAATCTTACTTCAAACACACATTGTGCTCCCCTCTCTTTAAAGTTCACCCATTTATTTACCCATACAGCCACTCCCACACCCACCATGCACCTATACAGTCACTCAGACATCCACTCACACACTGATACACACAGCCACTCACATTATATATATATTAGAAATAGTAACACTCAGTAGTACACAAAGTATAGTAATTTAACTTTTGTAGTATCTTAGTATATATGTTTAACACTCATAAACGTTTAGAAAACACACAATCAGTGAGTGATATCATCAGTGATGTCATTTGAGATGTCATCAGTGATGTCACTGACCATGTCATGAGTGATGTAATATGTTAGGTCATAAGCAGTGCATTGTGGGGGCGTAATTTATAGTTAGCTCAGGTAAATATAACTGCTGAATTTCACTGGTTTTGTATGAGTGAAATCTGAGCCTAACTATAATGTCCCTGTAACCTTTGGGTTTTTCAGTGAATGTATGAAAATATATATGTGTGTGTATATATATATATATATATATATATATATATATATATATATATATATATATATCCTACTGGCGATACGTAGTTATAGAGAGGACCAAAGTTTCCATAGGAAACGCGTTTTTTGTTTTGCCAATAACTGGCGCTGGTTGACAAATCTTCACGAAATTTTCACAAACCTTCCCTTTTTAGGTCTCGCCTGAGCCAGCGCATGCGCTGGTCTGGCGAGACATTTAGTGTGTGGGCTTTAAAAATCCGACTATACGCTTTTGCTTGTGGCCTAAAGCTTGCGGTTACGCGCGCGGTTACGCGCATAGCCGCCATCTGGCTTTCCTATCTCTTCCTCATTAAGCGCATCGCTCGCGGGCACCCTTAAAGCGTGCGCACCAAATCAGCGCGCGATTGCGATCAGTTTCACTTTCATGGCCGCGTCACTTTCACGGCCGCGCGGCCAATGCTTGTTGCTTCCTTGTGCTCACCTTCCGTTTCCGTTCTTGCCTCCCCACCCCTAGCTATTGTCAGTTTGCTGCACCATCCCTCCTGCCCTCCGTAGTCCGTGTGCTCCCCCCTTTGCTTCCCATCCTCCGTTGTCTGTGTACTTATAGTTTGTTGGTGTGCTTTCACGTCTGTCATCGTTGTGCTTCCCAATGCTTGTTGCGTAGTCCGTGTGCTCCCACTTTGCTGCCCATCCTCCGTTGTCTGTGTACTTATAGTTTGTTGGTGTGCTTTCACGTCTGCCATCGTTGTGCTTCCCAATGCTTGTTGCTTCCTTGTGCTCACCTTCCGTTTCCGTTCTTGCCTCCCCACCCCTAGCTATTGTCAATTTGCTGCACCATCCCTCCCGCCCTTCGTAGTCCGTGTGCTCCTCCTTTGCTGCCCATCCTCCGTTGTCTGTGTACTTATAGTTTGTTGGTGTGCTTTCACGTCTGTCATCGTTGTGCTTCCCAATGCTTGTTGCTTCCTTGTGCTCACCTTCCGTTTCCATTCTTGCCTCCCCACCCCTAGCTATTGTCAGTTTGCTGCACCATCCCTCCCGCCCTCCGTAGTCCGTGTGCTCCCCCTTTGCTGCCCATCCTCCGTTGTCTGTGTACTTATAGTTTGTTGGTGTGCTTTCACGTCTGTCATCGTTGTGCTTCCCATCGCCCGCCCTCTGTTGTTTGTGTGCTTCCTTATTGTTGTCTCATGCTTGACCTTCTCTCCCCGACCCACATCCTTTCTCCTGCCCTCCCTCTATGTTGCTCCGCTCACCACCCCAACTCACTTTCTTTTTGTAAGCGCATTAGCACCGTATCAAGAAAGCACACTAGTGTTATATCAAAAAAGTGAATTTGGTGCACCTTTGTATGTACTAATCCATCTCGGATTGGTAGGTAAGAAAAACATGCTCGCCTCATTTTGTTGGCATGTGCATCCGTTTTGGCGTACGCCTACAAAAATGCTGTGTCTTAGCACATTTTTTCTTTTATACATTATTTTCAGCCTTACTGCACAGCATGGCTAAAAATAATTTCCATAGCCTTTCGGTCTTAGGAGCACCGGAAGTGGGGGCGTGGCGGCAGCACCACCAAGGTAACCCTGCTGGTGTTCTGAAGGCATAAAGAGGTCTGTACATTTTGTTTTTATTCTGTTGCATTTGGTGTGAGTTTGAAGACAGAGGTAAAGTGTCATTCAATATATTATGACATACTGCTGTTTATTTAACAAGGAGATGGGTGTTTACTTTTCTTTCCTGGATGACAAATGGGGTGAATTTTATAATGTGAAATAAATGACAGTCTTGCAGGAGTACAGCGAGTATTGATAGAAAAGCTGCAGAATGTCACATGTTTTCTAACACAATAAAATGTAATTACTTGTAATGACCTTTTCAACCATTCCAAAATATATTGTCAGCAAGAAAAGTTCCATTGAGAGACATTGTTGTATTTGTAATTCTGTGGTAAGAGGGAATTTTAATAGGATCAAAACGAACCAAGACACTTCACTTGTGTGATGCAAAAATGATAAATACACACAGAAATAAGATTTCTGCGCATTATCGTTTGTACCTAGGTTTATCAGTAAAGGTGCATGACTGATGCTAATCTAATGGCCATTTCAGTTGAAAATATGCTCTGTAAAAAGCAGCACCCTAGCACACCATGTTTAGTCATATATTTGGGACAATGAGCTGCACAGTGCACCACTAGACATACGCTACTTGTACACCATTCTTGTGCCGAAGGGCGTGGCTCATTTGCTACACTTTGCATAACACTTGGATTTTTACAGCCCCTACACTTCAATGCAGGGCTCTGAGAGTGCTTGTTGGACTGGAGCTGTCAGTTCTCATTCACAAAATTAAGTTGAATTGAGGTTTTCAACCCTCAAATGGGTTATTTGAAAAGTACAGAGATGTCTCCACAGAAAGTAATTCTAAGTCAAAAGACATTTAATTCAGTCAGTTGCAGTTTGAACACCATCAGGCTACTTTATTGGCAAATAAATGAATGAATAATTAAATAAAAACAATAAATACATCCATCAGTTTTACAGGTCTTGGGCAATAATTTTAGTTCAATCTAATAATTTAAGTTACAGGTCCTGCATGTATGATGACATTGGCATAGCCAATAGGTCTCGCCTTTGGGACCTTATAAGTGTTTAGCCATGCAACAGTTGATGGTGTTGCTCTAAGGATATTGTGCTGCATAACTAAATACTTATAAGGTCCCAAAAGCGAGACCTATTGGCTATGCCAATGCTTGTTTGGTACAGCTGCTGTGATGAAATTTTCGGGGTGATTTGTCAAGTGGGGCCCGAGAAAAAAGGGGGGTCCCATAATGCGTTTTCCCTATTTTATGTCTGGAGATTTTTCATTTTTTGAACACGGCTACAGCCTGGGCTGTTGAACGGGATTAGGTTTAAAAAAAGATAGGTATCTGGGAGCCCAAAAACCTGCTGAAATTTGATTGGCTTCCAACTCTTCAACCAGGAAGTGTTGGCAGCCATCTTGGGACCAATATACATGATAGCACCCTATTGAATTGCATTGCAGTGAATGTCACATTTTGAGGGTCACAAAAAGGAGAACGTATAAAGGGTGATAACATATTTTAGTTACAATATAAATCATTTGTTGATGCTACCCTACTAATTTTAGCAATTGTGGTATGTTCTAAGGTGATTTCACCCTGTGGAAAAGCTTTCTGCTGGGAATTCAAGAATCATGTTTGAGAGAGAACTGTTTTTTCATTATTTCCCCTTCGAGGTTATGGAAAGTGCTCCAGAAGCTAAAATTAGAGCATATTTTCTGTAAATTCACACTATCTTTCTCAGCCATGTGAAAATGAAGTCTGACATTTGATTCCCTTGTGTTCTACTGCAGCCTCCCAGAGTGTTCTAAAGAACAACTAGAGCGTTAACGGTGTTAGTTATGACAAAAGTATGGCACACCTGAAGCCATGTTGATTGAATCAAACTGGTAAAACTTAAAACATTTAATTTGGAAAGGAGCAAAATGAGAGGGTTCAGTTTGTCATAGAAATTATAGTAAATGCTGTAGAAAGAAAAATTAGGACACATTTTAAGTGAGTTCTCAAATATCTTCCTCTTCTATTATATTATAACATTCTGACATGCAGACTGAAACATGCACTTTCAACAACAGCAGCATACTGCCAGTTAACTCTCTGGTGATCAGTAGTTTTACTACAGTGTTCTAATGAGCAACTAGACTGCTAAAATTCTGTATTCATGCCAAAGGTGTGGCACATATGAACGCCAACTTGATGTAATCAAAGTAGTAAACTGAAAGCATTTTCTACTGAGGATATTGCAGTAAATGATGAAATTAGGGAGCGTCATAACAAATAAGTCTCCTAAAGCTGGCCACCGGAGAAAAAAAGAGTTTTATTTAGCTCAGACTTGACCCAAAGGTGTAGGAGTGCTTTACATGGGCATCAGGTAACATTACACAAGGACACATTCATTTTGGTTGTAGGTATGGGGAGATTGAGTGATGTGCCCAGATTCACAGGATGTTGAGCTGACGCCGAAACTCGAACTTGGTCCCCCAGTTGCAAAGTCTGAAGCTCTGGCTGTAACGCCACATCCTCTCCCTTAAGTGTAACATATAATCAAGCAATCCACTGGATAAAAAAAAACAAAGATAGCGATTATATCACTGATGCCATCATCCAGTGACTGTGTGTTTTTAAAAAGTTTGAGGGTTAAATATATATATACCAAGGTGTATTGTGAGTCAGTGGGTATATGAGTGCCTGTATGACTGATTCAGTGGGTGCATGACTGACTGTATGTCATGAGTGATGTCACTGACCATGTCATGAGTGATGTAATATGTGAGGTCATAAGCAGTGCATTGCGGGGGCATAACTTATAGTTAGCTCAGCTAACTATACTGCTGAATTTTAATTGTTTTATATGAGTGAAATCTGAACCTAACTGTAACTTCCGGTAACCTTTGCTTTTTTCAGTGAATTTCTACGTTTTTTTAAATTATATTTCTTAACTGTAACCTGTAACCTTTGAGAGTTCATGTGTGAGTGGCTGTATAGGTAGGTGAGTGGGTGTGTGAGTCTCTGAGTGGGTCTGTGAGTAGTTTTGAGAGTAACAGTTTGTCTCCGAGTGGGTCCGAAAGTGTCTCAGTGGGTCTGGGAGTGTGTGAGTCTCTGAGTGGGTCTGTGAGTGGGAACATGAGTGAGTGGGTGGATGAGTGTCCGAGTGGGTCTGTGAGATCGTGCAAGAGTCTCAAAGTGTCTGTGCGTGGGTGTCTGTAGGTGGGTGGGTGGGTGTGTGAGTGTCTGAGTGGTCTGTGGGTGGGTCTATGAGTGAGTGTGTGGGTATGTGAGTGGATGCATGGGTCTGTGAGGGGTGCAGGAGTGTGTGAGTCTCTGAGTGGGTTTGTGAGTGTGTGTGTCTTTCAGTGGGTCTGTGAGTGGGTGAATGAGTCCTTGAATGGATCTGTGAGTGGGTGCATGAGTGTCTGTCTCTGTCAGTGGGCACCTGAGTGGGTCTGTGAGTGGGTGCGAGAGTGGTCTGTCAGTGGGTGCACAGTAAAAAAAAAGTAGGGGGGCACATTGGAGCAGGTCCTTGTGCCAGTTCCCCCTGTGACGGTCCTCCTGTGCAGCTTGCCTGCAGTCCACTACTCTCTGCTGCCTGCAGTTTTGGCCTCCTCTGCTCATTTTCTCTTCGTTTTTCTGCCTCTTCTCTGCTCCCTCCTGCCCTCTATGTTGCCTCTTGTTGCTCGTTCTGCCTGTTATTTTGCCTTTTTCTGCTCGCTCCTGACCTTTATTCTGCCTCCTTGCTGCTCGTTTGTGATCTCTATTTTGTCTCTTGCTGCTCGTTTCTCACCTCTACTTATTCACTCTTTGCTCATTCTGCCCGTTAACCTGCCTTTTTCTGCTGTTTTCTGACCCTTCTGCCTCTTTCTGCTCAACTCTCACCTTTGTCTTGCCTCTTTCTGCTCCTTTCTGATCTTTATTCTGCCTCTTTCTGACCTTTATTCTTTCTGCTCTCCTCTCACCTTTATCGTGCCCCTTTCTGCTCGTTTCTGACATTAATTCTGCCTCTTTCTGCTCCCTTCTGACCTTCCCCAGGATTGCGGGGGGATCCTCAAGGCTCCTGCAGTCCCATCCTTCTCCCCGCCTCCTGCGGGAGCTAGCATAGCTGCTGCATGCAGGGAGCTGCTGAAAATGCAGTTCCCTGCGTGCAGGAGCAATGCTTTCATCTCTTTCATGTCTGAAGGCAGAGAAAGAGATGACACCTCCTCTTCCAGTGGGTGGGAGCACTTTGACAGCTCCCTCCCGCTGGAAGCAGAGTATTTGCTTAAGCTTGGCGGAAACTGGGCTGCCCTCCCTCACAAGTTAATGTTTTGTAATGGGCGATAGACACTCTGCAAGTCGGGGGGTATGGGCTGGTTCAGGCTCTCTGAGCAGGGTAGCAGGGAGGGGGGAGTTTGGGGATCACTTACATATTGTTTGATTTGTTTGGTTTCTGTTTTTACAATGATGCATCATCACAAGCAATCTGTTACGGTGGGTAAGGGGGATACACTAGGGATCCACACGGCCCATCTTCCCATTCCACTCTATGGAACTTCGCAGAGGGTGGGTCAAACCAATTAAATGGCAAGTCACGGTACGTCGACACATGCTAGTAGCAAGTTGAAGGTATGGACATAGAATGTTTATGGCCTAGGCCATAAGATCAAGCGGACCCTGGTGCTGCAGTATTTGGGGAAGCCAGGCCCAGACATGGTCCTTCTTCAAGAAATGCATTTGAAAGGCACACAATACAAGGCCTTTGATTGGTTTGAGTATACCCTAGTGGCACACTCAGATTACACTACTGACTCACGGGG
This sequence comes from Calotriton arnoldi, assembly GCA_963921515.1. Taxonomy (NCBI): domain Eukaryota; kingdom Metazoa; phylum Chordata; class Amphibia; order Caudata; family Salamandridae; genus Calotriton; species Calotriton arnoldi. The sequence goes on along the minus strand of CAWUFW010000212.1, from coordinate 2,418,788 downwards.
AGTAGGACTATACTATCCACTCCCTCATGATCCTTGGAACATGGCATGACCCACAGGCTAGATACGTAGCAGTCAATGGCACTTGGGAGGGCGGGACAGTCAACCTCTGTTCCCTATATGTACCACCGTGCCTTCATGCGGCGACTATACACCAGATGTGGAAGCTCTCCTCCTGGCCCTCCCAGCTGGGACATTGATTTTGGAAGGAGATGTTAACGATGTTCTAGACCACACATTGGATAGAACTGGAGGGACATAGCAGAGCAAAGGTGTGTGTGGAGTTCTCTGCATGTCATGGAACTCTCAGCATGTTGCTAGGTTGGAATGTTATGCTTTGTTAGTTACTGGATTTTCTTATGAGCTGTGAAGCTGAGCTGGAGGTACCTGCTGTTGCTCTTCAATAAAGATACCCTGTCTAAACCAATTGCGTGGAAAGTGGATCTTTACATTGGCGACGAGTTGGTCTGCGCACGGGGCAGATGACCTGTACCTCCACCCCTGGATGAATATACTATTAAGGACCCATTACTATTACTTCAATGTGAGTACTGAAATTTCCTTCCTCAACTGCCTACTTGTTATTTTTAATTGAAAGGGAATCGGAATGACTCCATCTGGACAAGATTTACATTTTGAACTCTGTGCCACTTTCAGCACTACTGTGTGGAAATTGCGGATTGGAAGTTCCTGGAAACTTTAGAGATGCAGCAATTCTGTTTACTAGACTGTATCTGAGATATAACAGTGTTACCGCTTTTAGTGTGTGTACTGTGCTGACTTGCCTTACATGAGCCGTTCTTTACCAACGTTAAGGCCTTTGAATTATCTTGCGTGTGCCTTCCTGGTTGCTTTAAGTATTATAAGGATAAAAGTTTATCAAAGGTCTAATTGAACGTAAACAGCTTCAACTGTGGGGTCAATTGCTGCGAGGGACGGAGTTAAGAGTCTGTCAACGGTCTAATTGAAAGAAAACATCCCTTAGAAAATAGATGTAAACTTCACGTTCTAGCAGCCATTTTGAAACATTGGGAAGAATTCCCTTATCTTACATTGAGGCATGCCGTTCTCCTTTCAACAGAGATAATCGTTTTGTTCAACGAAGAAAAATCGGATTCAACACATCGGATAGACAACACTGGATTGTGCCAATAAAACAACATATTGAATTAACAACAATTTTAATATGAACTGGATAAAACATCTCTTCAAGCAATCGTCAAGGAACAACTTGGTTTGTTATTTTATAGTTCTTATTTTGATTTGTTATCTTAGTTTGTTATTTTATTTAACGTTTGCCTTTCTTACAGGTGGGACTGTTCAGTTGCATTTTAATTGTACTATATTTTACTTTTATCTGTGTTTGACATGGCAGATCAAGGGTTATCTGCACCACCTACTTTCCTTCCTACTCCAGGTGAACCTGCTGTTCTCTGGAAAGATTGGAAGAAGTTATTTTTAACTTACATTCTTGCCACAGGCGCAGATAAGTATGGTCCTGTGCGTAGGCAAGCAATTCTACTTCACCATTTAGGGGTTGAAGGGCGGCGCTTATACGAGGATCTTCCTGAAATTTCCTTAGGAAAGGGGGATGGTCAACCTAGCAATGTGTATGAAATGACTATGCAAATGCTGGATTTGAGATTCACTACTAAAGTCAATGTCGTATTAGAAAGACATAAGTTCTTTTGTCGTAAACAAAAAATTGATGAGGATGTTGCAACTTATGTTGCTGCGTTACGTGGTCTTTCACTGACTTGTCGCTTTGAGGGTTTAGCGGATTCCTTCATACGTGACCAAATTGTGAGGTGTACCAATAATAAAAGAGTGCGAGAGAAATTGCTCATTAAAGACCCAACTTTAGAGGAAGCAATTCAAATAGCTAAGGGTCTGGAGCATACTGATTTATGGCTAAAGGAGATGGAAAGTTGTAGCAATCCCATGATGTCCAAGGAACAAGTTGTCAAAAGTGCAGAAACACAAGCAGGATGTGTGGATGAAACCAAAGTAACAAATTCATCTACAAAATGTACCAATAAGGTCCCTAACAAATTTAGCGATACTGCTTGTGCAAATATTGCTGCTTCCAATAAACTCCTAGCAAGTTTAATGATACTGCTCATGCAAACATTGCTGTTTCAGGAACTGGTTGGAGAAATATTAAATGTTATCGCTGTGGTGCTTCTGGGCACATAGCTTCTAGTCCTAGATGTATGGGCAGGAATGCGTTGTGTAGAGCTTGTGGGAAGAGGGGACATCTAGCCAAAGTGTGTAGGACAAAAACTCAAATACGAGAAGTAGATGATATATGTGAGAATGTTCAGGAGTTTATGTTGTGTTGATGGATTGGATCTCGAATTAGATCATGATCATACCATTTTAGAATGTGATATTGTTAAAGAAAGTACATCGTTGTTGAGTAAGCCTCATTGTGTTATAAATTTGGATGGACATAACGTTACTATGTTAGTGGATTCAGGTAGTTTATATACACTGTTGTCTATGGGTATGTATTCGAAAATCTGGGAACATGAAGCAGATGTCAAATCTTGGGACAAGCCTGATATTAAGGCTGTGGGATAGGGTGGAAAAACGATTGATATTTTGGGGTTGAAATGGATGGTGATTTCGTTTAGTGGAAAAAGGGTGTATGGTCGAGTGTATTTGACTAAGCAAGGTTCCAACTTACTAGGGTGGCGACACCAAAAAGATCTAAATATAATTCTGAATCCCAATGCAAGAGAGCCTGTTATTTCCACTGTAATACATGAGATTGATGGAACATATCAGTCGAGTTTGATAGAAAGATACCCACAAGTCTTTTCTGAAGAGCTAGGGAAACTTAAGGATTTTTCTCACAAGATTATTTTTAAACAAAATGTAATTCCGGTTGTGCATAAGGTGAGGAGTTTGCCATATTTGATGAGAGATCCCTTGAAAAATGAACTTGAGAAATTACTTGCACAAAACATCATAGAACCTATTGAGGCCTCGGAGTGGTTGGCCCCCATTGTCGTCGCACCCAAGGATGGGGGTAAGAAAATTTGTTTGTGTGTGGACTTACGCGACTTAAATAAAAACATTTGGGTGGACAGGCAACCTTTGCCCAACATCTCGGAGATGTTGACAGCAATGGGCGGGGGTACTGTCTTTAGCGTAATGGATATGTCTGCAGCATATCATCAGATTGATTTAGATGTAGCTACAAGACACCTCACTTCCTTTGTCACGCCGCTGGGTGCATTTCGCTATTGCAGAATGCCTTTCGGTTTGGCATCTGCCTCAGCGGTGTTTCAAAGGGTGATGCAGCGAATTTTCGGGGACATGAAAAACGTCTTGTGTTTTCAAGATGATGTCTTGATTGTGGGGAAGGACAATGAACATCATGATTTAGTAATGGATGAAGTTCTCAAAAGACTGCAAACTAACGGGCTTACTATAAAAAATGAAAAGTGTCAACTAAAAAAAGTTATGTAACGTATCTAGGACACGAGATATGTAAAGATGGCATCAAACCTAAGAAAAGTATTATTTCAGCTATCAAAGATGCCCCAGCCCCACAGAATAAAGACCAATTAAAGTCGTTTTTAGGTCTGGCAGAGTACTGCTCGAAATTTGTAAAAGGATTCACTGAAATAGTAGAACCCTTAAGAGTGCAAATGCAAAAAGGGATCATATATGAATGGAATGCTAATTGCGATCATGCATTTAAGATGATAAAAAGTATTATGAATGCTCCTACTCTTGGACATTTTAATATCAAGGCTAAAACTATTGTTACAACTGATGCAAGTACAATTGGTGCAGTTTTAACGCAGATGAGTGATGGTGTGGAGAAAGTTATTGGGTTTGCATCGAGGAGGTTACGGGATGCTGAGCTGACATATTCAGTAATAGAGAAGGAGGCCTTCGCGTGCTGTTGGGGCGTAAAGCACTTTAAATATTTTGTGTGGGGATTACCATTTAAGGTTCGTACAGATCACAAACCCTTAGTTCACTTATTCAAAGGGGGAAGAGGGCTTGAAGGTAGTGTCACTCCAAGAATCTCCAGGTGGATGTTGTCGGTACTCGAATACAACTTTGTTGTTGAATATGTTAAAGGATTAAAAAATGTAGTGGCAGATTATTTATCAAGGATGCCAATTGATGAAGTTGCCTCAGATATAGATGATGTAGTTGAGGAAGTGTTTAACACTAACTGCAATGGTGAGAAAGCTGCCTTCTCCAAGCAAGAATGGATGGATGCCATGTCCAACGATGAGATTTTGCAGTGTGTAGTTAGGTGTGACTCCATGGGATGGAGTGAAAGTGTCATGCAGCATATTCGTTTTAGAAGTTACCATCATGTAGAAAGTGAGTTGAGTGTATGTGATGGAAAATTAATGAGAAGGTGTCCGTTTGTACCACCGGTTGGATTGAGAGGGAAAATTGTGATCATCGCCCATGAGGGGCACTTGGGAAGGAACATGACCAAAAGGAGAGTCCGACAAGCGTATTGGTGGCCTGGCATGGATAGTGATATTGAGGATGTTGTGAAAGATTGTCATGCATGTGCCCAAGCCGACAAATCTAAAGTTGTTAGACAACCTCCTTTAGAGTGTGTATCTTTTCCCAAGCGTCCGTGGGAAAGAGTTGCAATTGATTTTTTAGGACCGATATCTAAACTTGGGTCACGTGATAAATTTATGATGGTTTTGGTTGACTACCATTCCAAATGGTTTGTATTTGAGACCACGGATTGCGTGAACACGCAGAGAGTAATTGCGTTTATGGAAAGAGTTTTCTTGAATGAAGGGATTCCGAAAGTTTTGGTGTCGGACAACGGGGTCCAACTAGTATCTAAAGAAATGCAAAGTTTTTTATGCAAGTTGGGAGTCAGTCATGAGAGAGTTGCTATGTTCAGGCCCCAAGCAAACGGTTTAGTTGAGAGAATCAACCGTTTGATTATGGAAAACATACAGTTGTCACTTTCGAATGGTTTACCGTGGTGTGAGGTACTCAAGAAACTTGTGTGGTCATACAGAGTGACACCGCATTCTATGACTGGTGTTTCACCATTTATTTCTCTTAAAGGGCGTGAACCTGGCTTTAAGGAGGTACCTGGGTGGTTGAAAGACAAGGATTGTGTGTGGGTTGATCGGAATGCTGTAGGAAGTGGGGTAGCTCAACGCCAGTTAGCCACAGCAAAGTATTACAATGCCAGGAAGGGTGTGAAAAGTCATGATGTGGAAATTGGAGATTGGGTGGTTGTGAAACGTGGTGGCATTGTTATTAAGGGAGATAGTAACTTTTCTAAGCCAATGCAAGTGAAATCTGTAAAGAAGAACATTGTCATCCTGGATGATGGGTCTGCTTGGAGCACTGGTAATGTCTATAAATGTCGTGCTCCATTACCTGTTCTTGACAATTAAATGTTTTAAATGTATCATATTTATTATATTAATATAATATGTGAGGGGGGAGATGTGTGGAGTTCTCTGCATGTCATGGAACTCTCAGCATGTTGCTAGGTTGGAATGTTATGCTTTGTTAGTTACTGGATTTTCTTATGAGCTGTGAAGCTGAGCTGGAGGTACCTGCTGTTGCTCTTCAATAAAGATACCCTGTCTTCACCAATTGCGTGGAAAGTGGATCTTTACAGTGAGTTTCCGCTACCCTCCTTGGTAGACGCATTGGGACTAGTGGATCTGTGGAGACAACACAACCCCTTGTCACAACAATATACATACTTCTTTCATGCACACGCTAGCTTCTCCCGCTTAGATAACCTCTTTTACACAGTCAGGGACTCCAGGCTCGTTTTGGAATTCTACTATACATGTGTGAGGGATATCCAATCACTCTTGTGGGAGTGCGCCTGAAGGGCCCCTCGCTGTTTCCTAGAATTAACACTTGGTATCTTCAGGACAAAGCTCTGTATACTAAAATCAAACAAAAGACGTTTTTTTATTTTCAGGAAAACCAGGGCTCGTTGGCCTCCGCCTTTACCCTCTGGAAGGCCTACAAAATGGTATTTGGGGACCAGGTCCTGGCCCTGGCCCCTATTGGGGGGGGGGGGCCCCAAGAACTACGGCATGAGTGTGAATCCTTAGAAAGAGAAATATTGGCACTTGAGGAAAGAGTGGTGCTGGACTGCTCAGAGTGGTTATGCCACCAACTCAAGCTGAAGCAGGACGCCCTCCGTGCCTTGGCTGAAAACAAAGCCCGTAGCCATGCCTTGGCATCACAGAGATGCCTCTACGATATAGGAGAGGAGGCCGGCAAGCTACTGGCCTGGTTAGACCAGAGAGACCGAGGCCGAAACTGGGTGATTGAGGTCCAGGACTCAGTGCGGGTGGTACAGAGAACCAATACAGATATAGCAGATACATTTGCCATCTACTACGAAGCCTTGAACTCCCCCATGACATCCAGGGCCGACCTGGATAACCTCGCCTTTTTACAAACCATCGATACTCGGTTGTTATCACAAGAGGACAAAAAATGAAGAGAGGCAGATCTGACTGAGGAGGAGATAGTAGTGGCTATTTGGGGACTACAGTCTGGGAAGGCTGAGGAACCCAAATGGTATCCCTGTGGCATTGTACAAAGTCTCTGTGGCAGGAGTGGCCAAGCTGATGCTTGAAATGTTTCAGGCAGCTAGGGACGCAGGTCAGCTGCCGAGGGACTAGCGAGCCGCCACAATAGTCGTAATCCATAAAGCGGGCAAGCCACCGTCATGCTGTAGCTCCTATATGCTTATATCACTCTTTAACGTAGAGGTCAAGGTATTGGCAAAGACGCTGGCAAGTAGATTGCGGGGGGTAATCACATCCCTGACCAATCAGGCTTTATGCCCCATCGCAGCACCTGCCTTAATCTCCGTTGCCTTTATGGGGTTCTGAGTCAGACTGCGCCACCATACTCAGAAAGAGCTGTTGTACTGGCCCTACACGCAACAATGGCCTTCAACAGCATCTCCTGGAAACATATCTTTGTGGTCCTGACCAGAATGAGGTTCGGACCCAAATTCTGCAAATCGGTCAGGTTACTATATCAAGCACCTCTGGCCCGAGTCAGGGTGAATGGAGTGGATTCACGTGAGTTCCCTCTTCACAGAGGGGCGTGTCAAGGCGGTCTGCTGTCGCCCCTGATTTTTGCACTGGCCCTTGAGCCACTATCTGCATGGGTGCGACAAGACCACCTGATCAGGGACCTATCACTGGGTGGAGACTGGGAAGAACGCATATCGGTTTATGCGTATGATATTCTTTTGTATGTGACTCACCCCTATCGCTCCATGAGCCATCTATTACAGGTGTTTGACACCTTTTGGTGAGTATTCTGGCTACTGGATCAATTGGTCTAAATCGGTTGTGTTCTCGCTTTTGGGGGGGGGACTCCCCAGCTTCCATCAGATTGCGAGGCCCCAGTTGTAACAGGTGAAAAAAAAAAAGTAGCTTAGCGGGAGCGGACAGCAAAAGCAAACCTCTGTCTTAGGGGTGGACACCCTGGGTCATAGCAGGGGCAGGCCCTGGGGGGTGGCTTTATCCAGGGCCATGTATGGCTCCAGTAAGGGGGGCCGAGTGCCCCCCCCCTTATTTACTTTTTGTGGCCGGCCTCGGAGAGGTGGTGGTCCTCCGGGCCCCCCATTACGTGTTATTTTGCTCCGGGGAGGTGGTGGTTCCCGGCTCAATGAGCCTTAGAAGGGGGGCCGTGTGCGCCCCCCTCATTTTTTAGGTTGAGTGTAGGCAGCGCTCATGCGCTATCCGGAAGACCTGCTGTAATCAGTATACGGAGTGGAATCCCGCCTGCTGCTTGCCATTGGTTCACTCCTGTGGTACTCTTCTTTCTGGCTTCTTATTGGTTGGTGCTCCCGATACATCACTTCCGTTTTCCGTGAAGGAGCACCGGCCAACTACAGTTCACTTACACTGTAGGTCTTTATGTGTTTGGGTAAGGGACTATGGGCCAGATGTATGAAGATATCATTTTGCGATTCCCTTATTGTGAGTCACAAGGATTCGCAATTAGGAAATTGCAAAATGGAATGTATGAAGGTGTATAGTACACCTTTTGCGATTCCTAGGGGGTGGCAAATGACCTACATCATGAATATTAATGAGGTAGGTCGCAATTTACTACCCCCTAGGAATCGCAAAAATCACAGGGATGGTGGCCTGCTGAGATCAGCAGGCCACCATGTCCGTGATTGCTTTTAAATAAAGCAATCTTTTTTTTTTTGTAAAGCAGCCCGTTTTCCTTAAAGGAAAACAAGATGCTTTCCAAAATGAAAAATGGAAAGTTTTATTTTTATTTTTTAAGAGCAGGCCGTAATCTGTGGGACCACTGCCTGCTCTTAAAAATGGTTTTACAAACATTCACAAAGGGGAAGGGGTCCCGTGGGGACCCCTTCCCATTTGCGAATGGGTTACCTCCTACTTGAAGTAGGTGGTAAAATGCGAATGTTTTGCGACCGCAATTGCGGTCACAAAACATTCATACATACCGATGCGATTCGGTATTAGGAAGGGACGCCCTAAACACGCCCCTTCCTAATACCGAATCGCCAACCCATTTTACGATTCGGTAACCGGTTACCGAATCGCAAAATTAGGTTTGCTACATCGGAAAAGCAATTTTTGCGTTTGCAAACCGGCAGATTCTGCGAATCTGTCCGTTTGCGAACGCAAAAAGGCTTGATACATCTGGCCCTATTTCTTAAATTTTCTGCTTTCATCTTTTAATTTTGTGCCTTCATGTTTTTTTAAATAACTTTAGAGGATGGGCGCCTCGCTCTGAGCACGGCGCCCGCTTTCATGTGTTTTTTTTGTTCTCACTTTTATGTGGTTGGACGCCGAGCTTTGTTTGAGCACGGCGCCCGCTTTCATGTATTTTTTAATTAAAATACCTTTCCCTGACATCCAGTGACTCCAGGCTTAACAAACTTTCCCCGATGTTTTACATGTTATCGGCATTTTCAAACAGTATGAATGAGGATGTGACAATTTTACACAATTTTGATTTTACCTGCCAGTGCTTGGATCTTCCGGTAAAGACACGTATGCAAATGGCCGGCATATTTTTATCTGGGAAAGATAATCAGCTTTGCCAAGTGGCTGGTACCCTGTTTATCTGCAGTCTTAATTGAAACACAGGCACGTCCATTTGCAAGTGTGCAGTGAATTGGAAAGTTGATTGCAAAAAAAATATTTCATGACAGCGGACGGAGCTCTTCACCTTGCACCTGACTCTCGGTTGTTTGAGAGCGCTGAGCAGTAATTGCACTGCACACAGCTATGCCGAACGCATGCCTGCCTGGAGTCACATCCGCTGCTAAATTACGGTTAACTTGCATGCACATTTATCCCTTTGATTCAGTCACCTGGCTTGGACACGTTATCAAAGACTGTCTGATAAATTATCGCCTGCATTCACAGCGCACCCATATTGCACCTGTGTTCTTGCGCTCCTTTTTATAAATATTAAAGAGGATATAGTCCACAGAGGAAAACCTAGAGCGGACCTGATTTATAATAATTGACCGGTTTATGTTGGCTGTGATATGCAATTCCCTCGTTGCATTCTAGGGGGCGCTTATACAGCCCCAGTGTCTGACTCCGAATAGGATCTGGACTGCAACACAGTTTTAGGTTTATTTATTTAGAGGCTGAGGAGCTTCCGAGGGGCTAAAAGTGAAAGTGAGACCTTGAATAAGCTTTGGGGGTGAGGGTGAGAGCATCAAATCAAAAAGAGTAAAAGCTGATCAGCATTAGAAGACTTGTTTGTGTACAATTAAAAACAAGCATTGGAAATGCAATAGGTCTCATAATTGCTTGAGTTAGAGCTATTGGCATTGTAAATGGCAATGTCCTTTACCTATGTGTTATGGAGTGTATGTGTGCAGTGTGTAGTCGAATTATGTGGGTTGGATTGGAATTGTTAGTTGTGGAATTGTTTGGCGTGGAATTGTGTGGTATGGAGTCGATTTGTGTAGTGGAATTATGTGGCATGGTATGCAGTGGAATTATGTGGATAGTAATTATGTGGTATTGAGTGTACTGGAATTATGTGGATTAGGATTGCGTACTATGGAGTTTAATTATATGGATTGGGTTGAGTGGTCTGGATTGGAGTGGGGTGAATTGTATTGTTGTGGGTGGACTGGGGCGGATTGGTGTCGGGTGAGGTGAAGTGGATGGATTTGGATTGGAGTGCATCAGAAGGACACCTACGGAACCACACAGGAAAGGAAAACTATTATTAATATAGTTAGTGGTTAAAGTAAGAGGTGGAGAAATGATAGAAAATATAATTTGTGTGTAGGCAAATTTACAAACAAAACAAGGACGAGAAGAAAAGAAATGGAACACTGTTTGAAACAAGAAGAATCTCTCTTAAACACACAAACTCCTTAATGCAACAGCAGATGTGGGGAGGCTCAGACGGAGCAAACATATACCACCAGTATTTAGATTTCCCTAGGCAACGTCCATAAAGATTAGATGCTTTGACCTAATGCAATAGGTCTCGTATTTGTGAGAGTTAGATCTATTGGCGCTGTAAATGACAATGTCTTTTATCTATGTGTTTTGGTTTGGAGTGGATGTATGTGGTGTGGAGTGGAATTATGTGGGTTGGATTGGGATTGTTAGTAAAAGATTGCTGTTGGAGGAGTGGGGCCCCACACAGGAGCATCATGAACCCCACGTTAGCAGCTTGATGGGGGAGAAGGGGTGCACCATTGGGAAGTGTGTGTACAATACAACTTTTAAAATGCCCTTCGTGTGTTTTTTAAAAAGTAGGTCCTTATACCACTGCAAGGAATTTTTATGATGAAGTAGTGAATAGAGGGAACAAATGAAACTATCTATGATGAAAGAAAATGATGGAAAGAAGGATGGAGGGAAGGATGAACGTATGAAGAGAAGGATGGAAGGATGATAGGTGAATTAATAAGTGTGTGGGTGTACGGATGGATGGATGGATTGTTGGCTGGATGGAGAGTGGTGAATAGATGGATGGATGAAGAGAATGAACGATGCATACGGAAAGGTAGGAACAATAGAGGTCTAAAATTGTTGAGGAAGGGCACCGTTTGTTGGATTGCGATGGGGGGGATGGATAGACCGTGACAGAGGGACACTGTGAGATACTGGTTGAGAAATGCGCGAGGGGAGCGATAAATAAGGCAGTCAGTGGGACTGCCAAAGGTCCAAAATTTGATGTGAAAAGCTTATGAGCACTTGACCTGCAGGAAAATATTGTGGGAAATGTATTCTAAATAACAAAGAAAATAGAGGGAAAATATAGCTGAAATGCTGATAGACTACTTTACCAAATCAGAATCTGCTGTTTTGAGTGCTTTTGCACTGTAAACCAGCTCCAACCATTGTCACTAAAGAGTGGCATCAGCATTTTGTGATGCATTGTATTCCATGTGACGTTTGCCTAGATCAAACGGAGGTCAGTCCCATAAAACTGCATACATTGCACAGCAGAATGATCGGTTGTTGTTTTATATATGGAAGACAGTAAATGGACAATTATCTTCCAGGTAAGCAGGACTGATGTAAATAATAAAACTGGTGTTTGCTATTTGGAGTTATTCGAATAAATGATTAGTTAATTATCCCCCAAAAAAATTTAAAACTGCTGTGTGTGCATTTTACAGAATATATTCAATTTATGAACTTACATTACACTTGTCTAAGAGAGGAAAAAGAAATTGCAATGTTTCCTTTGTGCATTTGGTTTTCATGTGTTTCTTTGATACACGAGGTCTTAAAATGCAACACTATAAGAGATGGTGCCTAACAAATCATACGGTAACACCAGCATGAGTAGGTATTGGGGAGAAAAAAGACTAACAAAGAAAGAAGTGTGGTTATAGAAAGGGGAGAGGGGCGCGTTTCACACAAGCTGATTAAAATGACATCATTACAACTGCCAATCACAGACAAATGTAGTTTAAATGTAAATCAACAACAATTATTTTAATGCTTTCCCACACATTGAGCATGTATTCTGCATGGTTAATAAGGGAAGTTTTAGAACGTAACTTTTTGAGTATAACATTACGTGAAGCCACATAAACCACGCTAAGCCCTTTACAACTGCAACAAGCATTTGCAATGCAATAGGTCTCGCATTTGCAAGACTTTGAGGAATTGGCATTGTAAATGATAATGCCTTTTATTTATGTGTTTTGAAAACCTGCAAGCGGTGCGTACCACTTGCAGGTTTTCAAAACACATAAATAAAAGGCATTGTCATTTACAATGCCAGTCCCTCAAACTCTCGCAAATGTGAGGCCTTCATGGCACTCGCGCTTTAGAAATAAACATCGTAAGCTAAAGCACGGGTGCGTGATTACTTAACAAAGTAAAGAAATAGAATATCTTTTTTCTATTTCTTTACTTTTTAGGCAATTGCGGCATCCGTGTTTTAGCTTACGATGTTTACAGCTAAAGTGCGAGTGCTCACACTGCTCCAGATGACTAATGGGACAGGCAGTTACTGTGCAAGCTTTGCTCAAGTCCAGGGAAAGGTCAATGCAAGGCAGATGCGGGTGAGATTCAGTCATAGGCAGACCAGGTACAGAACATATAGCTAACTATTTTATTGACTCACAGAGCAGGTTTAACAGAGGTAGTGGCAGTTCAAAGAACTGGTGCAATGCTAGCATGAGCGCAAGCTACGAACACAAACACACACTAAAGCAGAGCTTACTCTTCAAAGGCAACATGCAGTCAAAGCTGCTTTAATATTATTAGATGTGCTGCTTATTTTTTTGCAGTTTTATATAGCGCGAACTCTACCCGAAGGTATCAGATCGCTTTACATGAGCACCAGTTGTTTTACAGATGGACACATTTATTTTTAGACACAGGGAGAGTAAGTGATTTACCCAGAATCGCAGGATGTTTGAGCCTCCCGCCAGACTCAACCCTGGTTCCCCAACTTCAAAGTTGGCTGCCCTAGCCCTTAAGCCATATCCTCTCCACATTGCCAAGAGCCCCTCCCTGACAGTGGGGCACAAGTCATGCAGCTTTACTGGTGCACAAATGACACTGTGTGGAAATCAGGCACAGAGAGAGAGACAGGCTAACAGTGAGCGATGCAAACAGAGAAGTCGACAAGCAAACTGTTATGGTGAACACCTTTCAAACATTGTAGACCTGCTATAATATGGAAGCGTGCTCCAGAACACATTGCTATTTTTGAGCGGAATTGACAACATGCAACCGATTTCCAACACCACCCTGGCTATAGTAAATTCCAAATTGAGAGAAAGATGTTACCGATAAGGACCCGTGCTTAGTGAGCGTCGAGCCATATGTACAGAGAGTCCTCGTGCTGCCTGGCCTGGGAGATCTCCGCGAACCACACAAGGGCCGAGCAGAGAAAGAGGGCAGCTATTGGGGCCATGCTGCTCAAGTGCACGCTGCATGCTAAGCAGTGAAAAATATGTTCAGCCGGGCATAAAGAAAGGCGCACAGCCGCAAGACGTGTCGTGCTGGTGTTAAGCAATAAAAGTTAAAGCGCAGCATGGCACTGGGAGGCCGTGGGTCTTGCACTGGTTTAAAAAACAAAAAATGTAGTTCTGAGAGGAGCGCAGCTGCCATTTAAGTTAAAGCGCAGCATGGCCCTGTGAGGCCGTGGGTCATATGAAGTTTTCGCAGCGCAGCAGTCTTGCCCACCCTACACGCGTGCTCTGGGGGGCGGGCAGTTAAAGCAGGCAAACAAACGTGCAAGCCACAAATTGACTTTTTTTAAAAACGTAAATCTTTAACATATGTGTGGCTGTCTTGCCCGCCCTACAAGCGTGCTTCGGGGGTGGGGCGGTTGCATCGAGGAAATGAGCGTGCAAGCCACAAATGGACTTTTAAAAAAAACGTACATCCTTAATATAAGCTTATTGTTGGTCATGTGTTTGAAAAAGCAGGAGCGAGGAGGCAGCTGTAGCGGAAGAGAGCGAGCGAACAGGGAGGAGGGGTCAGCTGCAGCCCGGGAGAGAGAGCAAGCGTGCAGTTCCTGACCTTAAAGTAGCAAAAAAGGAGAAAAGAGTGCGCCAATACTAATAAATAACTAACCCAGTAACAACACATGTAACAGGGGGTGTCCTCATGGGAGGTTACAAAATGAGACAAGACGGTACTAAGGATACTAAGCCTATTGACCAATGAAAAGCCACAGTTTCCAAAGGACAATAACACAAGCCAATGAAAAATGTGAGTGGAGAGTGGGCGGAGCTTCAAGTCCATACCTGAATACAGCATGCCTTGCAGGGCATGCGCTGCCCAGGCTCGACCTAAAAAACGTGAAGTGTACGATTGTTTCAACCTAATATAAACTCTTTTTGACTTGTACTTATGTTGGTTGTCAATTTACTTACTGATATACTATTGCGCGACCTCCTCTTATGTCTGTAAAACTTACCTTTTGTCCTGAATTTTTGTCCCGAATTTTAACCTTCTGTCCTGAATTTTTGTCCTGAATTTTTATGCTCAATGTCCTGAATTTGCACCCATGCCAGTTGGTCACTCTAGGTGCACAAACTACACATGTAAGAGACACGAAATGCAAATAAGAGCTGCTCGTGCTGTAAACGGGAAGTGTAAACCGGAACTGCACGTTATAGTCTTCCCTCTCACTCACACCTGCAGACTGAGAAGAAGCAGTTCGAATCTAGCATGCTCCACCTCCTCGCGCACCGACAGAAGAAACATATCCTGCCTGACCAGATTACAAGACATGTAACTCCCACAGGGCCTGCCTAACAAGAACACAGCAGGGCTGTGTGAGTGCACCACCCCCTACGCCTTCAACATGAGAACAAAAACAAAACCCTGCCCAACAAAACCACAATTTCCAGATTCCAACACCTGCAAAGTGCGAAAAGCAACACAGGCCGCCGGTTGTAAGAAAGACCACCAGAAAAGCCCGCCCTAGAGGCCCGCCCCGTCCCGGAACGACCCACGGGACACTCAGAGGTCAGCCACCTCGCCCGCCCCGGAACGAGCCATTGTACAGTCAGTACTTTGTATTACACGACCCAGTGAGTATCTGTTTTCAGGATGCGCAGATTTTAGTGTGCAATACTGTGACGAACTTTTTGACGTGGGAGCAACAGTTTAGTGTGGTAAACAAATAATACTTCACACTGAATAAATAAACAGAAGCTGGAACACTTACACCTCCCACTCTCCCAGACTCGGAAAAAATATACTCCACCCAGAAACAATACACTATGAAACATGCATTAAACTGCCTTCCTGAACACCCTGAGACAGACAAAACACAACTTACAGCAACACCGAATTGAAGGGCAGGTGTGCACCGAGGCAATACTAGGCAGCCACCAAGCGTGCCACCAGCAACGAGGTGTGCAGGAGCCACCGGCGGGGTCACACATGGCCACGGAAGGCCTCATTGTTCAGGAAGAGCCGTGGCAGAATGGCATTTCATCGGATGACGAAACCCCTCACACCAACATTTGAGTTCCATATCTGTGATGTAAATTCATATCTCACACCCACCTAACGAGACAGCGCACATTCGGCCCCATCGGCACTGTATCATGGCTGTTCCATTGTCTCACAAACACGTCACCAACTTCATGTTTGTGATGTCACCCAGAGGCCTGCACAACCCAAATGTATCATGACTGGTATGGTGTCATCTACTATCAACACACTCACCCAACAAGGCCGATATCTTTCAGCATGTCTGCTTGGGACTGCCAAGCACTTCCCGATGAGCAAAGCTTTGACTCAAGCAAATACAATCCACCAGGAGCGACTCGTGCCTGTCATAAACTCCTACCAACACACCCTAGTGAGTCAGCTGCTTCATGCCTGCTATTAACACCCACAAAACACCCTGCTAAATGCAGCTACCATGTATCTTGAAATTTGAAATGTATTGATGTTCGATTAATTAATATAATTACATCTCGATGTACATTCAAATTTAAAAGGGGTAATAAATATTGCTTCAAACATAACACATTCCTACATTCATTACCCCGCCCACACTATAAACAAGGAGCGGCCATATTGGAACAAATAAATTGCCATATTTACTATATAGATTGTTGAGAAAAAAATAATTTTTGTTCAAATGCCTGCAAAGCTTGTATTCTGCTTTCTCGTACATGGAGGTTCCCCACCTCTTCTTACAACGGAAGGCATTTCAGCGTGTAAGGAGCTGCGCGCACACCTTGCTCACACTTTGTCTATGCTGTTGAAGTCCGCCCCATGAGTGAACCTGTGAACGCGGGTGGTGTACGCTGTAGGCTGCGGAAATGCCTCCAAAGGGAAAAGGTGGTGCTAAAGGGAGCAAAGATACTGTGAATGGACAGTCTTGTAATCCACTGTTAACCACTGTTTGAGATGAGCCTAAACAGCTCGTCAAGTGTCTTTTAATTGATTTCCCCCCAACTCTGTCTCCATCAATAGCCACGTTATCGCTGGGTTCCCCTTTTGACTTAACGCATGTTTCCTGTCCACTATGCGCCTCCGCTCGTGTACTCAAACTTTGGGAAATTAGTGCATTCCTATAGAGGCAGGAGGGTACTTGTAGGTCGAACAATTAATACAATGATCGACGGGGATCACAGCAGAGCCGTTTTGACCTCACGGGGTAGGGGACCCCCCCCCAGCCTGAGCACTAGGACTTGAACCCGAATGGCAAGCTGAGGCAGGGTGGCATAAGGCGGCGTGAGGAGGAAACAAAGAACGGTGTGAGTAAAAACAGTAGCACATGTGAAAAGCACTCTTAAAGAAATAACTAGGAATTTATGTTCCAGCCTAGTGCCACGATTAATCATTGCACCTTTCAAAAAGAAAAAAGTAAGTTGCACTTTGTTCTGTGTAAAGGGTGCCAAATTATGGAATTACCTCCTAGCAAAAATAACAAGAGACGGCTGTTTTGTTATAACAAGCGGCAGTGAAAGCGATCGCGAAAGCGATCACTATTGTAAAAAAAAACACGCCCGCGAGTGGTGTTCGCGCGCCACAGTGAAACATGTGGTTTCAATTATCGCGCCCGTGTCTGGGCACGATAATTGAAACCACATGGCCTTTGGTGCGCGTAATAGACACCAATAGGCCATGGGCGGAGCAATGCGCCCGCCTTTGGCCTATTGCGTGCTCTCTTGGTAAAAAACACGCACGAAAAGGCCAATGGGGTAGCACAAAAGGAATCGCACACGCACGAGTGTGTGCGATTCCTAGGTCAGTGCTGAATCCCCGTTTTTCACCTCCTAAATGTCTCGTGCTGCGCGTCAGTGCAACGCTAGGCGCGAGACCTAAAAACCACTTCAAGTTGCCCAGCACATTACCATTTCTTTTGTGCGGCACAGGATGCTTTGTGTGCACGAGCGTTTTATGTGCAAGTATCAAGGTGTTCAGTCCTCTCGCCACTTTAAACAGCCATGCTCACTGAATCACAAAAAGCAACAACCAAACCACAATTGATGTGTTGATTGTGTTTAACAGCAGCCACTGAATCGCGGCTTTTTGTAGTGCACCCTACAATGCAGCACTTGTTCCTTACACACGTTGACTTCAAGTTCGCCTGCAACCAAAAATCCCACAGTATGTATAACAGTGTTTGACCTAATTAAGGCATGTTTTTTGTCCGAAATCTGTTTTTGCCACGCCCCAAAAGGTCCCTTGCTTTCTCTTCCTATCCTCAGCAACACCTTCAGCTAAGTGTTACATCCGCACGCCCGCACCTCTATTACACTCTTATAAAGCCAAATTGTGACGGAGCAGTTATGGGCTGTGTGCTCAAACAAAATAAAAACAAGCATTGGTAAACACGAATGTTGATCTGTGAACTGTGACAATATCTGTAAATCATCGTTTAAAACAAGTAAAAGATGTAGCTTTTCATTATTTTAATCCAACGTTTTAAAGTACCTATTGTAGCTGTTTAAATTCAAACTGGGGCACAGGAGCTTTTAAAAACAAGCACTGTGAAAGTCAACAAGAGCAGCAAGGGCACTCACCCAAGAATCTTACCTGCTCTGCGTAGCTCCAGTCAGACCTCTTGGCTGTAAAATAAAGGGTCTGCATTAAAAGTGGGCGGAGTGGCAGGATTTAAATACCCAGGCACTACTAAGAAGTGCTCCATGTTAATAACCAACGTTGGAATGAGCAGAAGTGTATTTTTATTAGCGCAGACCAGAACGTGTTACCTAGTGCTTTTAGATACTGTGCCATAGTATAGGGCGGCCGAAGTTACAAGCGGAAGTAGAAAGCAAGGTGTGATGCTGCTTCTTCTGCTCGGCGCTCAGCTCACTTGCTAGGAGGGTCTGTAAATTAAAAGTTAAAGCGCTTGATCGTTGCCAGAAGTGGGCAGAAGCCATTTTAGGCAGCTTGTTCTGTTTTTGCTGCGGGCGTCATGCAGTAATAAGCATTTACAATGCAATAGGTCTCGCAATGACATTATTTTAAGCTATTGACATTGTAAATGGCAATGCCTTTAAAAAAATTAAAAGGCATTGTTATTTACAATACCAAAAGCAACACCTATTGCATTGCATAGCGCGGTGTCCGTGAAGACGGCGCGGCGCTTATTAATGTTGTTTTAAACAGTGTGTTGGGGGGGGGGGGGGTGGGGGGGCAGAGAAAGAAGAAATGACGAGACGTGAAATGGGGAAATAAGGCACGGAGAATTTTAAGCACATATCATTAAAGTGAGTGTGTTGGGGAGACTTGGTTACATATCCAATTTTAATAAAAACTGTAATTGCTGCAACGCAGATCCCGTGATGCAAAAGTCTGACTTGGGATTTGCAATATGTTTGGTCACTGAAAGTGCCTAACACTTGGTCCAGGAACAATTATTCACGAAGTAGCTTCGCCTTGCACAGAATCGGTAGTACTTACTGTTCCCTTAAAAGAACGTCGGTCCTGTACAGAACTAGTACTAGCCACTAACGTACTAGAAACCCAGCTGAAGACAATTGAGATGTCCAGGAACAGAACTGCAGAACCGCTGAGAAGTTTGGATACTGTTACCCAAAAAGTACAGCACAGAAGTGCTGACACTAAGTCCTAGACAAGAACGGCAGCCCTGATTGATAAGTGCAAGTACTGCCACGTTAAAATTTGAGAACTCATGCTAAGTAATGCAGGACTACCACATACAACGTGCAACAATCTGAAAGAAGAGCTGGTGCTATCGCAGTAAAAAAGTATATTAGCTTTTTTGGTAGTACATATCAATACCATAGCGACCCTGGGGAAAATTGCTATCAGTATTCATTACTAGTAAAGCAGATTTTGTGAGACGTGCTGACCCTGCCCATTACTTGTATAGAGTCTAGTGAGCTTTGCTTTGCTTACACTGTGTATTGCTAGTACGCCTAGCATCTGAGCACTGGTGGTACCATCTCTTAAAATTAAATACCACTCCTCCTGAGAAGTGCTGACGCTGTCCAATCTTAACTATAGCACCCCTGTTAGGAAACACATGTACTGTCCATTCGTATACCTGCTTAAAAATGGTGCGCTGTCCACCAACGTACACTTGGTCTGTTAAGAAACATAAGTGTGGTATACAAGTAATACCTATCGAGAAATTCTACCACTGTCAATTTCTAGTCACTAAATCAAATAGACAAATGCGATAACTCTCTGGTACCAGCATAGCAGCCGGTCACCTCAATAGAAATCCAGTCGACAAGTGCCTGCACTGAACATGGTGTGGTCACTAAGGGTGCCTCGAGTACATTAAACCTAGAAAGTTACCTATCACCATTGAGAGTTGGACCCGCCCGGTGTCCAGTACTTGCCTCCATTCCCCCACTGTAACACCCCTAGGGAAGAGGGAAAGAACAGGAGATGATGTGTGAGCCACAGTAATCTACATATTTCCATCAGAGTCGAGTAAACCGGACTCGCGCATGAACCTAGGAGCACTTACGCTCGCAGAAATGAGTAGCAGGCCCCCGAACGAGAGCCAGCGTCCTGTACTGTTGTTTATCCAGTACTTTGGCGGTAACTGAGAACGGCACGAAACAGCCCCCCACCCCCCTATATAATCCCCCTCTTCTCTTGCGGCCCCCCCCCTCACCTGCCACTTGTGGGTGCGGAGATCGCGCAGGGTCCTCTGCGGCGTTGGGAAGGCAGGCTGGGCTGGAGTGTCGAAAAGCGGCATGTGGTCGACAGAACATGGAAAGAAATACACAAAAAAGACATTTACATAAAATAAGAATGGACACGCTGGGATGAGAGCCAGATGTGGTTTGTTTTTTACGGGGGGGTTAGGGCCTTGTTAAGAAATAATGAGTAACAGCGCCGCGTTTATCGTCCATTGTCCGCCTTTGAAAAGGCGCTTGCGGTAAAATACGAGTGCGTGCCTATCTCCCCCACCCCCAGTGCTCTGCCCCACCCCACTGGCATGGGCAGGCTCCCAATAAATTGTTTGTGTCCGAGAACATGCAATAAAATTGAAAAAGATATTTTTAGGATTGGCCTCTGCTGAGATATCGAAGTAGGTTTAGCGCTTGCTGCAGATTTTTGCGTGTTGAAAACTCTGCAGCCAGACTCCACCTATATCTTCTCAGCATGTTAAAAAGATTCCCGATGACGCGCACACGGTAACATCTATTGTTTCAACTCAAAGGCATAATTTGGTTTGAGATGCGCATCGTATTATTTTTTATGTACAACACTAGAGGGAGCCACCCAGCCGAATAAATCCTGTCTTGTGTTCAACGTTCTGCACATTAAAATCGCAAACTTTGTTTCTGGTGTTTTTTTTCTCACGGAGCTGGTTGACATTCAAAGACTTCACTACGAAAACTGTTTTGAGATAGTAGTTCAATAGTGAAGCAGCAGATCTATTTTTCCAAAGCGAACAACATTATTTTTAATTCTTTAAAATATAAGCTGTTGGGCAAGAAGACAGGTCAGTTAACACCACGATGCCAAGCTCCTTTTTGAATGAGATCCGGCAGCGGAGTGCGGGCGTGGGGGGAGGGGGGTGCAAAAATCCACGTACAACGGAGTGCAGGCAGAGGGGGGTGCGAAAATGCATGGACAACGGACCTTATCTTTAGGGAGGGCCATCTGTTTCTAATTAGCATGGCCGTGCTAAGGCCATGCTAATTAGAAACAGATGGCCCTCCCTAAAGATAAGAAAGTGCTTCACGACAGCCGTGAAGCAGACGAGCCAGTCCGGATGGGCCGGACTAAAGGGCGAAAGGGCAGCGGCCAAAAGGCATCATTTTCAATGGGAAGCCAGCGTTTAGCATAAACGCTGACGCGACCCAATGAAAATGATGGGCGGGGCTTCAAGTCCCCTTCTGAAATATCCTCTCTCACTTCAGGTCTCACCGAGCGACAGCGCATGCGCTGCAACGCTAGGCAAGACCTAAAAAAAAGAAAGGTATGCGACCTCCCCAAGCAGCTGCTATGCTGTGATGAAATACGGCTAAAAATGTAAAGTGAAAGCGCTTGTTCCATTGCTGGCAGCCGGGGAAGCCATTGTAGGCAGCCTGCTCTAGTTTGGCTGCAGGCGCAGTGCAGAAAAAACAGAAAGGTGCGCAGCCTCCTGAAGCGTCCGCCATACTGTGATGAAGAGGGGCTGGAAATTAAAAGTGAAAGCACTTGATCCATTGTTGGCAGCAGATCGAAGCCATTTTAGGCAGCCTGCTCTGTTATTGGTGCGGACGCAGTGCAGGAAAAAATGAAAGACGCGTGGCCTCCCCAAGCGCTGCTATGCTGTGATGAAGTGCAACTGTAAATTAAAATTGAAAGTGCTTGATCTGTTGCCAGCAGAGGGCGGAAGCCATTTTAGGCAGCCTGCTGTGTTTTAACTGCGGGTACCGTGCAGGAAAAAAAGAAAGGCGAGCCATCCTGTGATGAAGCACGGATGTAAAGTGAAAGCGATTGATCCGTTGCCGGCAGAGGGCTGAAGTTATTGAAGGCAGCCTGCTCTGTTTTGGCTGCAGGTGGCGCGCTATTAAAAAAAAAAAAAAATCAGCTGCAAACAAGTCGTGCACATAGTAGGTAGCCGGCTCTGTTTTGGCTGCGGGCGCCGTGGAAAAAAAACACAAGAACAGACACTCACAGAAGTTGTGCACATAGTAAGCAGCCGGCTCTGTTTTGGCTGCGGGTGCCGTGAAAAAAACAGACACTCACAGCGCACCTCCGGACAGCGAACCACACGCACCGCAGCCGGCCACCGATGGGGCTGCTGAGCAGCTGAAAGAAAATAGTGCTCACCGAGTATACAACGCCGAACGTGTAACGCCGCAAGTAAAACATCCAGTCCGGATGGGCCGTCCAAGAAGGAGACAGAGCGGTAACGAAAAAGCCTCGTTCTCAATCACGACCCAGCGTTTAGCATAAACGGTGACGCCAGCCAATCAAAAAGATGGGCGTGGCTTCAAGTCCCCTTCTGAAAGTGTATCGATGACAATAAGCCTCACAGAGCGAGGAGCGCATGCGCGCTCCAGCGCTAGGTCTGCGAGACCTAAAAAGAGGCCCATCGTGGTTCCACCCTTATGGGTAATCATTAAAGGTTATTTATTTATTATTTGATGTTTCATATTTTGTGAAGACCACCTTTTGTCCACATCGACGTGCCTTGCAGTAACAGCATAAACAGCAGTGGATGAGGTTTGGTAGCTTTACCCTATTTTCAGTGGTTTAGTACAGTCCGGTCCGCTATTCAGCCAGCTTCGGCATTCAGCACAGAGTATGATTGCAATTATACACATGATTCGGATTGTTATTGGGAGCAGTGGGGTGGGTAGATATGGGTGTTTAGTTGGGTGGGGGCTTGTGCACGGGTAGAGTAACATTGCACGTGGACAGTTTGTACAGTAGGACATAGCTAAAGCCTTCCTCTAAGTTTTTAGTCATGCCTCTTTCTTCTGCCACCACACACTTACTTTCATTTTATCTCACTCTTTCAGACTTCTTATTTAGTAAACGTTTTCCTGTCTTTCTCTTCTACCCTTTTCTGTCTTTCTTTCTCTTGCACTGTGGTCAAAGTCTAATGATGAAAAATAGGTCCTGGTCCCCAAAAATGATTATTAGTGACCACCGCCTGCATAAATTAAGTATTAGAAAGGAAAATCAGGCAAAAATGTACACCACACCAAGTTGGGAATAATGAGACTGCAGTTTTTTCCGAATCCTTTTATGCTGATTTTTCATAATAATCATTCCAACTTTTAGGTGGCAAATTTTGGAAATATGGAGTTTAAAACAGGCAAGCCAATTAAGACAATTGCTCTGTCCTGCTATTCAACACAAGCAAGGCTTCAATCCAACCCAGCAACCTGGGCACAAGGTCACATAACAAAGACCCAGAAATAGTAGTGGTCATTTCTAGGAGCTAAGACATTCAGACCGCTTGAGAAAGATTCTGGCGTCTAGGGCTGAAGATGATGCCACTTGTGTTTATTGTGCTGATTTCCCGATTCTATGAGTGAGTGATAGCATTTCCCAGCAAAGTCTTAAAATGCTGATAGCCGCCGATTGGCTATAATAGGAAGCAAAACCCATTTCAATGTTACACAATGTTAAATGTCATTTTCTATAGAGCATACATTGCTGTACAATTGGCAGGTCAGATTTTCAGAGGAAAAAAATTTGCTGGACAGAAAAATCTTTTTTCTCACCCTTTTTGGATGCCAAACTTGGAAGTGTGGCTGAAAATTCCTTATTTGCTGCATGAAATGTGAGTTTGTTGGACAGACCTTTTGAAAATTGTTCAGAGGTCTGTACATTTGTGATAGAGAAAGGAATTTTAATTGAAAGTGCATACATTTCACTCCCAGAGAAAGGAAAGAGTCCATTTTCTGACATCCGTTGATACCAAAAGAGACTAGGCCAATCTTTTTCAAAGTAGGTCCCTGAAACGGAAGGGTTTTAAAAAAAAATTTAAGAAAAGGGAGGGAGTACAAATGTAAGTATTGGCCCACCTATCTGGTATATCTTAAACATGTGTACACAACTTAGCTATTTGCCAAAAGATTGTTTATATAATATCACTGAATGCCTAGAGGCAATTGCAAACAACTCAAAGTGTTGTCTGAACTCCCCAATAGGCTCTGTCTGTCTCCAGCTGGCACTGTTGTGCTGTTCATGAGGCATTAAATGCAGTTAAGGTCTTACATGCCACAACTGGAAATTCGTTTTTTAGGTCGAGCCTCGAGTAGCGCGCAAGCGCTGCTCTGCGAGACTTTATGTGAGGGGCTTTTGAAAGCTGACCACACGCTCGTGCACAATGGCCTTTTCCGTGCGGTTACCCGCAAGCAAAAGGCCATGGTGCACGAGCGTGTGGTCACGCCTGCTGCTCGCAAGCGTGCGCACCACTCGCGTGCTTTTTTTTTTTTTTCCTTGACGACGCTGCAGCGGCTTGTTTTGTTTGGTGTCCGGACTCACCGACGCGCAGGGTAAGGCTTGTTTTGGCTGTCAGGATAGAGCGGAGTGTAGTAGCCTTCTGTAGTCTTGAGTTCTGCTGGGGTCACTGTGGCTCCTATTGCGTAGCGCCTCGTTGTCCTCTTGTGCTTGCATGTGGCGGTGGAGAGAGGTCCTTATCCTGCCATCACAAGAGTTGTTGTGCAAGGAGCGCTATTGAAGTAATTCAAAAGAAGCTAACACGGACAGCTTGCCTCGCCTTGGCCTCTCTCTGCTGGTGTCGCAGTGATGCTCAGCAGATGCTTGAGAGCTTCGCTCCTAGTGGCGAGAAGCCCGGCTCCGCCGAGACTGATTATCTCGGTGTTTAATGGGGCTGGCAGCACAGGTACAGCTGCCTGC
Source organism: Calotriton arnoldi (assembly GCA_963921515.1). NCBI lineage: Eukaryota > Metazoa > Chordata > Amphibia > Caudata > Salamandridae > Calotriton > Calotriton arnoldi. Next base: position 2,394,018 of record CAWUFW010000212.1, on the reverse strand, counting down.
TATCAGTGTTACGGTGTAGAACTAACAAGCAGGTGGGAGTACACTTCGGGGAGAAGGAATGCCGTTGAGAAGTTTACAGCGCACGGATCACTACAGACAAGGGCCTCCTTATCATATCTGCATTTCTATACCTTCCGCCCTGGTTGAGATTTGAAAATTGTAGCAAATTGATGGAATAATCGAGCAAATCGGACTGTTTTATTAGCCTTTATAGTGTTTAAGTTAATTGAATGAGAGTCAGTTTAATTTAAGTCTGGAGTTGAAACCAAGTGAATTTGAATTGGTTACAAAAGTTAGTTATTGTTCCGCTGACATGAACACAGTGGGTATTTCTCACATAATCTAAAGTCCCTTAAACAGAATTTGCTTCATAGGGTGAAGTGGTGATTATTCGGCGTTCTCTGCAGCGTGGTCAGAGCTGGGCTGTCTCAGGCCTTGTGCATGTTACTTGGTGTCTTTGTCTTCTGACTTGCCTGCTGCAGTTGTATATTTGCATGCGCTCATCTCGGCAGCGTGAATACTTGTGGCATTTGCTCATGTACTTTTCTTTTTCTAAAAACAAGTCCGCAAAATGTAACCGGGACCGCGTTATATTGTTGATATACCATAAAGGAAGTGGAAGGAACGAGGGTACCCAGGTGGTCCGATAAGTGGCACTGAAGACAGTTGGTACCAGGGTACAAGATTGTGTATTTTGAACGGCGCATGATGGGAGTGGAGGGCGTTCCGGGTTGTCTCTGACCTAAAAGCATACAAAGTGGCCAGGTCTTAGGGTGGGGTTCGTACCTAGAGATCCTATAAGCAGAAAAGTGAGATGGGTGGCACTGTAGGAGTTATTCATTTGGGCTCTTCCGGTGGCGCTGACTGTTTACCACATGTCAAAACAATAGACACATTTGAGCCGTCCAAGGATGTTCCACCAGTCCCTCATGGTGGAGGGTAAATACACATTACGCAGCCTACGGTCATCCCTGAGATCTCATGGCGCAGACGGTGTTAACATTTCCAAATCCAAGCTATGGAAACTTATTTTGAGAGATGATGGCCCCCAGTCACATTCATATCTGTTGGATCATACCCAAGAAGAGCATCACAATGTTCAGGTGAAGAGTTTATACCTAAAGAGCTGTAATCGGCTGCTGTGTGGTTTTCAGATGCAGGGCTGGTGTGTGACCCAGGTCTTCCTATTGCAGCCACATACTGTGGTTTAGGGGTGCATGCCTTGGTACGGGCCAGGTAGGCAGCAGTTCACTCGCACCCTAGTGCTGATCCACACTCTGCTTTCTTGGTTAGTTAGGATGCCTGATTGCATGAAATGTAGCCACTCTTACCTCTAGGGACGGGGGCTTGTGGTAGGCACCTGAAAATATGGGGTGTTAGATTTATCTGAGCACATTTAGCCTAGGCCAGAGGCAGAAAGTGGATTTGTACGCATGAGTCTCCTCATCCTCTTTGTTCAAAGGGAGGTTGGACTGGGTGCTCCCTGACCTGTAATTCAGTGGAGTGTGGAAAAGAACTTTCCGAGTGTGCCGTGGCCTGGAAAACTGAGGCATGGCCCGCATGGGCTTATTTCATATGAAGTACTTGCAATGTGGCTCAAGTCCTTTTTTTTCCTTTTTTTTTTTTTTTTTTTTCCTTTCTCCTACCTTTTTGTCTTCTGTGATTTGTGTTGCCCGCACACTGTAAAGAAACAAGTGTGAACCTGCTAAAGCCTGCTTGCATTCCATTGCTGGTCCAACTCGGCTGTTATACAAAAGCCGGTGGTGGAAGTGTGCTTCGTTTCGAGGAATGCAAATTCCCTCTGCACTGCCCGTAATAACGTGGATTAGTTGACTCCCGAGGGCTGGGAGCAGTTTTCTCGTGGGTTCATGCCTATAAACTTGGGGTATCTTTCTTTGGGTTGGTTTGGCATGGAAGTTTAAGGGGCTCAGCGGACTTGCTGGCCTTTAGCTTCTCTCCTTGTGATGAAGCAGGGGAGTTCGCCTTGTAAAGAGTATATCTGGGGGACCCAGTGACTAGCACTCGGGCTCCCTAGTCAATTAGCTGGAGCTCTAAGTGCCAGCGGGCTGGCCAAACATGACTTCAAAAATGTGGTTAGGTGATTCTCATGTATAGAAGTTAACCCAAGCTCTTTTTGCAGTTGCATTGTGTGGCAGTATCCAAATGTTTGAATGCTATCTTGAAATAATTATGGCCTGAGAACTGTTCCTCAAAAGCAAATCAGAATGTCTAAGATCATTTCTTTGCCTTCCATTGCAGTGGGTTGCCCGGGAACTGGGCTTGTGGTGTTTCTTAGGTTTTTGTCATCTGCCACAGTCCTCTTTGCGGTCCCCTACCTGTGTCTCCCACCTTTTACGTAATGTTTGTAGTGTGCAGGCCTCTCAACTTGGTATTGTAGAGTCAACTGCTGCTTCGTGGGGTAAAGAAGCTTGGCACATGTTTGAGCAAGTGAAGAGCACTGAATGTTTAGTCTAAAATGTAAAACTTTGGGGGACACAATACACAAGCTCTGCGGGAAGTAATTAAAAAAATAAATGAAAGCTAAGGAGGATTTAGACTTTACTTACGAACTCGAATTTTATGCTAGCGTCAAGACTGGATGGTGAAATGCCACCTCTTATTGGTCTTAAGACTGCAGCATGTTCGGAGGTGTTTTGAGTTTGATCATATTGGCCAAATTGTATTTAAGTTGCACTTGGTATCCATAAGCTTTGAGAGTCATGTTTGTTTCTCGCATCCCCTACAAGGCTCATTTCCTTTCTTGCCCTCCTTTTCCAGGTCGCTGGTGGTTTGAGAACGTAAACCAGGTATTCTGGTGTCGGATTGTCCCTGTTTTTATAAGCCCCATTTTCCAAACGAGATTTTGTAGAATCTGCCCTCACTCACTAAATCCTTGATCAGTAGAAGTCTGTATTGTGCCATCCGCCAATTCTTCCTTTTTAGGTTGAGCCTAGCGCAGCGCGCATGCGCTGCTCTATGGGAGGCTTCATGTAATCAGTATAAACTTTTCAGTGTGGCTCAGACTCCCGCCACGCATTTGGTTGGCTGTTGCCTGTGTCATTGTGTTTTTGTAGCCTGCCAATGGCTAAACGTGGGCGCATGTCCTACCTTTTAGACAAATGTTCACTCCCACAGCCTTTGCCTTGCGGGAGCGAGCAGGGCGCCAGCTGCATTCCTCGTGTGTCAGGTTACACACAAGGCGCCGCGCTTTCACTTTTGCTTTTTTTTTCTCCTTATAGCGTGCGCACGCACACCACTCGCATGGGCTAGCAGATGACCATGCAGAGATTGCTTGTTTCTGAAAGGGGTGGATAGTGCGTGTGTGGGTGTGATCCAGCTAAAGCTAGACTGCCGGACTCCAGTAAGACGTGGGCTGAACTGCGCCAGGGCTCGGACTGGATTCAGCGCTGGCTGGCCCCATTTCTCTAAGCGCATCAAGATGCGGCTGAACGTCACCTCTGCTGAACCACTAACGAGAACTGAAGAGTAGAAACACACACAGCATGAAGCACGACCAATGCACACAGAAGAAACAGATGGAGCGAAGGATTTGTTGTCAGGACAGCAAGTGTACTCTCGGAGCGCGGAGAGAAAGAGACCTACCCATGCAGTCTTAGAATAGCTGGTGAGAGCAATCCATCAACGCTTTTAAAGTTAGCAAGTCCCAGATGTAGAGTCTTCCAGGCAAAAGATGCCTTCCATCTTGGGAGCAGAGAGCTGTGCTATTCTACAAACCCAGTATTTATTGCTACTCCAAGTGGGTTACTGAGGGTGGAGAGTGTCCTGTCCACACGTGTGGGGCTGTGCTGCGGCATGAACAGAGAGCACCGAGAGATGTGGCGTCAGTTTGGTCTCGGTGTGTCAAGTGCCGGGCACGTGCAGTAGAATCCTTTTATTTACCAAGGTAACACATCATGGAACAAACCAACAACAGTGAAACCGGAGGTGGGTAGAAGGGGTGCCACCTTCAGTGTAACACATGCACAATACTACAAACAGAACGGCCTTCCACTGGCCTATATACAAATGACCCTTCATAGTACGACATTCGTGCTTTCTCCTTCCTGTGCCTAAATGTTCACTGCATGCCTGGTGCCTGACACACCACTTCAGCAGCACTTTCTTTTCATGGACCAGTGTTTTTTGCAATTATTGAGAAGATGGAGATGAAAGGCTGCATTGAATGTCCTTGAGCAGCGATGAAATGACGTAGATGCGTGGTTCCGGTCGCCAGTGACGCAGGAGCGCTGCGGTTATGGGCAAGCAGTCACGTGACTGTGCAGTAAACGTTGCCTTGGTTACAGGGTTATCAGGGGATTGAACAGGATCTGGCGATAGAAATGTGTTGGCTTTATACATGTTGTTACTGAAGTGCAGATTGGGACTACAATTTGCAAGGAATTGAGTGCCTGTACCCCTGAGTCACCGGTGCGTTCGCTATATGAATTTATTTTGCATTTTGAAATTATATAGCACTTACTACCGCTGACGAGGCATGCAGTTAGACTCCACACACCCTCTCTTTCCATTCTGTGAATCCATTATGCTACGCAGGGCCCTCTTGCCTGTTCTATTTAAATAGTACCACAGAACGTAGAACTTGTCTGTTTTGGAAGACTTCAACATGGAAGAACCATGCACAGCTACTCCGGAAAATTCTCTAATACTGGAAAGCCTTTGAAAAGAGAAGGTTTTGAGGGTAGCAGAAGTCGGCCCTTCTAATTAAGTTCTCAATAAAGGTTTTGGAATGTTAGGAGCAGTCGTAAAAGCAGCCAACAGCACAAGAAAGTGAACCCTGTCTAGACACCAGTACAAGTGAGATTGTCTCAGAGCGAGAAGCGTGCTGGGAAGTCGTCAGACACTGCAAACTAGCTGAGGTCATTATGCGAACTATTCTGGGAAAGTAACTTTCAAAAGAGTTGTGCACGTTTGCGTCAAACTGGCTGATGCTTTCTTTCTGAGGGGACTGGGAAATGTACTTTTTAAATGGGAGAGGGTGGACACATTTCAGTGGGGCTGCTAGACTTTACTTGGTCTGGTCCAACTGATAGGGACAGGGACTGGGAGTCTGTGCTTCCTACCCATACTTCTGTTCTCCCACTGCAACAATACTTCCACTACACACTCAGTGAGGCATAAAATGGCAGCACTTTGAACAGGAGTCATTGCTGGGCACTACTTCAATGTCTATCATCCCTGGTCACAACTCTATATTTTGGCTTCAGACCGTCTGGGATGGCTCTGTGCTAGGAGGGGTACAGGGATATGTTAGGTCCTTTATCACACTTCTCTGTTAGAAGAAATTTCGTGTCCCCAAACCAGCTGATGGAGATCTGTGACCAGCTCTAGAGTAGCTGAAAAGATGACACACTGCAAGTCTGGACAGCCTGCAGAATGAGTGCAGGTGGAATGATAGACAAGAAGGCCCTGCACTCAATCAGATTCAAAGGCCACCCCATGTCTGTGCGGCTAGAAGGCTTATAAGGTCCCAAAGGCGAGACCTATTGGCTATGCCAATGCTTGTAACTATTGTGTGGCCAGGTGTCTGCAGTCCCATTTCCGTGCTACCTGCTGTGAAAACTCCAATACTTAAAAAGTGGCTATGGAATATTTCCTACGGGCAAAATTAAAAGAATATAACATTTTCTTGGCCTTATATTGTAATTAAGCTCACACAATTCAGGTGATTGGCAGCGGTGAAAGAAAATTGATCCCATACAATTGAATCTTAAGTACAGAAGTCTCCATCCCCGAGTTTCACTGATACCGTATCCACTGCAAAAGGAGGACTGAATAAATGATTGATGCTCAAATCCGGGAACCTGTTCTGAAGATAGCTCTACTTAATTAAGGAATATGATGGCTCCCAAAACATAACTCACACACAGGAGAGTGTTAATGCCCCTTTTATTGTGTATTATTCAGTAATCAAGTCACAGGAGTACCACTGCTATTGCACCTTCTGTGTCCTTCTTACACCACTGTATATACTCTTCTACTAGACGCACTTATGTCTCATGAACATTTTGAAGCAAAGCCATGGATCCAATTGACAACTATGCATATGCCTTTAAGATTTGTCTGTCTTTTGCTAACAAAAGTCCTTTCAAAGTGGCATGGCATCTAACTTATAAAAGGCTTTTGCTTAGAACCTCCAAGGATGCCACATGAGCATTGCTCGTTTGAAGTTTGCATTTCTGCAGCTTCTCCATGTGCCTTGCTTTAGGGATCTCAGACCACATGTACGACGGAAACATTTTGCGAGTTCCTAATTGTGACTTTTTGCGACTCACAATTAGGAAGCCGCAAAAAGTGAAGTACCAATGTGTCTCAGTCACATTTAGCGATTCCCAATGGGGTCACAATTGACCTGCCTCATCAACGTTCATAATGCAGGTAGCAAATTTGCGCCCCTATGGAAATGGCCTGTAATCACAGGGATGGTGATCTGCTGGGGTCCGCAGACAACCATGTCTGTGATTGCTTTTTAAATAAAGCATTTTTTTTTTAAATGCAGCATATTTTCCTTAAAGGAAAACGGGATGCATTTAAAAAAGAAAAATGAAAAGTTTCCTTTTAATTTTTTAAGAGTCCGTGGGACCACTGCCTGCTCTTAAAAAATGTTGGCGCCACATTCACAAATATCAAATTTTTACACTTGTGATGCCCCTCATTCCATGACAGCCCATAGTGACTCCTGGCAGTACTAGGAATGAGTCAGACAGAGAAAATAGTGATGGCCCTCACATTCAGATGGCGACCAAACTCCACAAGGTATGGTGCTTTCAAAGCAAATTATACTTCAAACATTTTTAAAAGAGAAAAAGTCAAAACTTAGATATCTAAACAAACATATAATTAAGCATTTGATTCTGGTTGCTTTTTATGTATAAGCATATCTGTGATTGTAGAGCATGGACCATTCTCTTTATTGTTAATGGTTTATTTACCTGACATTTAGCAATTTTCTCATCTCTTAAAGATCTGAGTTTCTTTATTTCATATGGAAATATTTGAAAATCTAACTTCCTGAACATGTGTTTTTTTCAGCTTCTGTGTTATATCTTGCAGGTGTTTCCTCACACAGTACAGAAACAAACGTTGTTGCCTCTTCAACGAAACCTGCAATGACTGTTGCTCCATCAGTAAATTCTGGGTCTGTGGGTCCTTCTATGCAGCCAGATAAGCCAGCTCTGCAAGAAGGTAAATATACACATATTCTAAATGTAAATAAATGTTATTCCTTCTTGCAATGCTTCTCTTTAGATTCTTCAAAGGTACCTTTAGTTTGCGAAGGTCTGCTTCTGGGAGATGTAAAATATGGTACAATAACAAGAAAAGTACAAAGAGTTATTAAAATAAAAGGTGTGTTCAATGCTACTAAAAAACAAAAAAGTGTGTTCACGGCAAAGTGCCCGATGCAGCTGCACATGCTCCAGGAGGAGTCCACCACACATAATGGAAGGTCTGTGTAGGCGCCTTTAACACAAATCACATTTTTTTTTCTGGACCTCAGACACAAGATCCGCACTGCTACTTGTGTAACTGTGATTAAGCATGCATGTCAGAGAATACCTGCGTGGGACAACTTCTCTTAAGCTGACTGGCATTGACGGGAATTGTGCTTGCAGTAAGTCTTGCAGTGACCTAGTGGTCTCTGGGCAGAGAAGAGATCCTTGGAGGAGTGGGCACTGCAGAGTCACTGGATTTGTTTTCAAGTTGTCCAGTGTGACAGCGAGTGAGCTTATAGCTCCATAGGTGAATATTTCAGCTGATTAGAAACTGCAGTGACTAGAATACATCAGCTGTGCAGACTATTTCCTCAGTGGCTATGGATGTTCTTAACACTCCAAGGGAATGCTACAATTCCTTGTGCATTTGTGCGAGACTAGCCTGGGAGGCTGGGTGCTTGATTAGTTCTAACCTTTTCTTTCTGCTCAAACCCAACAGGTAGCTCCTTATTTGTTTTCTATTTCTTGCAAAGTTCACCAGTGCATAGTGCTATGAAGTATCTCTTCCATTTTGTCAGGTCTCTTGATTACCTTATCTGGTCCCAGGGCTTACTGTTTTTGTTTTTTAAACGTATGCCAGTGATACTCCATCTAGTCACATTTATTCCACATGTCCACTTTGTGGCAATATTTGTTGGTTGTCAGAGACTGGATGAGGTACATCTGGTTAAAGCTTAACATCAACAGATCTGGAGTGTTTGTGACGAGTGGTAGCACAAACCTTTGGAAGCCCACACTTTGGCCTTCTGTGCTATGTCCTGGCCACACTATTTGGCCTTCATTAAGAGTCTTCCTGTCAAAATTGACCTTAGTAGGTGGATAGATCAGATGTATGACCATGTATCCACTGTTGTTAAACACCTATTGATTGGAGACATTGCCATGGATAAGCCCCTTCATGACTTTCGAGTTGTGTTGCTTGGCTGTGCCTGCCCTTGTTGGAGTTTGCCTAAACTACTACAATGTAATACATTAGGAAATGAACAAATACCTTTTACCAATGTCTTCATAGCCAAGCAGTAAAGCCGAAAACCTCGTCTCTATTGTACGGCATCTCTAATCCAGAGGAAGCTTCGTTTGCTCCCTGTTCAATCCAGGATCACTTTTTTTTATATAACCAGATTTTATTGTATAAGACAACACATCAAGAAAAAGATATGACACACACTGAAAGTCCCGCCGGGCAGTGGCAGCAGAATAGTTAAAAAGAAAGGAAAAAGAGTGATATTCCACAGTTAAGGCACATGTATATTATAGTAAAACCATCACCTCCCCCAGATTTTCCCATATTTATGCGGGCAACCCCATGCCTGATATATTGGCTCCTCCAGTTTATCGCACCAGTCCATCGCCTTCCTCCATTTAGCCTGTGCGGATTTCCAATGTTTTGCAATATCTCTCTTAGCCATGATGACACCAGTGCCCACATGTATGCGTTTCCCTCTGTCCAGGATACCTAATAGTGCTATGTGTGGGGTGCAGTCAATCGGGCATTCTGTGATCTCTGACAGCGTCGAAAAGATTTCATCCAGTAGCGTGCAATGATGGGACATTCCCAGACCATGTGGAAGAAACTGCATTCTGTAGCTGCGCCTCTGTGTCAGGTGGCCCTCGTGAGAATCCGTCGGGGGCGGGGGGTAGTGTAGGCCATGCAGAGGTATTTCAGTGCCATGAGGCAGAGGCTGGAGGGAATAACCAGTTCCCTCTGTGCCATTTTTGCATTCTGCCAGTCACTCTTATTTATGGGACCTACCCAACCCTCCCACCGCTCCGGAGCCGGAGGGGCCCAAAGTGGTCTGGTGCGTTGGCTATCAGGGACCTATAGAGTTGAAATGATTCCGAAGGTGACTTTGGGTTCTAGGGGCTTATATTCTGGGGGGTTAGTCAATGCGGGTCAGTATACTGTTAACACATGGTGGAATTGTAGGTATATAAAATTAAGACTTGTGGAGCATTAAGTCTGCCAGCAGTTCTGTGAAGGATTTCATCTGTAAGCCAGCCCATACATGGCCCAGTTTAGAGATGCCAAATAGGTTCTGTAGGAAAGTGCCCCTTTTTGGATGGTTACCCACCCCCACACACGTTTTGCCTGCCGCATGATGCACTTTGACTTAGTGTGGCCTGGGACCCTGCCAATCAGGTTCCCAGGGCCTGTGTTCTTTCTCTAAGCTTTTTCTTTGTACCCACAATTGGCACTTCTCTGGCCACAGGTAAACCCCTTGTAAATGGTACCAAAGGCACTGTGACCAGGGAAGGCCACTAAGGGCTGCAGTACCTATTGTGCCACCCTTTGAGGCCCTGTACCTTAACACCCACACACTGCCATTGCAGGCTGCCTGTTTTGGTTCAGAGAAAAGTGAAGACTCTGCATGGCACACATCCCTGTGTACCAAGCCTGCAACCCACTGCTTGGGGCCTAGGTAAGTCACCCCTCTAGCTAGGTGCACTAGCCCCCAGGTGAGGGTACAGTGGCATGAGCACTGTACCCCTACAGTGTCTAAGTCCATTCTTAGAGTTTGGTAAGTGTAGTAAAGCCATTAAGAGTATATGGTCTGGGAGTTGGTCATTATGAACTCCACAATTCCATAATGGGTTTACAAAAACCTGGGAAGTTTGGTAGCAAACTTCTCAGCACATTAAACCCACACTGATGCCAGTGTGGGATTTGATGTAAAATGCACACAGAAGGCATCTTACAGATTCCCCCTGAAAAACGACCAGCCCTGGTGTGGTTCCTGAATGGCTGCCTGCCATTTGCCACCACCAGACAGGTTTCTGGACCCCTGGGTAGAGAGCCTCCACTTTCTGGGTCCAGAAACAAAGCCCATCCTGGGTAGACGTGTCATGCCTCCTCCCCCAGGATGGGTTGAGTCCATGAGAGTGGAAACTTCAAAGGCCTGTAAGCTGTCCCTGCCTTTTGCTGCCTCCAGCAACTGGCTCCCACCGGTTCTGACCCCCACTTTGGGCGGGAGAATTGGCAGGAAAACTGAGCTTAGGAGGAGACGTGTGCCCACCTTTGCCAACCCCACCCCTCAGGTGGGGGAGGCGAGGTGAAGCACACATCTCAGTCCCCTCCATCTTGTGGATGAGGGGACCCAACCAATTAGGAAGAGGCTTGTGTCCCCCTCGCACTGGAGGGTGGCATAATAGGGGGTGTACTCGCCCCAAGGAAGGGGCCCATTGGTCCCGTCCTGCTTACCCCTGTAACGCTGCTAAATGTAGTATTTAGGTGCGATCCTGAACCTTGCCTCCGCAAATTTGAGGAAGAAAGAAGAAGGACCAAAGAGCTGTGCTGACTCCGGAAGAAGAGGACACCTACTTCTTTGGCCCTAGCCCTACTAGCCTGTCCCGACTTCAACCTGCCTAAAGCAAGAACCCCGGCGAGTCCAGCAGCCAGCAACCCCAGAGCCCAGAAGACCTGCCCTGCATTCATCTAACAGACTCTGTCTCCCGTGAGCACAGGATTTGCTCAAGCCAAGACTCACCCACAGATTCAGGATCCAGGCGGCTACGCAATTCTGCAACACACTGCACCCGACGCCCATGGCCTGAGCTCGAGTGGCCCATCACCACAAGGAGGTCTCCCCAGCGATCCTGACATGGGATGTGGTGATCCTGACCTCGCTCAAGCTTCAAGACGAAGCCTCCAGCCTCAACCTGAAGGGCTCCCCCAACCGCGACCGGAGCTGGTAAGAAGAACACAAAGCTAAAAAACCCCTGCACCCGACACCCCACGGCCTTGGGTGGCCCAACCAACGGTGTTCAGGCATCCCCCAAGATCCCAACATACCTCTCCAGCCGGTGGTCGCCTCCAGAAAGCCTCCCTGCCCCAGCCTTCAGCATCTTTACTGAATCGAAGATCTCCATTGACATCCACAGGTTCCCCGACGTCGCCTTGGTACTCTGCACCCGGCAGCCCCTGTGCCGCTGGTGGTGCTGTTCCTGTGCTGATTGTTGGCCCCTGCAGTGCTGATCTTAACCACAGGAGCTTTGCTGCCACAGCCAAGTGGCTGCTCGTAAGCGGCCTCCTACAGAAGGCCCCCTTAGCCCCATTGGCTAACACTGGGCCCCTGCACTCTGCACCTGGCTGCCCCAGTGCCGCTGGTGGTGCAATTTGAGTGCCAACCTAGTCTTTGGGGAACGCTGGTCCTAACCCCAAAAACTCCCACTCATAAGTCGATTACTTAACCGTGAAACAGATAACCATTTTACTTCCATAGGAATTACACATTTTTGATCCAAAAGTGTTGAACTGATGTTTTGTATGGAGAAAAAGTAACTACACTGCAAACCTTAAAGTCTAACTTGCCATGTACTGTGAGATCCCCGGCGTGGTATCTACGCATACCACCCAGAGTAGTCGATGTAATCTAAAAGTAATCCAAAAGTATTCCAAAAGTAATTACTGTGTAATTTAAACTGCTTTTTGAACCAATACCAACCTGTTATAATTACAAGGAAATGCAGTTGTGGTTGAATTTGCGAAGTCTTGCATTTGAGAGTGTATTTTATTTACCTGTGCCAAATCCTGCTTGATTCTAAAAATAAAACATAGGTATACCTTTTCTTATACTGGATTCAGTCTCCGAGTGTGTGCCATCAGTCTTGGTTGAGTGAATACAATAAATGCTTTACACACCCTCTGGATAAAACTCACCGCTCGCCCACACTACTACAAAGAGAGCGGTTAGTACTTACCTAATTTATTCTCTGTTATACCTCTGGGGGCTCCTTCGACTCTGTGCACACTATACCTTACTTTGGTATACTATATACAGAGCCAGCTTCCAGCGGTTGAAGCCTTCCATTTGGGCTGTGTGCATAAAACAGGGGATGTGCCACATGGGTGTCCTGCATGGGTTTATGGCCCCATTGTATCCAGGGGAGGGCTGCTCTCCAACACAAGAGGCACCTGTGTCGCCTCTGAGAGCGATCCTAAAAGTAGGTTCCCTTATTTCAGCCCATCTATGGGCTGACGTCCAAGTAGGAAGACTTCTAGCCAGAAGGCTGGGTCTTCGTGACCTCCAAAAATCCATTTGTTGATTGCTTGGATCTGGGATTCCTAGTAATAGAGGCATGAGTCAGCCATTCCCATCCATTCATCATCTGTGGAGTGTATTAGTTTATGAAAGGCGATCTTGTGGGTTTGTTCTTCCAAAGAAATGCTTGTATCTTCGCTGCAACTTGTTTAAACCAGGAATTTGGGGTAAGGGGACCCTTTGCAATATGTAGAGAGGCCTGGGTAGGATCATCATTTTAAAATGGACCACTCGCCTGAGGACATTAAGAGGTAGGTCTGCCCATTTAGTCATATTTTGCAAAGCACAAGTCATTAAGGGATGGAGGTTGACTGCCATGGCCAGCCCTGGCTTTAGGGCTGTGTGGATGCCCAGATATTGGAATCTGAGGCAGCGTATCGGCAGGCGGGACTGCTAGGCTATTGTTGAATCGTCGCCCTTAAGGGGAAACAGAAGCGATTTTGCCCAGTTAATCTGAAGCCCGGATGCCTCCCCATATAGGTGCAGTATCTGGAGCAGGTAGGGACTCAAAACATGTGTGCGGCACCTAAATAGTAGCACATCACCCGCATTTAGTGCTATTTGATCTTCATGGCCGTCATGCCAGCGGAACCCCAGAATTGCGCATCGCACCGAATTTACATCACCAGTCAACCGTTAAGGCGAATAGTAGCAGTGAAAGGGGGCATACCTGCCGGGTACCGCAGCCAATTGGGAATGTGTAAGAGTGAATGCCATTGACTCTCATCTGAACGCAAGTTTGGGTATAGAGTATTTTTTAACAAAAGAGAGAAAGAGTGGCCCAAATCACACCTGGGTGAGGACCTGGAGAGGAACGACCAGTCCAAGGAGTCAAAGGCCTTTTCATAGTCAAGGAGGGGACGTGCGGCAGGGTTAAGGAGTGTGAGGTGGAGAGCCAGTGCTGCATGTACTCTGTAAATACTGTGGCAAGTTTGGTGGTGAAGTATGACAACGCATAGATCGGGGTGGATGAGCACAGTTCTCACTGGTTCTAGCCTGTTGGACATTAATTTAGCGTAGATTTTCAGCTCAGTATTGATCAGTGAGAGTGGGTGTTGGAGGAGCAGTCCTAGAGGTTTCCCTGCCTCATGGATGACAACAATGGTGGCTAAATCTAGTTCGAGAGGGAATTAGCCCATCTTAATAGCCTTGCGGTACAGATTGAGGCAGTTAGGGACGAACATTCTTTTAAACTTAAAAGTAGTATTCAACCAGGAGGCGATTCTTCCCTTCCCTGGTGTTTTGCCCATTTGCGTATCTGCGATAGCTGCGGTGATTTCCTCTAAGGTAGTGGGGGTTGATCAAGTGATGCTCTCTTCTGCTGGCTGAGTAGGGAGCGGGAGGTCATTGATGAGATGGTGCATGGATTCGCATTGGGTGGTATCATGCGTATAGTAGAAGGCGGATGTGTCCGCGATCTAAACAGACTTCCTCACCCTGGGATTCGGACCCTCAGGATCAATCTGGTTACGGCATCTCAAATGCCAGTCACTGAATAGCTTTCCAGTCTTATCACCCATTCCTTTACCCGTGCTTGTGAGGAAATCCAGAATTTCTTGGCTTCCTCTTAACAGAGTTGGTGTAGAGAATGTCTTATGTGCCACAAGACGACATTTCATGCGTTCGTCCTTCAGCCTTTAATATTGGCACTCGAAGTCTCGAATTCCATTATCTTCTGAAGCCTTGCTTTAGTTTGCCCACGTATGTAGGCCTTTGCTTAAACCCATAGGATCGCCTTCCCAGCTGCCCATAGGGTCGCAGGAGCATCTACTGTGCCTTGGTTAAGCTCAAAGTATGCATTCAATTCATATGGTAGATATTAGGAGAATTGAGGGTCTGTCGGGTATCGGGCATTTAGCTGCCTTGTGGGTCTCGGGCCCCCTTATATAAGCCCCAAACTTATGATTGGGGCATGGTCAGAGATCCCACTTGGGAGGATGGCTGTCTCAGCCGTAGTCGCCATGTCCATGGCTGGCATAAAGAATTAGTCCAGCCTAGACAAGCATCCATGTGCTGTTGAGAAATGTATATAGCAGAGTTCTCGGAAGTGTCACATTCTCCCGATACTGCAGTGGCCAAAGTAGCTGGCCCACTCTGCTAGTGGGGAGAGCCTGCTAGGAACTGCTGCTGTGGCTCCCATGGATTCCATCTGGGGGTCCAACACGACATTCAATTCCTCTCCTATGATAGTGTGACCTGGGGGAAGGTTGAGAACCACTGCTTGAAGGTCTACAAGAGAAGCGCTCATCAGTTGTAGGGGGACATAGACCGAGAGGATGTTGTAGTGGATGCCCTCCAGTAGACCACTACCAGAGGTGTCTGTAGAAGAGTGATTAATGAAGAGGGGGGGAAGCATCAATAAAGGAGAATCATGGTCCCTCATGAGCCATTGGTATGGGCAGCATGGGCCAGGACTGGGCAGCGTGTGCCAAGGAGGTGTCTCCTGCAGGAGCAAGACCATCGGCGAGTGGAGTTTCATGAATCAGAAGACTGCACCCCTTTTGATTCGTTAATTTATACCATTAATGTTCCTAGTCATTATAATGAACTTGGCAATGGGTAGGTGTGTGTGCAAATGTCGTAGCGGGAACAGCTCTCACAATCTGCCTGTAGTATCTTCTATATGATCTGTCCAGATGTTGTAAGATTTGTATGCATGATTTTGCAGCTGTACAGTGTGTGTGTGAGACATGTAGAAAGTAGCTTCGCAAACCAAAACATATTACTCCTAAAACCAGAACAATCCCCGGTACTCCTGAACTGCCCCACCCCAAACTTCTGCCATAGAAGTAATCGTCACCCTAACAAACTCTAGCAACCTGGTTATGGAATCAACAGTACAGGGGCAGTCTATGCCCAACCTCTCCACTCATAGTAGGAAGTAGTGCTCCTGGCAAGAAACTGGATTGAGAGGCTCACAACGATTCCGATCAGGTACAAGTAAGGACAATGAACAGGAGTTCTCGGACTTATCAAGTTAGATCTAGACCAGAGGTCAAGTCTGAAGCAAGGACCTAGGGCCCAGTCTGTCTTTGGGTAGGGTTATCACTCATATTTCTGCTTCTCTGGTTCCCTCCATCTTCAGCCTCCCAAGTATCCTGGGACCTGGGACGCGATGTGCTGGCCTCTGCGTTTCCGGGAGCGGTGTTTCCAGGGATGGGGTGGTGTCCTATAATAAGGCAGTGCTCAGGAGAGGGGCGTCGGAGGGTCATCTCTTCCTTTGCCCACTCCCAAGCCATTTCGGGAGTTTCAAAAAAGGAGCAGGAGTTGTGGAGTACCTTTAGACGTGCCAGGAAGAGAAGCATGTAGGTGAGGCCAATCACTTTCTGTTTGACGACTTCGTGTGATTATCTCTGCTTCTGGGCCAGTCTGGTAAAGTCTGCAAAGACAAGGATACGTGATGATTAGAAAGGTATGGGGCCTCATTCCCTGGCTCCTCTAATGATATCATCTCATCTTATCTATATTTAACTAATTGGCAATGAGGACCCTAGGTGGGGTTCTGGGAGGGGACATCTGTGCCATGGCTCGATGAGCTTTCTCTCTAGGATGAAGCAGAGGGATAGTTTCTCAACTGGAATCCAGGACTCAAGAAATTTCTCCAGGGGTGAGTTTTCTGCACCCTCTGGAAACCCTACAAATCACAGGTTGTTCCGTTGTGCTCTTTTTTCCGCATCTTCCACAGAGGTTTGATAGAGGAGGAGAGGTGGGATACCACTGCCCGAAGCTCCCCAGATGTATCCTCCAGGGTAGAGATTCGACCCTCGATCTCAGTAACTCAGTCAGCAGCATTTTGTAAATTCTGGCACGGGAGGGCCATGTCGACTCAGACGTCCCCAATTTTAGTCTCCAGTGTTGTGCGGGACACCTGGATCACCTGTAGGATGGAGAATGTGTAGGATGGAGAATGGGTCAGTAGCGGAGGGAGTAGATGGCTGGTGGCCTGTGGGTTTTTGGGCTCAGAAGATGAGTGTGTAAACTATTCTATCTTGGTATGCATCTGTGAGGAGGATGGACAGTCTCATCTGATGTTGTCTCTCCCCGGGTGTGCCACCCCACCCCCCTGGTTACAGGGTCTATAGTAGGGCACACAAGTGACCCGCTTGCAAAGCAGATCCCCAGGTGTTTGCAAGCAGCATGAACGGGCAACCAAGCCCATCAGTGGGCCTGAGAAATAGGGGAGTTCTACTGTGCTGGTGTACAGTGGGGTGGGGAGTACAGGGGAGGACTGCCCCTGTATTGTTGGGCCTAGGACAGCCTCATGCGAATGTACTTCTCCTTGGGGCAAGGCAGGGCAGAGCAGACCCCAGCAGTAGTAGTGGGGTGGTATTTCGGATGAGGTGGGAGGCTAGCAGGGTAAGTGGCGTGTGGTCCTCCACTCCCAGGCAAGGGTGGCCCACTAGAAGTCCAGACAGTGGACACGTTGTCCCCAGTTGCAAGTTCAGGCCACGGATTCTCTCTGGCCAGGCCCACAGGCTTAGTTGTCCAAAGCCGGGCTCTGGGAGCTGCAAGGTCTGCTCCCATCGTTCTCTCCGAGCCGGGATCTCGAGGTGGTGTCGGTGAGGGAGGCGTTCAGTCGGAGAGAGGGAGGTTGTCGCAGTCCTGTGGGGAGGCGTGCTGGAAGTTTCTTCAGCGCCCTATGTAACGGGCGCCAGAGAGCGTGTCCTTACCTCCAGTATTGGCCTAGGACCTCAGTCTTTCACCACACACCTCCAGGGCTGGGACACAGTGGCGTTAGCCTCAGCATTTTTGAGTCTCCCGGTGCTCATGGGCCCATGCTCTAGCAGTGGCTGCCTCCTGTATGCCACTAGGCCTGTGGGCGCCACTACAGGTGTCTCGTTGGGTGCCTAGCAACCACCATCTTGGCTCACCCGTGGCTCAGGAGTCCATATTTGGAGCCCTTGTCCTTGAACACAATTCTATATACCTAATGACCTATTTAATTTGTGTAGAGATTCTTTACACGTTGCGTTTTCGATGTCCAGAGCAGACATCAGTGTCTTATGTAAACAGCAGAAGGATGAGTTACTGTCCTCAGGCCAAGGCTTCATTAATATTCAGTGATGATTGGATTTATGGTGGGTAACTATCCACGGGCCAAACTGAAATGTCATCGCCCTATACTTCATTTATTACATTATCAAGCCCTTTACTCCATAGGAAATTACTTCCGTTTGGCAAGTAAACATAGGTTTAATGTATGTGCAAAGGTATATAGGAAGGTGATGCAGAAATTGTCACTTGCCTTCTATAATTTGTTGAAGAACTTTAAGCTTTCAGAAGTGTGGCAGTACTTGGAAAGCTCTGATGAGTTAAGTAAAAGAGCTATGCAATACATGTATCATAAACACGGCCACTGGAGTTATGCGGCAGGGAGAGTCAAGTTTTGTGGCAGGCTTGAGTAAATTATGCGGCAAGTAAAGGCAAATTATGCAGCCTAATGCAGCACGTTTTGTGATTGTATTACTTCATTATTTTTACACTTGTTAACACTGTCTGGGCGTTGGTTGCTGCATCTCATTGGTACTAGTATAACACTCAAATATAGCAATAAGCAACAGAAAGGTGACCAGTCAATCTTTGCAAAGGCCCTTCCACTGCGCAGCAACATGTCACTGTATTTTTAGAAATTTTGAACCGTTTGAGCTAGAGAAAATGTTTTTCTTGTTAAAATCTGCAGATGATTCAATCTATAATTATGAGAAAAACGCCACGGCCACACAATCGCAAAATTGCAGTGGCCCTGATCATAAATGCTACAAATATAGCAAAGCATTCAGCAGCCATACACATTTTTGTAATCAGAGATGGGTAATTAAATATCGGTGATGGATTGAAAATTGTGTGAAGTTTTCACGAGGACCAAATCTGTGAGCAAAATATAAAAATTGTCAATCTTAGCAATAATATTGCGTAAAATGGGATGCAAGTAAGGCAGGATTTATTGAGGCTTATGTGGTAGCACAATAAAAACAAAATTGAACATTAGTAGATAATGTGGCTAAGTAAAGGAATTGCACATAAAAATTAAGTTGAGATGCTGGAAACAAAGTTGATATGTAAATTAATAGCGAAACAACAGCCATCTAGAAAGCTGTAGAGGAGAAATAATATTTTAAATCCAAAATGAAATTGAAAAATATAATAAGGAAAATAGCTTGAAAAACCATGATTGATTGAAAATAGGGCGTCTTTATTTCATGCAAATATTCAGATTTATAAATGGAAAAAGTGAATAGAAATGTTCATTACTTGTGTGTTAAAGGGACCAGAATGTCAAGGCTACAGAATGTGATGGGTACTCCAAAAAGCTGAATTGTACCATAACTTCATCATTCATAAGCCGTGTTATGAATCTGTGAAATGTGGCTACTACAGTCCTGTATTTATTTTTTAAACACTTTCATCAATATTGACACACACTATTCAATGAAATTCCAATTATTAACCAGCAAGATTTTCACCAGGTAGGGCTCTCTATCAGAACAGTTCCCCTTAGTAATACAACTTTTTGATGAGGCCGAACTAGAACACACATACCAGTGATAGGTTTAGCAAAGTCCTTCAATGGAGTGCATTGATGTAATCATTTGTTTTGGGAGCTGTTGCTTGATACATGGTTCAGGCACTGTATGTCAAAATAAAGCCCAATATAGATATGAATTAACCACAAGTTAATTGATATTGTCAGGTTTTCCTAGCATCTTTTGTGCAGAAGGATCTCTCAATGGTGGAAAATGTTTGCCACTTACCTAATACAAAGCATAATGATTTGAATAATGCTTTACTAAGCAAAAGACCTTGCCCTCCACCTGTGTGGACATTTCTTGGCAAATTTGATTTATATTTATCTCTTTAGAAGTGGATACCTCAGAAGGGTAATGTCTACTGGGAGAGAAAGGAAATTGTCTCAAATACCTCATACCACCTCTTCATCCAGAGGAATAAGATATGCAATACATCCTTTTTGCTACTCCCTTTGATTTCCCTTCTTCTGTTATTGCTTCTATCTTTAGGTTCTCCGGCCATCAGTGTTTTGTTCTTACATACCTTACTGTCAACTAATAGGGAAAAACCATGGTTTCTTGCTGAACGGTGCTTGTACATGTTGTTTTGTAGTTATTTCAATACCACAGCCACTGTAAACGAAGAGACCTCTTATTATGATTCCTTGGGAAACACCGGCAGAAGCTCCTGTCAAAGACATAGGAAATAAATGCAGAAGAAACCCTGCAAAGTGATAGATACTACGAAAACGCAGTGTATATGATTATTAACACTTTTTAAAAATGCACATCTAGGAAATAAGTTACTGAAAGTTTAAAAGCTCATAGAACCTTTTAACTTGTACACTAACATTGTGCCTGCAGCGTACCATTAAATTTGGTTATAGTAACACGGGTGGTTTACGCCACATAGAAATGGCTTTTTGAAGTGCTATATAAAAAACAAGTTGTTTGACCATTCACATTTTTTGCTTTGCTTAGCCTAAGAATCTATACATATTTCTCTACTGAGCATTTGCACAATCCTCGCCAACTCCAGTTGAAAGCACGTAATTCTAGAACAGTTTGTGCTGTAGAAGTGTATTTGCAAAATTGTCCTCAGAACACTGAAAGCACCATACATGGAATTAAGCAAAGGGCAAATAACACTACGGGATGAGGCGTTTTCTCTCTTTTAAGCTATGGTCAGCACTAAGGTTAACAGAGATGACAGAGTTTGCCGCTCACCAAAGATTTGGCACACAAGCATCAACTATTTGGTTGACTTTCCTATAAAGTCTCATTTGAAGTAGCTCTTCGAAATTTTTGTTGGAATCCACTCAGACTGAAGTGATAAGGACAATTCCAACTATATTTGTGGTGTTTACACAAGAATAAGGGACTAGATTCCATCTTTCAAATTTTGACCATTTTATTGTCAGAAACGCACCAAATTATGTGTGAAGTTGTTGGGACAGATGTGTTGCATTCATTTAGGTTCCTTTGCTGGATTAAAGAGGTGTCTGGCTCATGTGGACATGGATGACGTTACTGACGCCTGATACTATATACAAAGCCACTACGGGCCTTTCTTTACTGGATAATAGGCCGACTTAAGCCCACGCTGTTTTTCAAAACTTTCCCGCTTTAAACTAAGAGGTGCAATACAGACACATGCGAGCACCAGATATGTTACCGGAGGTGGCAATTAGATTCCATATTCGGTCCATTCAGGTCTCGAGATCTATGGGGTTGGACTTATCGCACACTCCTCTCAAACGCAACGCTGACGTTTAAATCCTCGATTTGAGAAGATCAAACTGGGTTCGTACTACTTTCAAGCCTTGAAAAAGTCGTCAACACGACGAAACGCGTGTCGGCTATGTGCGTCATCTTTCGACCTGCGTGTCAACAGTTTTCTGACTATTAATACTGGTTATTTATGGACTTGTGCATGAAATTGTGCTGTTTTGGAGCGTTTTTACAAATTAAAATTGGATCTGCAATAGTGACGGATCAAAATTACTCTACTGTTGTGCTCTGAATTGCAAAATATTTGTATATATGTGGAAATAATTTTTCCATATATCAATGTACACTACTATGATGGCATAGTGTCTATTCACTTGATCACACCATACCTATATTGTACTTACCAATTTAACATAGTTGCTGGCAGCCTGTTACTACCACTGCCATCTTGTTTCTCTTTTGATGGATGACGTTACGTATGGATCCAGTTTGGATCTCTCTCAGTGGGTAGCACATCTGCTTTGGTGAGGGAAACGTCTTAATATCTGAAAGTGATCCTCTTTCTCAAAACCAGCTTTGGTAAACTGGCTCATTTTGTTAAGACTTGGTGGATGTACGAAATATTGGCACCCACGTTAGTAAAAATCTCTATTGAGGTGCTTGTAAAATTCATCTGTATCTAAATTACAGTGAAGTTTATTCTTTGGAGGCTGTTCAGAATCAAATAAGAGGTAGCTTACAGCATTGTTTAAATTTGCAAATGTTATCTCAAGTTTTGATTATAATAACATTGAAAAATTCCTCTGTCGTCCATAAACCTATGTAAAGTATCCATGCAGCATCGACCTTGATATTGCTGATGCCTAACTAAATTACTATATCAAGCTTGCTATTTCTGTCTGCACTAGGTATGAGATGTAATGGATGGTCTGTGGAGTGTGTAATTTCTCCAATTCTTTTGATATATGGT
The DNA here is from genome assembly GCA_963921515.1 of Calotriton arnoldi. NCBI lineage: Eukaryota > Metazoa > Chordata > Amphibia > Caudata > Salamandridae > Calotriton > Calotriton arnoldi. The sequence continues at coordinate 2,372,261 of CAWUFW010000212.1, read as the reverse complement.
TTGTGATTGTGTTGCTTATCTTTCAGTCTGTCTGATTACTTGTGTTTGTGCTTTACATTTCACAGGCATGCAGTATGGTGAATATGTTAATAATCACGCTAGCTCTGCACTAACTCCCTTATCATCAAGCACAGATGATGATGAGGATGATGATGAGGATGCGGAGGAGGAGGATGAAGCAGGTCTGCTTTAGCTTTATACTAATGTTTGTGCACTGTGCCATCTCTGTTTTGCTGAACCTTGGTTTTAATCCTACCATCAAGTGAAAAATTGTGAATCCATGTAAATTCTAGGTTTCTTTCAACGCAGTCCGGCTGTTTATCTGTATATTTAATCCAGTTGTAGAGTTTTATATGCTGTATTCTTTGAAATCTTTGCGCTGGAGGTGGTTAATTACCCCCTTTACCTCATCACAAAGTCATTTTGAAATTTACAAGTGTTTTAGTGAACCTTCCTGTCATGTAAGGGCATTCACTGTGTTGGTAATCAGAATAGTGGGATAAAGGGGAGTGTGACCACAGTTTTTATGAGAGCTGTGACTGAGCTTCCATGAGGGCCAGACAAAATCTGAATGAGCCTTGTTTTAGCAAGGAATCATCGGGTCACATTTGGTAGCTTTTCCACCAGCAAGGTTGTCTGTGCAGCAACTGATCATACAGTGCAGTTAAGAACCCTCCCTTGTCCCTCCTCACACTATCGGTAGAATACATTACAGAGCATCTGATACCGGGATGTAAAGTAACAACACAGTGACGGCTATTGTTCATTAGGTTTTGTGTTCGGTTAACGGGGGTGGGTTAGGGTGGGTAAGGTAAATTGGGTTCCAGTCATAATGGACCGAATATAGTATGATATGTTAGAACTTCAAATTGATAAGCTATGTGATTAAACTATTGAGCAATCAAAATGACAATGTACTGGACTAGAAACGCAACAGTTGACATCTAGACGCGTAATGTGAAGCACAAGAATTATTGTGTAACACACCTCAAATAATATGTATGCAGTAATGTTCTACCATGTGCAGTAAACTTGTAATACCCAATAAAGTTTGTGTTAAAAAAATAAAACAGTGCAGTTAAGAAATAAACAATTTAAGGGTTCAAAAAAAGGCCTGCTGTGCAAACCCCTTTTAAGTTTTTAAAACTTGTGATTTCCAAAATCACAGGGAGACACCACAGAAGTGTTTTTTTGATGTACAAAACACTTTTTTCAAGATGCAGTAGTCTTTCTGATGAACAAAACTAGTTAGGCAACCTATCCAGAATCACAATTAAGAAGGGATGTGAAATTGACGGGCCTCCTAATTATACTTCACAGTCAACTGAATCAATGGTTTGTGACTATTGTGGTTGCAAAATCTTGATCAGATACTGGCACCCCAGTTTTGGGTGGTATTGGTTTCTCAAAGGGAACACTGTGTCTTTGGGAAAGCTTCTTCCTCTTTGTGAATTGTGTAGGATGGCCCAAGGGCCCACTGCATGCTCACCCAAGTGTCCTAAACAGAAATACTTTTTTTTGTTGTTGTTTAAAATAAATCAGCAACTACCACTTTAAAAAACACAAGCTGCTTTAAAAAAAGTTTTCCTTTTTAAAATGTGAATGAATTCATGTTGGTCTGCTGTCCTTTGAAGGCTACAACCCCTGCATTAGCAGTCAGACACAGTGGGTCGCAAATATTGACCTGCCTGCATGGTATTCTTTAGGCAGGTCTTTTTGAGACCATCTGTGGATCATTTTATGAGGTCACTTTTAAGTACATAGAAAACATTGCAAAATGACACGCTGGTCACAAAAGTTGGTGCACAATTTGCACCCCCTGTTGGTAACCTGCCTGTACGTACATTAGCCCCCAAGTTAGGTAAAGAATTGAATTGAATTGAATTTTATTACATTTGCATAGTTACTTAAAAACCATTGCAATGCGAGTTTCAGATAATACAATAAAATCATGATAAGACAATAATTACATATATTCAAAATTCATGGCTCCTTAAAAAGGTTAAAAGAGTTAAATTGCTATTAGATAAAAATGGCTTTGTTCTTCATACACATAGTTCTCAATGTGAATTATGCGTTCTGCCCGGCTTCATTACTCTGTCTGGGCAATGCTATTGTCCAAAAGGAGACGTTATTGAGAACCCGGTCCAAGTGCTTATATGGAGGTTTCCCAGGTCGACCTTAATGGTGGCAGTCTCGTGTCATAGTTAAGTGTGCACAGTAGTCGCGGCTTCCCCTTAGACTAGGTGGAGTTTAAGCGTTCAATGGCATTTTTTCTCGGCTGCATCTAGGAATCTCACAAGTCTGCAGTTTAATTGAGGTGTTGCTGGGTCAAAACATGCCAAGACTGCTTGTCTCCTTGAGCGAATATTCCTTTGGTTTAAGGGACTCTTAGCAGCTGTCTCCTTTCCTGTGTCAGCTCCTTACAGGAGCATAGTAAATGGGTAATGTCGCCCTGGCCATTTTTGCACAGACTACAAGATATTCGAGATGGCTCCCTCTTCCATGGAGGAAGGTTCTGAGTGCACGGGATCAAGCCAAGGCGAAGTTTTAAGAATTTTAGTTTCTGTGGTTTCGGATAGCCCAGATTAAAATATTTTTGAGGGGCCAAGACTTTATAGTTGTTCACAGTCATCCAGGCATGCGATCTTACTGAGAAAGCTGCTTTGTCTTCCACCAAAGCCAGCTTTTTCAAGGATTTCCACACTAATTTCTTAAAAGCTGAATGGTGGATCTGCGTGTTCCAAATGGCCAAGAGTCCAGTGCATGCTAGAGCCTCCTGAAGATAGCTTCTTGCAGGAGAATCCTCCCTCTGCTGAAGATCTTGCCATAGAAGTTTATTTAGAGTTTTGGGGGCTGATAGTCTAATTTTGTTCCAGCAGTTGATATATGCGCCGTATCTGGCCCATGATTGCTTCAGTAGGCCAAATTCCAGTCTGATTTGTGCCGGGGAAGTGTAGTTTGGGAGGTTAAAGGTGGTTCTGTATGCTTTTACTAAGGTTGTGTCCAACAGTTTTGCATCTCTCCCTCTTAAAGCTTCACTACCATAAGTAATTGTGGGAAGAATTTTGGCCTGTGCTACTTTTAGTAGGGGGCTTAATGTTGGGCCCAGTAGTTTAGATGTTAAACTTTTCATGGTTAATGCTAGCACCAACCCCTTTCTTTTAATCTCCTCTAGGTGTCGGGCAAATGTTCCTTCTTTATCAATGTAAACACCTAGGTACTTATAGACTCCGCTGAGTCTATTCGTGTGCCGCCCAGCTGCCAGCTTCTATCTGCCTTCCTTTTGTTGTTTATTGACATAGTTCTAGTTTTCTTTAAGTTGATTGACAGCTTATTTGCTTCAGCGTAGACCTGCATGCTGTTGAGAAGATGTTGCAAGCCTACTACTGTATGACTGAGCAAGATTACGTCGTCCGCATAAAGGAGATTGGACAGAGTTGTGCCCCCATCCTGGGTGCGTGAGAGTTGCTGGTGTTGAGTAATTGTGGAAGGTCTGCCATGAATAAATTAAACAGCATGGGTGCCAGCACGCAACCTTGTTTGAGGCCCTTCGTTGTTTTTACTTTCCTTGTCAAATGCGTCCCTGTGCCAAGTTTGACCTCTACCCAGGTATCAGTATGGAGGAGCATTATCATTTTTAAGAGAGCATTTGGGATCCCCAGCTTGCCAGCTTCGCCCATAGTCTTGATCTGTCCACATTAGCGAAGGCGGCGCTAAAATCGATAAAACAAAGGTGCAGCTGCATTTTCTTCGAAATTGTGGCATCTATGAGCAGAGATAATGTTAAGATGTTCGTTGTTGTGCCAGTTTCCTTACGAAAGCCTGTCTGATTTAACGGAATTATATCAATCGTGTCCGCCCAGGCTGTAAGCTCTTCCAACAACGTGCCCGCAAAGTATTTAGCCTCATTATCGATTAGTGCCACCAGCCGATAATTACCGGGCGAGGCCTTATCCCCACTTTTGTGGATAGGAACGATCGTGGAGCCTTTCCATGAATCAGGGATGACGCCCGTTGTCTCACTTCCAGGAATATTGGATGAAATATTCTTGCCCACTCTGACGCCCTCTGTTTAAACAGAGCGGGCGGGATTCCATTCGGGCCTGGTGCCCCTTCCCTTCTTCCCTTTATGATCTGCCGCTTAATTGACAGGTGCGCAGCTTCATCTGACGTTTCCTCCAGAAGTTGATTTGCGTTAGAGGATATATATGAGACTCTGTCGTTTGTTAAATTAGCCGCATTGCGGTCAGTTGGAGCTGCCCTGTACTGGTCCTGGTGAAGGGAGCCTGCTGTAAAGTTGTTGAAATGAGTGTGCAGATAGTTGGCCCAGGTTTCCTCTAATATGTGTGATGGAATTCCCCACGTTGCGGGTCGATGATTATGTTCACCATTTTCCAGAAGCGGGGGCTGTCATTCTGTTTTATGTTTTGAAGGAGTTTAGCCCAGGTGTCATCTTCATGGTTTTTGTTAATGCCCCATTTCAACTTCTTTAGATTAGTTCTTTGTTGACGCAAAGAGGAGAGTAGCAAGAGGTTCCCAGGATCATGGCGCAAGGATCTTATTGAGCTGCTTATAGTTCTTTTGAGGCTTTTAATTTGAGCGCCTTGTGCCGCAGTTAACCTTTTCGCTTGCTCAAATGGCAGAGTGTGCTTCATTTTTATTTGCGACGCGTGTAGTTTGCTGGAGCGTCTTTGTGAAGCATTCCCAGATTTGTATGTAATCCATATTTGTCGGATATGAAAGTATGAGATTCAATGCCGATTCTGACAGGGATTCGATGTTATTTGCCGTGAATTTAATTCTCTTGTAGTCTGACGTATAGATGGTGCCCAGGACTGAGGCAAACTGGATACCAGAGGGAGCAGTTGCGGCTAAAGTTATTTCTTGTGGGCGATGATCACTATCTCCCTTGTCCCCCATTCTAAAGTTGATGATAGATGAAAACAACGAGAGACTAATAAAGGTATAGTCCAGTATAGAGGAAGTTGTTGCAGTATAATAACTGGCTGCAGGAGGAGTATCACCTGCGAATCTTCCGTTAAGGGCCCTAAGATTGGAGTGTTCCAGGTCCTCAAGAAGGCTTCTGCTTGCCTTGTTGATTTTCCCGTGGATGAAGACGCCTTGTGTTGGTATATTGCAGTATGAAGTTTGGAATCTTGCTTCATGTTCGTCTGATGATCCCAATAAGTATTGATTCAAGTCCCCGACAAAATGATATTTGATGTTTCAGTGCTGCCTATATAAGTAATTATTTGGCCAAATAGCTTCGCCCGAATCTGTTGCTAACCGTTTAGGGTGGATATATGCGTTGACAATCATTACTTCTTTTTGTGCGCCGGCCAGAGAGAGAATGAGTTTGGTTGCTAAGGCAACCTCTGTTCCTGGATCGATTGTGGCTGCTGTAGGTATGACAGTTGTTGATATATAAGTTGCCAGCCCACCAGAACAATGACCGGTTTTTCCGCCTTTTATGGCTGGTATGGTGAAGCAGTGGAACCCGTGTATTTGTAACGGTTCAATCAGCCATGTTTCCTGCAACAGGATTACGTCGAACGTTTTAAGATATTGCAGAAAGTCAGGTTCAGAAGCTTTTGTGGCTAGGCCGTTGATGTTCCATGAACAAAGGCGGAACACACTTTCTTTTTGTTGATTGTTGAAGTTAGGTAAAGAGGTAAACATTTAATAAATCAAAAGCACACACTAGGGAAATATCTTAAAATCTTAGATGTTGTAAAACTATATAAAATAATTCAGAGTAAAAGTGGGCCAAAAAGTCCAAATTAATCTAGAGCGTGAATTCACATCACCAGGGACTTCCAGTGAAGTGTGTCAAGCTCACACTGAGCCAGCCTTGAAAACATAGGTTGCAGCACTGGTGCTCCAGTTCAAAGAAGTTGAATGGTTAGGTCAAAGGTATCTAGTTTGGCAGGAAACATAACAAGCATTGGCATAGCCAATAGGTCTCGCCTTTGGGACCTTATAAGTGTTTAGCTGTGCAACATTTGATGTTGTTGACGAAAGGATATTGTGCTGCAGAAGTAAATACTTATAAGGTCATAAAGGGAGATATATTGGATATGGTAATGATTGTTTTTTTTTTTAAGGACAAAAAGTGATTTTAGGCTGCGGCTGCCACTTAGTGTACCGTATTATACGTAGACGTTGTAGCTATATTTGAGAGAGGTAGAGAGAGAACTAGACAGATGTAGAGATGTAGAGAGAGGAAGAGAGGTGGACAGAGGTAGAGAGAGGTGGACAGAGGTAGAGAGAGGTGGACAGAGGTAGAGAGAGGTGGACAGAGGTAGAGAGAGGTGGACAGAGGTAGAGAGAGGTGGACAGAGGTAGAGAGAGGTGGACAGAGGTAGAGAGAGGTGGACAGAGGTAGAGAGAGGTGGACAGAGGTAGAGAGAGGTGGACAGAGGTAGAGAGAGGTGGACAGAGGTAGAGAGAGGTGGACAGAGGTGGACAGAGGTGGACAGAGGTGGACAGAGGTGGAGAGAGGTGGAGAGAGGTGGAGAGAGGTGGAGAGAGGTGGAGAGAGGTAGAGAGAGGTGGACAGAGGTAGAGAGAGGTGGACAGAGGTAGAGAGAGGTGGACAGAGGTAGAGAGAGGTGGACAGAGGTAGAGAGAGGTGGACAGAGGTAGAGAGGTGGACAGAGGTAGAGAGAGTGGACAGAGGTAGAGAGAGGTGGACAGAGGTAGAGAGAGGTGGACAGAGGTAGAGAGAGGTGGACAGAGGTAGAGAGAGGTGGACAGAGAGGTAGAGAGAGGTGGACAGAGGTAGAGAGAGGTGGACAGAGGTAGAGAGAGGTGGACAGAGGTAGAGAGAGGTGGACAGAGGTAGAGAGAGGTGGACAGAGGTAGAGAGAGGTGGACAGAGGTAGAGAGAGGTGGACAGAGGTAGAGAGAGGTGGACAGAGGTAGAGAGAGGTGGACAGAGGTAGAGAGAGGTGGACAGAGGTGGAGAGAGGTGGAGAGAGGTGGACAGAGGTGGACAGAGGTGGAGAGAGGTGGACAGAGGTGGAGAGAGGTGGACAGAGGTGGACAGAGGTGGACAGAGGTGGACAGAGGTGGACAGAGGTGGACAGAGGTAGAGAGAGGTGGACAGAGGTAGAGAGAGGTGGACAGAGGTAGAGCGAGGTGGACAGAGAGGTAGAGAGAGGTAGAGAGAGAGTGGACAGAGGTAGAGAGAGGTGGACAGAGGTAGAGAGAGGTGGACAGAGGTAGAGAGAGGTGGACAGAGGTAGAGAGAGGTGGA